>BSBM01000401.1:6100000-6415000 GCA_027924585.1 Larix kaempferi | reverse complement strand
GGTCAGCTTTGTAGTGCCTTGGCTTATTGAGTAGGCACATTACAGAGATATTGGGCACCCTTGCTCAAAGGTTGGATGCACTGTAGACATGGAAAATTCTCGTTAGTTGGTTAAACCAAGAGAAGCTTGGAACAAAACTTGGTAAGGCAGAGAACATCGCCACAGGAAACCTAATTCACAGCCATGTACTATGCATGATAGATAAACAAAGAACGGATTGGCTTATATATGACTTAGGCATGCTCAAATGGGAAAACATGGTTGGGCACATGTCAGTTAAGTGGGATAAATTGGATGCACTTGGTTGGACACATGTCAAACATGAGCACTTGAATGCACATCACATGGACGAATGTTGTCTATTGGGCCTAGTGAATTTCGGGTACCAATTTTTGGTAAGATAGTTTTTGTGTGGACAGAGCCAAAGTAGAAGCCGTTTGGCGAAGTGGTCAACTCCGACGAAGTGACTGAGAAACCAAGAAAAAGATTATGTTGATTATGTCAAAGGGAGGAGTTGAGTCAGTTAGTTAGAGTTTGTCCACTTACATTAATGAGTCGAGTAGTTGGTTAGTGGGTTAGTGGGAGAGGGGCAAGCTGTGTGCACCCTATAAATATGTAATAAGAGGGAAATTTTCGGGTTGTTTAGAGTATAGTAAGTTGTTTTGAAGTTGTTCCCTATCTGTGTATGTAATTGGCGAACTATTCTACGTATGACAAAGCTATTATGAAGAGCTGAGTCGCACGATCTGCAAGCTGTGTGCGTAGGTCTGTTGTAAATCAAAGGAAGAATATGTACGTCATGAACATGAAGTGCTTATTTATTGGTTGCGACTCATAATAAAGAAGAAGCACTTCCGTGGTTTTTCCCATCTTGGGTTTCCACGTTAAAACATGGTGTTATTTGACATGTTATGTGTTATGTGTTTGTTTCCTTTGCTTATGAGTTACATGAATGAATGAGTGATTATGACTAGATGAAGAAACCTGTGGATGTGAAGTATAATGCATGTTATATAAATTTTTGTTAACACTTGAGTTTTGTTGAAGTGAATGGTTTGTTGAAGTGGTAGATCTGTTGAAGTTATGGGTTGTAGGATGAATGACTTGTCTGTCGAGTTGTTCCCATTATGCGATGCAGAAACATGGTTCCTGCAGTTTCCATAGGTACTTCAGGTGAGACCTGATAAGCTTCGTAAGTGTTTCCGAAAGGTTTAAAACCATTTCGGGCCGGTATCTGTGGTGTTTGTTGGTGTTGTGTTAAATGTTTGAACCCTAGTCGAAGTAAAAGTGCGCCAACAAATGGTTCTGTTGCCGGGATTGGGATTTATGTCGAAGGGGAATGCGAGTTATGTGTCATCCAACTAAGCCAGAGATCCAGGACTGGGTAGATTAGAAGCTGAGAGAGTTAGGTAAAGATCAAAACAAGCACCCTTGGTTGGACAACGAAGGGTGGTTAGATAAGTATGTTTTTTCTTATACTAATGAGGTTTTCTTTGGAGAGTTTCCTATGATACTACATGGGTGGTTGGAAATACTGACTGAGCATAAGACAAACTTCCAAGGAGGTAAGCATAGAAGTTGGACACCTGAGTTGATCCAACGACTGAAAGGTGTGAATAACAAGATTTCACTCACAACGGATTACTGTTTGGACATCATACTAGAGGGGTATATTACCAAATTTGCTATTGACATTATTAAGTCATATAGTGTAGCAAAATGAGAATTCTTTGAAGGTCCGCATGGTAAGTACTCGAGATCGTTAAACATGTCGATTAAGAAGCTACTTTGATGGGTGATGCGAATGGAATCTGACGAGTAAAATATTTGTATGCGGTGAGCATGGGTATCGAATGGATGAAGGTCTAGGAAAATATGTGGAATGAACTGAAATGATAAGGGGAGAAGAGAGTGAGATAGAAGAAGAGTGTGGGGTTCTGTGAAGTGGGAAGAGATTTCGGTCAAACAAGAGGAGGAGAACTGCGACAAAGAGAGAGGGTTGCAGTGCGACTGAAAGAAGGGACTACGAACCAGTACCACAACTCGATGAAGATTCTTACAACGAGGACGAAGAATACCATCTTATTTAAGAAGAAGAAGAAGAAGAAGAAGAAGAAGAAGAAGAAGGGATAATTTTAAGAACCCCCCCAAAATTTATATGTATAATAAATGGGCGAATATCCCTGATAAATAGGAAATTTTGAAGGTTATTTTATCAATAATATATATATATATATATATATTTAATGTTTTGGCTAATCTTTCACTAAATTATAAGATATTGTAAAATCTTGGCAAATATTTAATCAAATTATAAAATAATGTAAAAACTTGGTGAATCTTTCATCGAATTATAAAACCTTTTAACATCTTGGTGAATCTTTTGCCATGAGGACTCAACTTTTGTTTTTGCAGATTACTTAAGGTAGTGCAATAAAAGAGAATAAACTAGATCTCAACTCTAGACTCTCTCAACTCCTAGACTCCCAAATGAACAAATGCATGAATGAGGATAGGAGGGATTTATTATACATTTCACAAACAATATTCGGTCACTCACAACTGAAAGTGTCAGTGAAACACAATTGCACTAACTAGATTAAGGTAAAGTGGGGACTTCGCGTGTTATTATGCCCTTAATTGTCCAACAAACATGTGGGGACCCAAATTTTGATAGACCAATAAACTGATAGAATCGAACACTTTACACTATGTAGTGATTATGCCACCCACAAACCATTATTACAACATAAAGTCTTATCAAGACCCACAACCTTAATATGGTGTATGAATTCTCAATTAGCTTATTTTCCAAATATCCCATTTTTAAGCTACCCTCTAGGAAAAAAAATATCTGCTTATCTATTTATAGATACGAATACCACTTTTTCCTTTCTTTTGTTGATAATCAAAATCTGAATTATGTCATTTGATTTAGAATTTTAGAGTTAGTTAGAAACTTGCAATGGTTAATAAAAATAAGAACATACACTAACATGAATAGAAAGCACATTAATGCATCATCATGTGTATCATTAGAACTATTCTGTTAAATACTACATTTCTCAGATAAACAGAGGTGGTGTATGTAACCATGTCCTTGAAATTATTGAAAGCATTCAAAATGCACGGTAAAATTGTTTTAGCGCCCTCATTGAATACAAAAGACAAGATATCAAATAACAAAATGTCTACATCTAAGGTCAAACATGCCCTGCAAATATTATATATAATCATGTTGGAAATGAAGTATCGTGTTCCAACTAAATCATGTATTCATCATACATAATTGGATCCAGTTCTAGATGATGATAGCAATTACATATAAAAAATACCCAAAAATAATTTTACTTTTGAATGACCCTTACAAAAAACAAAATATTGTAAAACAAATACTGAACCCAACAAATTTAGGTTATAGATAAAATTGACAAACTTGACAATACAAATAAAAAAAATCTACCAATCACGAACTTCTCAATACAAATAAAAGAATCTACGAGAACGCTTTGGACAACTCTAGAGGAAGACAATGCCAAAATAATGATTATTCTACTATATCCCCAACATTATAATCAGTGTGCATTCATTTATATTACAAATGTCCTAGACATCAATAATAATAGACAAAAAATATGAACATACACACTCTAATGAATGCCTAAGAACCAATAATAATTGCATAGCAAGATTCTAATAAAAGCACATTTTAAACAACCACGTCAAATATAGTTTGAATGTATAAAAACCACGTTGCATCTCTCCATAAAGAGTAGCAACCACTAACAACATATAAATACCAGTAAATGGTTTAAACACGACAAGGCATAAAATAAATCCTATCTTCTGAGCTCTATAACGCTTTCATGAAACCAATACTCCTAGGATAGATTAAAACCGTGACAACACCAAATGATCCCTAAGAATTAAGGGTTCCCTATAATTCAACAAGCCTTGAAAACCCTTCGTGATAAAAAGCACGATAAAAAGAAAATTTACAGTATGATAATCTATTGTAGTTGCGGATAAAAAGCATAAAAGTCATGATAAGCATACTGCATTAATTATTGGATGAAAAGCATTATGAAAGTATGTATTCTATGATAAATTTCATGTGCTTCATGCCCCTTCAAGACCTGAGCTTTCAACAATGGAGATGTTGTGTGAAGATTAAAATGTCAGGAAAACTAAGAATGAAAAGTGGAATCGCATAAACTAGAACCTTCACCTTGCAAATGCAATCTGATGTGGGTGAACCATGAATCATTGTAGTCTTTATATGTGACAAAATCACCCCTAATTTCCCCCCCACTACTGGAAATAGAGGTCTCAAAGAAGGTATCAACATGAAATTGACTAAAATTCCAGGTGAATGCAACCACATGCCTGAATTACAAGGAAAATGGAGGGAGAAATAACCCCTGGGAGCCTCCATTACTAAAAATTGAGGGCGAAGGAATGATTTCACTGGAATTTCTCTAGAAATGAAGGGTGAAAGATAGATTGGAGGGAGAGTTTTCTAGGGATAAAATAGTTTTTTTTATTTTCCTCATTAATATTCAGGAGGCTATTAATTTTGGATATTTTTTTTTTCTAATAAATATTGGGTGAATATATTTTGGCTGAAAAAAACCCTTTCCATATAAGAAAATAGCCCACTAAATTTTTGTAAGACCCTTAATATAGCCCATAGGATCAATTTAGCCCCTAAAATTATCCATGAGAATAACCTACAGATCCATCTCAGACCTGAGGCTGCAACATACCCACAACACCGCGTACATATCCAGAAACCGGGGTAAGGCATAGTAACTCATCATAGTTTTTCCAATCGAGTCAAAGTAGTGGTAATAGTTAGAGTAGTACTTCATCAAGTGGAAAGGATCCAAGTAGTGGTCCATTAATACCGAGTCATCCAAAACTCTAGAGGTATAGAATGGTTGGGGATGACATGAAGTTACCTATTATCAATGGGAATGGGTGAGAGGACCCAGAACAACATTGGTTCTTATGTAACGTAGTATGGACTGTCAAACAAGTACAAGATGACAACGCCAAATTGGAGCAGTTAATTACGAGCTTTAGGGGTCGCGCCTTGGATTGGTTTATGATGTTTTCAGAAGTTACTGGTGGACAACAAGCGAAGACCTTAGCAGAGGTTAAGAATGGATTAAAAATTGAATTTAAGAATCCAAAGTATGAATCAAAATGTATTATTGATCTGAAGGAGATTAAACAAGCATTGAATGATTCCATTTGGGACTTCTACCAGAGGTTTAATACCTTGATGGCCCGTGCAATATTTCCGATGAATGACATGAAACACAAGGATTGGTTTGTAGCCTCTTTACTACCTCATATCAAAGTCTCGTTAATGCAGCAGAAAATTCCATCCAAGATGGAGACCCTTGAGTTGGCTATGGAATTGGAAGCGTCACGTGTTAGAGAGACTAGAATTGGTATGGATCAAATCCAATCGCAGCTGGCGAATTTGTCAATTCATATTGAAGATATCAAGAAGGGTAAGGAAAAAAGAGAATATTGGTTTACCACATGCAAAGAAGAGAGTCACTCAAAAGATAAATATATTACTTTTCATGATTATATTAATGCTGGGAATCCCAGTCTGTTGAACCATGGGATGGGCATATGGTGTAGAATCTTCCAGACTAGAGTACATCGAATAGAAGAATGTTATTTGCTATAGAAAATGGTAAGCACTCCTCAAAATCTATAGTGTAATTTATGTCGGTCTATCGGACATGATGAGAAGAATTGTCGAGCATACCAATTACTCACAAAGCGCACTGCAGACACTTTCCTCATGAAATGAGAAGATCAAGTTGAAATAATTAATGCACAGTTTAATCAACCACGCATGGACGAGGAGGAATTGGCTATGGAAGAATTCAGGTAATATGTTATAACGGTGGTACTCTAGGACATTATGCTAGAGATTTCCTAAATCCCACTTCGACCTACATGTATTGTAGGGCACTATGCTATTGAAGACTATCCGTAGCTTATAGAAAAGTGGTAGGCGAAGCACAATCAGAATTAGAACCAAAATGTGCAAAATATTTCAGTATAATTGTGACTGAAGTAGCCTATTATTGATGTGGTAACCAGAGGTGGAGCCACGACGGGTGTTGACAAAGGAAATCATAGTAACCAGTGGGACTCAAGAGTGAGACCAGCAATTCAGAAGCTGCACAATTTGATGCTAAAAACTTGAGAAGGTGGTTTTCTTCAAAGCTCGTGATGAATTTATGAAGGGCACATCGACATCGTCCGTGCCACCAGTATTTGAAGAAGGTCATGTTTATGATATGCCACCTTGCTTTCACCGTTCTGTAGAAGAATCCACGAAAGGTAAGCGCTCTGCATAGCTTTTTGAAAATTTGTTTAGATTTGATTAAGGATGAAAATGCACTATCGGAAATGCATAAGTTGATCATAGAATCTGAGGAAGAATTAAGGCAAGAAAGAGTTGTAAGTCATGTTTGTAACCTACCTATAACTAAAAGACATTTTATGTTTTACAAAAACATTACTTTAAAAGTTATTGTAAAGTTTTATGTTGTTGACCAAGGATGGTCAAAGATGACTGTAATTGAATATTTTATTTTTTAATAAATAAAAGAAGAGACACCTATCCAAGAGGACTGTTGAAGAGTGTTCACTGAACCACTAGGAGGAATTATATGGTGTAGAAGGCAGATTGACAAATGGCAGTAACATAATACACTTTCTACATGATGCAGGAGGCATCTTCTCTAAAATTGTGGTCATGTTCCCCAAGAAAGGAGGAACTGAGCAGGTGGCTCATTTAATTCAAAAACTAACCCAAATACCTAGGCAAGCATATATCCATCGAATGAGCAGGAGGCTCACACAATTTTCCTTGTGGTTATGATGCATACTGAAAATTTAAGCACACAAGAGGTGATTCGATGAGGGGAAGCTAAAGTGAGAATTATGGCTACCTGTATACAAGTATTGATTGCTGAGTTACAAAGAGAATAGAATAAAATTATACACCTAGTCTTTGTCCCGGTGGTTCAGTGAACAGGCTCGGGGGTCCTAAAGCAAGTAACTTGGCTGCTTTCAGGAGACGGTTGGGAGGAACATTCTTCTCTTGAATTTGGTTGCATCTTCAAGTTCTTACCAGGTTATTATTATAGTTTATTTACTTATTTGTTTAAAACAAATTGAATGTATGATCTGTAATTATTTTCTATATAAAAGTTTTATGTTTCAATGTTGCAGAAAGGATAATTATCAAAATTTATAAATCTGTGATTGGTTATATTATTTACTTCTTACTAAATAAAAACAATAGCATCGAATGTTTAGATGATCATTTTAATATACTTAGATTCTTAGTTTTCTATTTACACGTATGCTAAGGAAAAACTCACAAATATTGTATGCACAAAGTGTAGAATTCGAATGGCTAATTTTTACACATAGTATTTCTTTAATACATAATGTTAAAATGTATATAATATATACCTATATATATACTGCCTCTCAGTGAATTAAATATAGAATAGTTAGCATACTAATATATACAAATTTAACATAGGGTTCAAGTAATCAAGATACAATTTCCAGTAAGCTCACGGTTATATCAATATAAAATGTTGTTCACAATAGCATGAAGATCATTTCTATATTTTAGTTCAGTTTTAAATCAAACCCTGTAGAGAAGCAAGGTTCGCTAAAACTAGAAAACACCAAGTCACATTACACCAAAAACAGAGATATCTTTCATCGAAGTTATTTTAAAAACAAAGTTTAATCAATTGAAGAGAAACTATGGAAAAATACAACTAACACAGAGTGGGATCAAACCCATATTTATAACTTGACCAACTAAATCAAAAGACTCAGGTTTAAGTCACAAATGCTTTAGTTAAAGGTTTTAAAACCCTCGGTTATCTTATTACATTTCTTTACCAAAGAAAATTATTTTTCCATACAGTCGAAAGGCTTATCACTTCACAAAGTCGACATGATAATCTCATTAGTGGCCAATTTAATCCATCTTTTTAAACAATCAACTATATTTATAACTTACAATAGGGTTTTCCCAGAAGTAAAAACGAATGCTCTTATCATTTACTTACAACAGAGGTACTTTTAGGCACCCAACCTAATCTTTTACATCGTTGGACAGTATCGAAACCCTAGTAAAGCAATTTGGGAAAAGAATGCAAATAACAAATATTTTAGAGCTCTCGTCAACCCATTCTTACAAACCAATGCCAGTATTTTGTCAACAAAGCAATTTTGGCGTAAAGGAACAGGAAATTACTGAAAAACTGAATAATCGAATTAATAAATACATTTAGGGATGATCCCAAAATTGAAAGAAATGAATTCATTCTAGAATAGAAACCATTATTTTAAAACATAGAAGTAACATTTCTAGCTTGAAAGCCAACAGAGAAAATAACACAGTAAAAGTATGTAAATTTGTATACATTAAGGTTATCAAAATAATGCAGACAGACTTCAAAGTCTGGAACAATAGAATCCTTTTTTTTTACTCTGCGTGAACGAATATTTTAAGCGAGAATGAGTACAAGAAACTACTCTCATCATAATTGTTGTGTGAAACCCCAACTAAAGGATTTTAAAGCCCAAAACATTTACAAGTAAACCCGGTATCTTCGATTTTCTACAGTTCGCCATTTTTGGCTTCAACGCAAACTAAAAATATAAACATTATAACATTATCGTTTCCAAAAAGTAACATCTTAATAAAATCACAGGACCAGCCCAAAGCATCACAGTAACATCGCAGCAAGGCAAGGAACACTTGAACAGGGGTTCCAGGAAGGCCCGGGGCTTACTGAATCAAGCTTCTTTTCAAACCCTGAAACTTCGACCTTCCATTGCCGATCTTTAACTCACAACCAGAGGCTCAGAGTTAGCATGAACTTCTCCTTCCATCTTTACACAAAACACTTTACATTAGAAATTATTCATAGTTGAAATACTTTAAACAAAAATAAAAATTTAGAAATACCGAATGTGTTACCTCTGCGAAGCTGGATTTCCATGACCACGAGCAAACCCTGCGAGGGAGATCCTCTTTGAACTGCGTTTAACCATTGACTTAACACTGTGTGGAATTTCTCCACATCCATGGCAGCCGAGAGCCGAGAGCTTGGCTCTCCCAAGTGCTTGAAATGAATGAAAATCGCTTAAGCCAAGCAAAGGTGAGGGTTAGGGTTAGCCACCAACGTCAAGCTCAAAAACCAATACCTTCACGTAGCCTCATAAAGACCATACGACTATCATCCACTATAATTTAAATTATTAACTCTCTTTGTTATAGTTGATGTTCAAGTTTTCGAATTGGATTATTACCTTGGATCCAAGTTACTAGGATACTCCTTCTCCCATAGTTTCATTCATGCTTTTACACCTTCGATCAGCACCATCAGACCCTTAAGTTAGGATGACCATCATTTCCTATAATGTGAATCCATGGTTTAACTTGGTCTTTAATTCCTTTGTTATATAACCATGTTTTCTTTTTAGCTAAGTAAGTCTTTTAATCTCCAAAACCAAATCTTGTTAGGGTAAATCCTTACCTGGAAGCATGTACAAAGATATCAATATGCATTAGCTTCATGTAAGCTAAGTAAGCCCAGGGTCGTCACAAGAACGCCCCTTCAAACAAAAAGAAGGTAATCAGTATCAAAACTAAGAATTTACTAAACAATGATTAAAATGATAGACTTCAACGCAACAAGAGTTCTACTATCATTTTTCAATGTTAATAAGATGTGATAATTAAAAATAGATAAACATCGATTTTGTAATTTGAAAATAGATAAGTTAAACTCATACTACACAAAAGTATCATCATTGAATACGAGTATACATTCAAGCAAATAACAAGAATAGAAGTCTTAAGCATAATTCTAGATTCTTTGGGTAATTATACCTTATACGAAATATTTTTATTTTATGGATTTTTGAGTTGTTACATGTGGTATCAGAGCGCAATTACAAACACTAGGCTTGAAATTTGGCTCAAATCGCGCATTCCAAACAAAACAAGAAAACAAAATTACTGACTTATGTTTAAATTGTTTTTGTACAGAAATATGAATTCTATTTTGCAGGAAATGGAAGGATTAAAAGCATCTGCTGAAGATGGCACACATCATAGTCGTGAACATGTTAGTAATGATGATATATATGTGGAACTGAACAATGATAACTCAACTGAACTACTCCAAACTGTAAGAGATTTAAAAGCTGAAATACAAAATGTTAAGGAATATAATGAAAGAATTCTGAGGGCACAAGAAGAATTAAATCATGTATTGCTAAGTAAATTACATGATGAGGAAAAGGATAAAAGGAAAGAACCTGAATTTGAATCTAGAACTATATCCTACAAACGTAAAGGTAAAAAGTTAAATTTTTTTGATAATGAAAGTAATTCCTCCACGGAAATTAATGTTAAGTCACATAAAAAGAAATATAAATATTCTAGTGAAATTAGTGACAGTAACAACAGCCCTAAAAAGAGAAAATATAAACCCTATGAATAAATTTCATGAGAGTTTAAAAAGATAAAACCACCAATGTTTAATGGTGAGGTAGAAAAAGGAGAAGAAGTCGAGGCATGGTTGTCTGGGATGAAAAAGTATTTCCAAATTTATAATTACTCAGACAGGATGAAGGATAAAATGGCTATTTACAGCTTAACTGGAAAAGCGGATATTTGGTGGCAGGACATAAAAAGAGTGAAAAATATTAAAGAAAACTATGTAACTTGGAGGACCTTTAAAAAATACTTTAAGAGGAAATTTTTGTTTGAACAATATTACAAGGAAAAGGCTAAGAAATTTTATGACTTGGAGCTAGGTACAATGAATATGAAGGAACTAAGTAGTAAACTTTTAAGTTTATTACGATACGTACCTTATATCATTGACGAAAAGCCCAAGATTCAGAGGTTCCTAAGTTGTTTACCTCTTACCTTCAAGGACAGAATTTAATATGATAATCCAAAAACCCTTGAAGAAGCAATGAGGAAGGCTAATTTCTGTTATGAACAAAGTAGAAATAAAAGAGAAGGTATACCTAACTGGAAAGCTAAAAGATCAAATACTTTTGAGCAAAAAAAGGAAGAGTTTTAAGTTCAACAGAAATTTTGGAAATAATTCCCGGAATCGTCCTAAGAATAATTATCAAGGGACAAACTTTAAGGGTAATACACAACAAAATTCTTCGGCAGTAAAGAACAAAGACATACCTAATACTAAAAAAAGAGAACCTATAAAATGCTGGGAATGTCAAGGACCGCATTATGCCACCAATTTTCCTAATAGAAAAAGAAATCTCAGCGATGTCCATAAAGTAGAGGAAGAAGCAACTGTTGGTGACATAGCAAACGAGATGCCCAGAATTAATGCAGCACTGGAGAATCATCAGGCTGATCACCAGACATCTATGGTGGAGATCGAAGGTATGATAAAGAACAAACAAATTTCTATTTTGATTGATCCAGGTGCTAGTTTAAGCTATGTGTCACCTAGTATAGCAGAAAGTTGTAATTTATAGTTGAATAAGTTTGAAAAGTCATGGCTGGTACAGTTAGCTACAGGAACTAAAAGAAAGGCAGTTAACTATGTTAAATATTATGAAATGTTTATGAGTCAATTCAAAACTCAAGTGAAATTGAATGTGTTACCTATAGGATCATATGATGTTTTAATAGGTATGGATTGGATGGAAAAACACATAGTAGTTTTAAATTGTTTTGAGAAAACGTTTACATGTTTAAATGAAAAAGGAGAAACTGTTATAGTGAAAGGAATTCCTAGGAAAGTTTCTGTTAGACAGATTTCGGCATTACAAATCAAAAAGGTGGTACTTAAGGGTTGTAAAGTTTTTGTTGTACATGTAATGAATGATGAACACTTGAATAATGAAGATAAATTAAAAATTGAATACATACCAATATTAAGAGAATTTTCAAATGTATTCATGGAAGAGATTCCCGCATTACCTCTGAAAAGAGAATTGGATTTCACTATTGAATTGGTACCTGGAGTTGTACCAAATTCAAATGCACCTTACCAGATTAATATCCTTGAACTTAATGAATTAAAATTTAAATTAAAGGATTTAATAGATAAAAATTATATAAGACCGAGTGTGTCTCCTTGGGGAGCACCTGTCATATTCGTTAAAAAGAAAGACGGTACCTTATGCCTGTGTATAGATTATCGTCAGTTAAACAAAATGACAATTAAAAACAGATATCCATTGCCCCGCATAGATGATCTGTTTGATCAAGTACGCAGAGCAACGATATTATCAAAGATAGACTTGAGATCTGGATATCATCAAGTCAGAATTAAATACGAAGACATGTTTAAAACTGCATTTAGAACCCGCTATGGGCATTATGAATTTGTAGTTATGCCTTTTGGGCTAGCGAATGCTCTAGCAGTTTTTATGTGTTTAATGAATAATGTTTTAAATAAATACTTGGATAAATTGATAATTGTTTTCATTGATGACATACTGATTTATTCAAAAACAAAGGAATAACATGATGAACATTTACAGATAATATTACAAGTCCTAAGAGAACATAAATTATATGATAAATTCAATAAATGCGAATTCTTTAAAGATAAGATACAATATTTAGGTCATGTGATATCCAAAGAAGGAATATCAGTCAACCAAGATAAAATAAGAGCGATAAATGAATGGCCTATCCCTAAGAATGTAATGGATGTACGATCACAGATGGGAATTACAGGTTATTACCGAAAATTCATAAAAGGATTTTTGAGAATAGCGAATCCTATAACATCCTTACAGAAAAAGGGAAAGAAATGTGTATGGGATGTAAAATGTGAAGAAAGGTTTAAAATTTTAAAATAATTATTAACTACTGCACCAATCTTAAAAATAGCAGATCCAAACAAAGACTTCGTTTTATGCACTAATGCCTACAATGAAGGCTTGGGTGGAGTTTTAACTCAAGAAGGTCATGTAAAAGCATATGAATCAAGAAAGTTAAAAATACATGAAAAGAATTATGCTACCTATGATTTAGAGTTGGCTATTGTAATTCATGCTTTGAAAATGTGGCGCCATCATCTAATCGATAGAAAATTTCTATTAATGACTGATAACATAAGTTTAAAATATTTCTTTGATCAACAAAATCTAAACGACAGGCAAGCAAAATGGTTAACTTTCCTTAGCGAATATGATTTTGAAATCAAGCATATAAAAGGGAAGGAGAATAAAGTGGTTGATGCTTTAAGCAGAAATGAAAGACTGGATTTTATAGCCATTGTTAGCAGCTACAAAACAAATTTGGAAGATAAGTTTGAAGATGGAGTAAAAATGGATTAAAATGATTAGAATTTAAGAGAAAAAGTTGCAGAAAATGAATCTGAAAATAAAAAAACAGATTTAAGTTTTCATGAAAAAGGTTTAATGTTGTATAAAAATGGATTATACTTACCTAATGTACCAGAAATTAAATTACTGATCTTAAATGAATTACATAAGAGTCCTTACTCAGGACATCCCGGTTACCAAAAAATGAGAACGATGTTAAGGAAAGATTATTTTTGGCCTAACATGAAGAATGAGGTAGCTAAATATATAGCTAGGTGTATTGAATGTCAGCAGGTTAAAGCTGAGCATAAACACCCAGCGGGTCTATTGCAGCCATTACCAATCCCAGATTGGAAATGGGAAATTATCAATATTGATTTTATAACAGAACTGCCTAAAAATAAAAAGCAAAATGATTATGTGATGGTAGTAGTAGATAAACTTAGTAAAGCAGCTCACTTCATACATGTTAAATCTACTTATAAGACTGCTAATATTGCTGATGTGTTTATGAAACAAGTTTTTTGTTTGCATGGAATTCCTAGGGTAATAATTTCTGATAGAGATTCTAAGCTTACTGATAATTTCTGGAAATCATTGTTTAAAGGTGTGGACACTAAATTAAATTTCAGTATAGCTTATCATCTGCAAACGGATGGGCAAACTGAAAGAGTAAATCAAGTTTTAGAATATATGCTTAGGATGTATGTTAGTGATCAACCAAACAAGTGGGAAGAATATTTACACTTAGTTAAGTTTGATTATAACAATCATTATCAAGCTTCAACTAAACTTAGTCCTTTTGAAATACTGTATGGTCCAAATTGTAATACTCCCATTTCATGGAGTAATCTGGTCGACAGATTAATGTTAGGACCAGAATTGTTGAAAGAAATGGAACTAATGGTGAAACAGGTACAAAGCAATCTGAAAATTTTACAAGACAGATAGAAGAGTCATGTAGACCTTAAAAGAACTCAGAAAGAATTCCAAGTAGGTGAGCATGTCTTTGTCAAGTTAAAACCTAGAAAAAGCTCCTTTAAATTGGGGATTTGTGTTAAATTAGCACCCGGGTATTGTGGACCATTTGAGATATTGTCAAGAGTTGGACCAGTGGCTTACTAGTTAGCTTTTCCACCTAATCTCAAAGTACATAATGTGTTTCATATTTCTATATTAAAAAAATATGTACATGATGCTACTCATGTAATTGATTGGAATGTTATCCAGGTAGAACTAGAAGGATATTTTCAAGTGGAACCAGATTGTATCCTCAACAAGAGAGAAATTTTACTCCGGAATCGCACCATTAGATAGGTAAAGGTGCAATGGAAGCACCTTATTCCAGATGAAGCAACCTGGGAATTGGAGAGTCATATGCAGGAAGCATATCCAATTTTGTTTCAGGAAGACTCAGAAGATACTTAAGAAACATCGAGGACGATGTTGAACTTAAGAGTGGGTGTTTGTAACCTACCTAGAACTAAAAGACATTTTATGTTTTAGAAAAACATTACTTTAAAAGTTATTGTAAAGTTTTATGTTGTTGACCAAGGATGGTAAAAGATGACTGTAATTGAATATTTTATTATTTAATAAATAAAAGAACAGACACCTATCCAAGAGGACTGTTGAAGAGGGTTCACTGATCCACTAGGAGGAATGATATGGTGTAGAAGGCAGATTGAGTGTAGAAGGCAGATTGACAAATGGCAGTAAAAAAAAACACTTTCTAGCTGATGTAGGAGGCATCTTCCCTAAAATTGTGTTCATGTTCCCCAAGAAAGGAAGAACTGAGTAGGTGGCTCATTTAATTCGAAAACTGACCCAAAGACCTAGGAAAGCATATATCCATCGAATGAGCAAAAGGCTCACACAATTTTCCTTGTGGTTATGCTGCATACTGAAAAGTTAAGCACACAAGAGGTGATTCAATGAGGGGAAGTTAAAATGAGAATTCTGGTTGCTTGTATGCAAGTATTGATTGTTGAGTTATAGAGAGAACATAATAAACTTCTACACCTCGTCTTTGTCCCGGTGGTTCAGTGAACAGGCCCAGGGGTCCTAAAGCAAGTAACTTGGATGCTTTCAGGAGACAGTTGGGAGAAATAGTCTTCTCTTGGATTTGGTTGCATCTTCAAGTTCTTAATAGGTTCTTATTATAGTTTATTTACTTAGCTATTTAAAGCAAATCGAATGTATGATCTATAATTATTTTCTGTATAAAAGTTCTTATGTTTCAATGCTACAGAAAGGATAGTTATCAAAATTTATAAATCTGTGATTGGTTATATTATTTACTTCTTACTAAATTAAAAAAATAGCATCAACTGTTTAGATGATCATTTTAATATACTTAGATTCTTAGTTTTATATTTACACCTATGCTAAGGAAAAACTCACAAATATGGTATGCACAGTAGTGTAGAATCCAAATGGCTAATTTTTACACATAGTATTTCTTTTATACAAAATGTTAAAATGTATATAATATATACCTATATATATATACTACCTCTCAATGAATTAAATATAGAATAGTTAGCATACTAATATATACAAATTTAACATAGGGTTCAAGTAATCAATATACAATTTCCAGTAAGCTCACGGTTATATCAATATAAAATGTTGTTCACAATAGCATAAAGATCATTTTTATATTGTAGTTCAGCTTTAAATCAAACCCTGTAGAGAAGCAAGGTTCGCTAAAACTAGAAAAGACCAGGTCACATTACACCAAAAATCTTTCATCGAAGTTATTTTAAAAACAGAGTTTAATCAATTGAAGAGAAATTCTGGAAAAATACAACTAGCACAGAGTGGGATCAAAACCATATTTATAACTTGACCAACTAAATCAAAAGACTCAAGTTTAAGTCATGAATGCTTCAGTTAAAGGTTTTAAAACCCTTGGTTATCTTATTACATTTCTTTACCAAAGAAAATTATTTTTCCATACAGCTGAAAGACTTATCACTTCACAGACTCGACATGATAATCTCATTAGTGTCCAATTCAATCCATCTTTTTAAACAATCAAACTATATTTATAACTTACAATAGGGTTTTCCCAGAAGTAAAAACGAACGCTCTTATCATTTACTTACAACAGAGATACTTTTAGGCACCCAACCTAATATTTTCCATCGTTGGATAGTATCGAAACCCTAGTAAAACAATTTGGGAAAAGAATGCAAATAACAAATATTTTAGAGCTCTCGTCGACCCATTCTTACAAACCAATTCAAGTATTTTGTCAACAAAGCCATTTTTGTTGTAAAGGAACATGGAATTACTGAAAACTGAATAATCGAATTAATAAATACATTTAGGGCTCATCCCAAAATTGAAAGAAATGAATTCATTCCAGAATAGAAACCATTATTTTAAAACACAGAAGTAACATTTCTAGCTTGAAAGCCAACAGAGAAAATAGCACAGTAAAAGTATGTAAATTTTTATACATTAAGGTTATCAAAATAACGTAGATAGACTTCAAATTCTGGAACAATGGAATCCTTTTTTTTACTCTGCATAAACGAATCTTTTAAGCCAGAAGGCATACAAGAAACTACTCTCATCATAAATGTTGGGTGAAACCCAAACTAAAGGCTTTTAAAGCCCATAAAATTTACAAGTAAACCTTGTATCTTTGATTTTCTACAGTTCGCCATTTTTGGCTTCAACGCAAACTAAAAATATAAACACTATAACATTATCGTTTCCAAAAAGTAACATCTTAAGAAAATTACAAGACCGACACAAAGCATCACGGTAACATCGTAGCAAGGAAAGAAACACTTGAACGGGGGTTCCAGGAAGGCCTCGGGCTTACCAAATCAAGCTTCTTTTCAAACCCTGAAGCTTCCACCTTCCATTGTTGAGCTTTAACTCACAACCAGAGTCTCAGAGTTAGCACGAACTCCTCCTACCAGCTTTACACAGAACAATTTACATTAGAAATTATTCATAGTTGAAATACTTTAAACAAAAATAAAAAAAAATTAGAAATACTGAATGGGTTACCTCTACGAAGCTGGATTGACATGACCATGAGCAAAGCCTGCGAGGGATCTCCTCTTTGAACTGCATTTAACCATTGACTTAACATTGTGTGGAATTTCTCCACACCCATGGCGGCCAAGAGCCGAGAGCTTGGCTCTCCCAAGTGCTTGAAATGAATGAAAATCACTTAAGCCAAGCAAAGGTGAGGGTCAGGGTTAGACACCAACGTGGAGCTGAAAACCCAATACCTTCACATGGCCTCATAAAGACCATACGAATGTAATCCACTATAGTTTAAATTATTACCTCTCTTTGTTATAGTTGATGTTCAAGTTTTCGAATTGGATTATTACCTTGGATCCAAGTTACTAGGAAACTCCTTTTCCCATAGTTTCGTTCATGCTTTTACATCTTGGATCAGCACCATCGGAGCCTTAAGTTAGGATGACCATCGTTTCCTATAATGTGAAGCCATGGTTTAACTTGGTGTTTAATTCCTTTGTTATATAACCATGTTTTCTTTTTAGCTAAGTAAGTCTTTTAATCTCCAAAACCAAATCTTGTTAGGGTAAATCCTTACCTGGAAACATGTACAAAGATATCAATATGCATGAGCTTCATGTAAGCTAAGTAAGCCGAGGGTCGTCACAAGAACGCCCTTTCAAACAAAAAGAAGGTAATCAGTATCAAAACTATGAATTTAATAAACAATGATTAAAATGGTAGAATTCAACACAACAATAGGTCTACTATCATTTTTAAATTTTAATAAGACATGATAATTAAAAATAGATAAACGTCGATTTTGTAATTTGAAAATAGACAAGTTAAACTCATACTGTACAAAAGTATCATCATTGAATATGAGTATACATTCAAGTAAATAACAAGAATAGAAGTAATTCTTAAGCATAATTCTAGATTCTTTGGGTAATTATACATTATATAAAAAATTTATTTTATGGATTTTTGAGTTGTTACAATGTTCAGAAGAGAACAAAGACTAGCCAAGAGCTATGACTTAATGCACAGATTGGTGACTAGGATATGGACCTTGTTATTTTAGATTTGGGATCAAATATGATTATTCTAACTAAGCAGACATGGAAAAATATTGGAAATCCTAAGTTGATGTGGTCACCTATTCAGCTGTGATTGGCCAATCAACATAAATTTATACCTTTTGGGCGGATGGTTGGGGTCCCTGTTGAAGTGGAGGGACTATGTACTTTTGCAGAATTCAAAGTTATAGATATTTTCAATGATAATAATCCATATCCTACACTTTCGGGAATGGACTGGGCCATTCAGAATCAAACTTCAAGAAGAGGATGCTATCATTTGAGAATGATTAAATAAGAGTTGTCACACCTCTGGATCTACTGGAAGGACAAAGGTATGCTGAACCAGTCAAGGAAGATTATGATGCTCGAGATTTGGATAATGTTAAATTTTCAAAATTTACTTCAATCTGATCTAGGATCTTAACTGAGAGAACCACATGTACAGCATATCAATCATGGACACAATAATGCAAGCACACAAGAGACACAGAGTTTACTTGGGGAAAACCATAAAGGAGAAAAACCCCAATAACTTCCTCAGAGATAAATAGAGCAATGATACAACCAAAGTACAAGAGATAGTCTTCTCTTAGCAGCAGCTTCTCCTCCTCCACAAGTGCGCCACTCTCCAGAGAGTGTGTGTGAGAATAGAATGATCAAATAGAGTGCCTCCCGCACTCTATTTATACTTGACTTGACTTGCCTAATAACCTTTACTAGGTCGGCCTTAACTTAACCACATAACATAATGCTGACTGGGCCGACACCCAATAGGGTGGTCTAATAACCCTTTGACCCACATGGCTGACCCCCAATAGGGTGGTCTAATAACCCTTCAACCCACATGACTTATACAGGGCCGACCCCAACAAGGTGGTCTAATAACCCATCAAGTATACGTTACAAAACTTACATTATAAATGACGACACTTCCGTATAGAGGAATAATAACATCTCTATAGGAATACAGTATACATATATGTGAAATACATTCCGAAGTTACATATACATCAATAGATAATATTTACAATGTATCCTCCAAGATACATGACTACATTAATCCTATAACAGATGGTATGCTAAGATGGAGAGTGTTAGCTTCTTCTCATCTGATTCTGGCGAAGCTCTGGAGAAATGGCATAATAGGCTACATGAAGTTTCAATGAAAATATGTGCTCAGGTTACAAAGTCACTACGCTGGGTTGGTAAAGAGGTATGTGACCTTCTCACTTATGAAGGTTTTCCTAATTTGTATAAGTTTATTGTTGAATTTGAAATTAAGGTACCAAAAAAACAATGGTTGCTAGCATTGGATGTGGCCCTGAAAGCGACGCCATCAAGATGATGGGTTGTTCATAAGCAGTCTATAACAAGCTGGTCACAGTGAAAACAATTTTTAGAAATTCATTTTGGCAAGGGAGTCCCATATGTCGGGGAGAAATATTCTGGGTTAAATAGTCCTGCTGATCATCTAGCCACCTACAATGCAATCTGGAAAAACATACCCAAGCAAGAGTGGGTCCACATTTTCATTCACACACTAGATACTATACCAAGAAATTGGTATACATCGTTGGATCTTTGACAATGAACTGCATATTGGGATAGTTTGGCTATAAGTTTCAATCATGCATTTAATTATGAAGATGAAATTCTGACAATAGATGTAGCTCTGTAGGTCATTAAAGTAAATATTTTTGAAGAAATTCCTAGACCAACGTCTAATTTTCTGTAGTGGATTGCGACAGTTGAAAAGATTATGCAATGTTATAATATCACTGTAGGGCCATAGGATGACGATCCTAGAGATATACATATCCAAGAGATGGAAGGAAGTCGTGATATGAAGGGACTAGAGATCTCATCTGACAGATTTTTGCAGCCGTTGAATATTAGAAAGGTAAACATTGGGTCCCTGGAAAATCCTAAGTTTGCAAATATTAGAGATTACTAGGATCATGAAACAGTAGGTAATATCACTGATTTGCTATAGGAGTTTCAATATTTGTTTCCTACCAAATTTTCTAAGATGAAGGAGATTGCTGGTGACCTGGGAGAAATGAAAATTATGTTGAAACTAGGCGCCAAGCCAATCACGCAAAGGCCGTATAGATTGAATCCTCGGTACAAGGAAAAAGTTAGAGCTGAGCTCGACAAAATGCTTGATGCAGGAATTATTG
The DNA here is from genome assembly GCA_027924585.1 of Larix kaempferi. Lineage (NCBI taxonomy): Eukaryota > Viridiplantae > Streptophyta > Pinopsida > Pinales > Pinaceae > Larix > Larix kaempferi. The sequence goes on along the minus strand of BSBM01000401.1, from coordinate 6,394,347 downwards.
AGCCTTTCGAAGAGTCGGAGTGGATCATTCCCATGGCAGTACAAGACAAGAAGACTGGTTAGATTCGAATTTGTGTTGATTTCAGAAAATTGAATGATGCATTTCTACATGATCCATTCCCAACACCATTTATAGATAAAGTGTTAGAAAGCGTCGAAGGTCAAGAAGCATACTCCTTCACTAATGGATTTTCTGGATATCATCAAATAAATATTTCCAAGGAAGATCGACACAAGACAACATTTGCGACAGAATGGGGTTGTTTCCAATATACAATAATGCCCTTTGGTTTAAAGAATGATCCTGCAATTTTCTCAAGGGTAGTTGTTATTGCTTTTAAAGAATTTATTCACAAGTTTCTGGAAGTTTACTTTGATGATTGGACAGTAAATAGTTTTCTTAAGAATCATACTGAAAGCTTGAGGTTGATGTTGGAACACTGTAGACAATAACAAATTTCTTTGAATTTGAAGAAATTCATATTTTGTGCTCCATTTAGTATATTGTTGGGTCATGTGGTCTGCAAGTAAGGTTTGTTGGTGGATCCTGCAAAGATTTCCATTGTAGTAATCTACCTCCACCTACTTTAGTTTGACAGTTTAGGGCCACTTTGGGTCATACGGGCTATTATAAGAAGTTTATCAAAGGCTATGTTGAGATTACAGCCCCTATGGAAAAGATGCTAAAGAAAGATGTGAAGTTTCAATGGAATGAAGAGTGTCAGTAGAGCCTCGACACGTTGAAGGATAAAATGGTTACAACGCCTATTCTGGTATTCCTGGATTGGAGAAAATATTTCCATGTCTATGTCGATTCCTCTCCAGTCTCTTTGGGTGAAGTTATTGCTCAGCCAAGTGAGGGTTCTAATGACCATCCTATTTCATTTTCTAGTAGAAAATTGTCCACAGTAGAAATAAATCATACTACGACGGAGAGGGAAGGGATAGCTATGGTATATTCCCTGCAGCAGTTTAGGAATTATCTGTTAGGAGGACACTTTAAAATGTTTACAAACCATTCTTATTTGAATTACCTCGTAAACAAGCCAGTATTGGGGGGAAGATTTGTTGATGGTTACTATTGTTTCAGGAATATGATTTTGAAATTGTCTCTAAGCAAAGGAGGCTGAATGTGGGGCCTAACCATCTATCAAGGATGGAGACAAGAGAAGAATTGACCAGTTTAGAAGATAACCTCCCAGATGTGCATCTCTTTGCGGTAAAAATGGTCGATGAATAATTTGAGGATATTATAAAATTTCTATCTACAGGTGTGGTGTTAAGATTATTCTAATTTGACTAGCAAGATCATTGAAAGAAACATAATCACAAAATAGACAAAGATGTTACCCTGGGAAACCCCCATGGGGTAGAAAACCCAACAAATCTTTCCTCAATAAGATGATCAACCAAAATACAAGATGTGCTCCAAGACTTGACCTTCTTCTTCTCTACCTCCTATGCAGACCTCTCAAACACAAGTGTGCTACTTTCTGAGTTGAGCAAGTGTATCAAATGAGGAGCTCTCCTCCTCTACTTATACTGATTCCCGACTGACCAAAATCCCTAATGGGGCCGACCTCTCCTAGTGAAGTCTAATAACCCCTAAATAATAAACTCAGGGCCGACCCCCACATGGTGGGTCTAATAACCCTGGTTACCAAAATTCATCGGAGGAATAAACATCTCCGGATACATAATAGAATCACCTCGGAGGGATGAAACATCTCTGGAATAATAAAGTACAAATATAATATTCTTAGAAGTTACAATATTCAACACTCCCCCTTAAGAAGAAGGATATTATAACAACATCTGTAGGAGCAAGGAGTCATCAACTACATCATACATGATACATTTGTAAATCATCGGAAGCTTTCTTCAATACATCATCATTAGTAACTCAACCAGTTACTGGAACATCAACATCATCGTCATCGTCATCTCACGATCATTAGCATCGTCATCACATGATCATCAGCATCATCATCACCCGATCATCTTACAGGATGATCAATCCTGATCTCTTTAGGAAATAGGTCCATGGATGATACAATCCAAACCATTCATTTAGGACTATGTCCAAGGATGATTCAATCCACACCATTCATTTAGGACTATGTCCAAGGATTATTTAGTCCCCACCATACATTTAGGACTATGTCCAAGGATGATTTAATCCCCACCGTACATTTAGGACTATGTCCAAGGATTATTTAATCCCCACCGTACATTTAGGACTATGACCAAGGATGACTTAATCCCCACCGTACATTTAGGACTATGTCCAAGGATGACTTAATCCCCACCGTACATTTAGGACTATGTCCAAGGATGACTTAATACCCACCGTACATTTAGGACTATGTCCAAGGATGACTTAATCCCCACATGTCCATCAAGGACTTCATTCTCGAAGACCATACGTCTACGGATCAATTCAAGGGACCGAAGTCTGGGGACAATACAATCCCCACTTGTCCACTAAGGACTTCATTCTCAGAGACATATGTCTACGACTCACTTTAGGACCAAAGTCCATGGATGATCCAATCCCCATATGTATCCTCATCAATACAGATATCGTTAGTACATCAATAATACAAGTACATACAGGTATCCTCATCAATACATGTATACATATGTATCCTCATCAATACATCAATGTAAAAACAAGTATCCTCATCAATACATGTACACATATGTATCTTCATCAATACATATATCGTTAGTACATCAATAGTGCAAGTACATATAGGTATCCTCATCAATACATGTATACATATGTATCCTCATCAATACATGTATAAAAAAACAAGTATCCTCGTCAATACATGTATACATATGTATCCTCATCAATACATCAATGTAAAAACAAGTATCTTCATCAATACATGTACACATATGTATCCTCAACAATACATCAATATAAGAACATATATCATCATCATTAAAGCATGTATTCTCATCAATACATATATCATCAAAGCATGTATCCTCATTAATACATATATCATCAAAACAAGTATCCTCATCAATACAAGTACACATATCATCAAAACATGTATCCTCATCAATACATCAATATATATAAAAACAAGTAGTGTAAGTATTCTAAGTATAAGTGTCATAAATCTAAGTATACATAAATATTTAGGTATAGTAAACATGTATCCTCATCATTGACCTGGTTTTCGATGAGGGAAATCTCATCATCAGTGACTATATCACTCCCCCTTTCGAGGAGGGTCCTTTTGAACTACACCAAGCTTATCTCGGAAATATTCAAATTTTACTCGAGACAGAGGTTTGGTCAATATATGAGCAATCTGTTCCTCAGTGCTCACATAATCGAGCTTAATAGCTCCTCTCTGCACCATATCTCGAATGTAGAAATATCGGATCTCTATGTGTTTTGACTTATCGTGGAAAAATGGATTTTTCGTCATCTTAATACAACTTTGATTGTCACACATGATCACAGTAGGATCCATTTCTAAGTCAAACACTCCAGATAATAATTTCCGAAGCCATACTGCTTCACAACTAGCAGAGCAGGAATCTATATATTCTGCTTCGGCAGTACTGAGAGCCACACTAGATTGTTTCTTGTTGAACCATGAGATCATTGCAGATCCAAGACCATAACATCCACCTGATGTACTCTTTCTGTCTGAAACACTTCCTACCCAATCAGAATCTGAGTAACCATGTAATCTGAGTTCATGATTTCCAAGATAGTATAGAACAAAATCTAATGTACCCTTTAGATACCTCATTACATGCTTTGCAGCTATTAAGTGAACCTTTCTAGGTTCTACTAGATACTGACTCAGGGTATTTACAGCAAAGCATATATCTGGTCTGGTATTTGTTAAATACATCAATGACCCAATGATTTGTCTATATAGAGTTACATCCACTTATTATGATGAGTCATTAACTAATAACTTCAAGTTGGAGTCCATGGGAGTGTCCATGGCTTTACACTCCAACATATCAAATCTTTTTAGAATCCCTACAGCATACTTACCTTGATTTAAAAAGATTCCTTTTGGTTCTTTCCATACTTCTAGACCTAAGAAGTAATGCATTAATCCGAGATCTTTCATCTCGAATTCTGAAGAAAGCTTTTTCTTACATTCGACAATTTGATTCTCATTTCTTGTTAGAAATAGATCATCTACATACAACAGTAATATAACAGGTTCATCATCCATGATCTTGATGTAAAGATTTGGATCAGCTTTACTCTTGGTAAATCCCATGCTTGTCAATCCTTCCATACCAAGCTCTGGGAGCTTGCTTTAATCCATACAAAGCCTTTTTCAGCCTGCATACATGTGTTCTTCCATCTTTAACCTCAAATCCTTAAGGTTGTTCTATGTACACTTCTTCTTCAGTTACACCATTCAGGAAGGTTGTCTTAACATCCATTTGGTGTAATTTCCACTTCATCATAGATGCAAGTGCCATGATAGTTCTAATTGAAGTGTACCTAGCAACTGGTGCAAATGTTTCTTCATAGTCAATTCCCTCCTTTTGAGAGAATCCTATGACTACAAATCTTGCCTTATATTTTTCAATACTACCATCTGCAGCATGTTTTATTTTGAATATCCACTTGGAAGAAACCACACTTTTATCTTTTGGTTTGGGAACTATATCCCAAACATCATTTTTCATTATTGACTGATATTCTTCTGTCATTGCTTCTACCCACTCTTTCTTCTGAGCTACCTCTTCATAGCTAGTAGGTTGTTGATCCACAAGATCACACATCAAGGCCACATAGTTGGATACTAGCTTTGGTTTCTTTCTTTCTCTAGTGGAGCCTTCAGGAGCTCCATATTTTTCAGCTCCTTGAATAATGTCTCTAGCCCATGCTGGCCTTCTTTTCTTAGATAAGTTTGTAATCGGGGGTTCTTGTGGTTCCAACATGTCATGATCCTCTGGTGTATCATCTTCAGGGATGGGCACAACTTCTGTGATTCTAGGAGGTGTATCTTCTTCATAGATTTCTTCAAGTTGGCACTTCCTAGATTTCTCGACAGCTGCTTCTTCATCAAATGTTACATCTCTACTTATTTCCATATGATGAAAACTAGGTATGTAAATTCTGAAAGCTTTGGATGATTCACAATATCCAACAAATATTCCCTTCTTACCAGAGGGATCCAACTTGGTTCTCTTTTCTTTTGGAATGTGAATGTACACAGGACATCCAAATATTTTGAGATGATTTACCTCAGGCTTCTTTCCTGTGAACACTTCTTCTGGAGTCTTGAATTCAAGAGCACTATGGGAAAGTCTATTTTGTACATAGACTGTTGTCCTAGCTGCTTCAGCCCATACATACATGGGTAGATCTTGGTCATGTATCATAGTATTTACAGCTTCCACGATAGTTCTATTCTTTCTTTCAGCAACCCCATTTTGTTGGGGATTATAGGGAGTGGTTAGTTCCCTCTTGAATCTAGCTTCCTTACAAAAATATTCAAATTCCTTTGAAGTATATTCTTCGCCATTATCTGTTCTGAGAATCTTGATTTTCTTTTCTGAGAGATTCTATATTAGGGCCTTGAACTCTTTGAATTTTCCAAAGACTTCATTCTTACCTTTTAGAAAGTATATCCAAGTCTTCCTTGAATAGTCATCAATGAAAGAGAGATAGTATTCAAACCCACTTAGGGATGTGGTGGGCATTGGTCCACATATATCTGAGTGTATTAACTCCAAAATGTTCTTAGTCTTTGTTTAACTCTTTGGAAAAGGGTTCTTGACATTCTTCCCTTTTTCACATCCTTTGCATGAGCCATTATGGTCAATCTTTAAGTTTGTTAATCCTATGACCACCTTGCTCACATAGGGTAGGGCCTTGTAGTTAATGTGAGCAAGCCTTCTATGCCATAGTTCACTGGGGCTAGTGGTTTCATGGACAAGGGCAGCTTCTGGGTGACCCTTGAGTTTGTAATGACCTCCTTCTTCACCAATGACAATTGCATCCTCAATTGATTTTCCTTTGGGCCACATAAGTACTTGACCATCAATAAATGCAATTCTAAATCCTTTCTTATCTAGTGCTGAGATAGAAAGTAGGTTCTTCTTCAAACCTGGAACATATAAAATTTCTTTCATCTTCAAGGGTGTTCCAGAATCAATCTTGTAGCTTGCTTCACCAATTCCCTTGATGGGATATTGATAATCATCTCCTAGAGATACCTTTTGTGGATAAGACTTTTCTTCAAGTCTTGAGAGAGTTTTCTTTTTACCTGTCATGTGCTTTGAAGCACCACTATCAATGAGCCATATATCTTCTCCAGGAGACACAGATCCAGAGAGTGTAGAAAATAGAACATACTCTTTTGCATCTTCTTCTTCATTCCTTCTAGATCTTTTCCTAGGGAGAGGCCTTTCTTCTTCTTTTTCATTTCTTTTGGATCTTTTCCTATGAGGCCTTACTTCCTCTTCTTCTTCTTCTTCACTATCATCTTCTGCAAGATGTGCTTGATGTCTTTTATAGTGAAGACTTTTATTCTTGATTGAAGGACAAAATCTAGCAATGTGTCCTTCTTTATGACAGTTGAAACATTGGAAGGAAGAGAACTTTCCTTTTCCTTTCTTCTGAAATATTTGTGGAGATTGAGACTCCTTGTGCTTGTCCTTCTTGAAGTAAGATTGATTCTTCCTTCTCTTAGTGTGTGTAGCCAAGGCTTGGTCATCCTCCTTGAGAAGGGATTCTCTGTTGGCTACCCTAGCTTCTTCTTGACCACAGTCCTCCCATATACATCAAACTTCATACTTTCTTTTCTGGCACACATGGTTTGTATGAATGACTCCCAAGGTCTAGTGATACCATTTAGAGCAGTCATCACAAGTTCATCTTCATCAAGAGTATCACTAATGGCATCTAGTTTCTCCTTGATTTGGGAGACCCTTGAGAAGTAGTCTTGAATGGATTCTCCTTTGTGCATCTTGGTACTCTTCAATTGAGTTCTTAGATTCAGCTTCCTATTGATGTTCTTTCCTTCATACACTCTTCCTAGGGCATCATACATTTCCTTTAGAGTCTTCTTGGATTCCACTTGGGGAATCAAGTGGTCTTTAATAGAATCAGCAATGATTCTCTTTTCCCTAACCAAATCCTTTCTATGCTTCTCTTTGGATTCATCTCCTTTAGGTTCTACTACTTCATCCTTGATATATTGAGCAAGATCATTCTCTTCAAGAATGAGACCAATTTTGTATTTCTATGCCCAGAAATTCTCTATACCTTCAAGCTTGTCTTCAAGCTTAGTGCTTGGAGCCATCTTCTCTTGGGGGAGTCCAAGAGATAAATGATAGAGTAGGAAACTTTACCTTTTCACTTTTCCGAATCTGCAACAGAAATTCTGGTTTATCGCACTTTTGGTAAAACTAGGGTTTGACTTTCCCAGAGTTCTACCCAACCAAAAACCTCAATCCAAAGCTTAAAAGATAGATCTTTAGAATGGCTATTCATCCATGCAACTAGAATCCAAAAATAATAACTTTTGCATAAACCCTAATTTTGGGAGAGAGAGAGAAATATAATTTCACCTTGTGAAAGATGTTCTATTCAGGCTAGCTCTGATACCATGTTAAGATTATTCTAATTTAACTAGCAATATCACTGAAAGAAACATAATCACAAAATAGACAAAGATATTACCCTGGGAAACCCTCATGGGGTAGAAAACCCAGCAAAGCTTTCCTCAATAAGATGATCAACCAAGATACAAGATGTGCTCCAAGACTTGACCTCCTTCTTCTCTACCTCCTATGCAGACCTCTCAAACACAAGTGCACTACTTTCTGAGTTGGGCAAGTGTATCAAATGAGGAGCTCTCCTCCTCTACTTATACTGATTCCCGACTGACCAAAATCGCTAATGGGGCCAACCTCTCCTAGTGAAGTCTAATAACCCCTAAATAATAAACTCAGGGCCGACCCCCACATGGTGGGTCTAATAACCCTGGTTACCACAATTCATCGAAGGAATAAACATCTCCGGATACATAATAGAATCACCTCGGAGGGATGAAACATCTCCGGAATAATAAAGTACAAATATAATATTCTTAGAAGTTACAATATTCAACATGTGGCACTAGAGGGATATACAACTACATAGAAAAAGAAGCTAGTTGTTAAATTTGCATACTATCAATTGATAGTCGGTCAATTGTACAAGTTAGGACTGGATGAGGTATTGTGTTGCTGTGTTTTGGAGCATGAGCAACTAATCATTTTTGTTGAGGATCAAGATAGAATTGCGGGAGGCCATTATGCAGGTAAATCTACTGCGCAGAAGATGTTAAGAGCTAGGTTGTGGTGCCCTACCCTTCATAAGGATGCCAAGGAGTATTGTCAGAACTGTGATTTATGTTAGAGGATTAGGAATCCGTCAAGGAGAGATGAAATTCCATTAGTACCCCAAGTTATGTTGCAGGCCTTCGAAAAATGGGCTATTGATTTTGTGGGTCCAATAAAACCACCAAGAAGAAGGAATGGTGCAAGGTATATTATTATTGCAACTGACTATATTACTAGATGGGATGAAGTTATGCAAGTAAGGGATTGTAGTGCTGTGATTGATGCGAAGTTTCTATTTGAGAATGTTGTCACCAAGTTTGGATGTCCCGAAGTTTTAATAAGTGATCAGGGTGCACATTTTGGTAATAAGACTATAGAAGTGCTTACAGAAGAATTTCAAATATACCATAGAAAGAGTAATCCATATCACCCACATGCAAATGGGACTATCGAAGCATTCAATAAGATTTTGGAACATGCACTAACAAAAGTTTGTAATATGAACCATGACGAATGGGACTTGATAGTTCCTGTAGTTTTATGGGCTTATAGAACGACATGCAAGAATTTGATGGGCCAGACACCTTTCAGGTTTGTGTATGGACAATAAGTTGTGATGCCCATGGAGTACATTATCCCAATTTTAAGAATCGCTACTTTCATTGGTATGTCTGATACTGGTGCTGTCGAAGAAACATTTCCGTAGTTACTTCAACTAGAAGAAGACAGGTTTATTACAAGATTCTATCAGCAAGTTCAGAAAGATAGAGAAAAGGCATGGCATGACCGCCACATCACTAAGAAGCAATTTCAGTGAGGAGACTTAGTTCTTCTCTATGATAGTAAATTTTTTAAACATCCCAGCAAGTTAAGAATGCATTGGCTAGGTCCTTATGTTATTAAATATGTGATGGACGGAGGCGTTGTACAGTTGCAGAAGCTAAATGGAAAACTCCTTAATGGATTGGTAAATGGGATCCCAATGAATCCCTACAAGGAAAGTCATGCCTCGTTATAGTAAAGAGTTCTAAGTCAATACTTGTACATAGAAAAAAAATTATATCTGTATATGTCTCATGGAAACCCCAAGTTTATTTTTGTGTCAAAGTTTTTCCGTCGAGATTGTTCTTGTCAAAGTCTTAATTTGGCCTTTGGAAACTCCAACTTATTTTCCCATCAAAGTGTTATATCATAAAAAGGGGTTGGGGGTCTGTCATAGTTCCTCATTTCGATGTTGCTAACCTGTCAAAGTTGCAGTTGATGTGCATTAACTACTACTTTTATGACGGGCGTAGTGGTGGCATCAGTGGGATTTTTTCATTAATTTCCAAAAAATATGTAAGTGTGTGAATAGATTCTTCGCTACTACCATGATGAGTGCAAGGATTGGGTACATTCATTTTGCATCATGAATGACAGAAGGATCACACGAGGGAATTAATTTTAAAATCACCTTCGTCAATCGGGCAGGACTCATTGTTTCCTTGACACTGAAGAGTATTAAGCACACCAGAACTCGAGCAAATTATGTAGAGAGAATTCAACGCTACAGAGCATCAAAATGCAGGTCAACATGTTTGAAAATTTATATAATCCTACATCCTGCATTCTACAATCCTGCAGATTTATATAAACACTATCCTGCAGAGCATGAGGATAGGCAGAAGTTTAGAAAAGATAAAGAAAATTTGCTTCGCTTGCAAATCAAAGAAAAATAGAATTCCCTTAGGAAGCTTGTAAGGGAAAATGCATATTTGAAAAGAATGCTTGAAGAAATAGTCAGAGAAAAAGATTAGTCTTCTGACAATGAGATGTGCCGACAGTATGACGTAGCTCTTAAGAGCCCTGAGCATGAAAAGAAAGATTCAAAAGAAGATGCTCTTTTCCCTGAACCTTCTTTAGGACTTTTCACAGGTCCTAAAATGTACATTCAAGTTTCTTTTTGTCCTCCAGAGTTCAATCCCTATAAGTTAGATTGCATGGTTGATTCAGGTTGTCAGATGAATTTAGCAAAAAGAAGTGCAATCCTTTCATTCTATTGGGAGAAGGTTTCAGAACACAGAGTTGCTATAGAAGGCACCCTTGTATAACTTTTGGGTAGAGTAGCAGACTTTCCTATTCAAATAGAAGGATGTACATAAGATTTATCCTTGAATAGGTTGGATATCCTTGAATAGGTTGGATAGTATAAAAGAATATTGTGTATTAGGTTCTGAATTCCTAAATAGATTGAGCCCTGTTACTTTTGAAGCTGTTAAGATGTTGTTTAAATGTACCATAAAGGGAAATCTAGTTTCTTGTCCTTTGTCATTTGAAGCTCATTTGAAATGCAAAATCCCCATGAAGAGAACGGATTCTAATACAAACATTGCAAATTGTTTAAAATGGAAAGATGCATTTTCTATGCAGAAATGCATAAGGACAAGGCCCTTGCTGATATCTTTAGAAAGCTTGAGAAAGACTGCACTTCAGAAATCCTTAATGCTTTCTGGGCCAGAGAAAAATATTTTGTTTCCCTTCCTTTTGACCCTATGGTAAAACATAAAGCAATGAAAGCCTCTGCTAGATTGGTGTCTCCCTCTGAGAGAGAATTATGTGCCAATGAAATTAAAGAGTTGCTTTCAAAGGGTTAATTGAACCCTCTAAGAGTCCATGGGCTTGTAGAGCCTTTGTTGTTAACAAACACTCATATATTAAGAGAGGTAATCCAAGGTTGGTTGTGAATTATAAACCTCTCAATACAGTGCTCCAGAAAATCAGGTATCCATTACCTGATAAAGCTAGTCTTCTGCAGCGGATTGCTGGATGTACTATATTTAGTAAGTTTGATTTGAAATCTGGTTTCTATCAAATTGGGATTGAATCAAAATATAGGTTTAATACTGCTTTTGTGGTTCCCCATGGCCAATATCAATGGAAATTCTTACCTTTTGGAATAAACAATGCCCCCTCTAAATTCCATAAGAGAATGGAGGATAATTTCAGAGAAAAGGGATGGGCATTAGTCTACATAGATGATATCCTGATATGCTCTAGGAACTTGCAAGATCATTTAAGGCATTTACAGGAATTTTATCATCTAGTTTATAAGCATGGTCTTGTTCTCTCAAAGAGAAAGATGGAAATTGGAAAGACTGAAATTGAGTTTCTCGGTTTGAAGATAAACAAAGGGCAAGTAATTCTTCAGGACCGTGTCTTAAAGGTGTTCTCGCATTTCCCAAATCATATATTAGAAAAGGTTCATCTTCAGATATTTTTGGGAAGTCTCAACTACATCAGACCATTCTATAAAGGGAAAGATGAAGATATTCATATCCTTCAGAAAAGATTGAAAAAAAATCTCCCTAAATGGTCTTCAGATTTGACTGCTGCAGTCCGGAAAATTAAAACAAAAGTGCAGCAACTCCCCGCTCTCTCTCTTCCCCAAGGAACTGGTAATGTTCTTATTGAAACATATGCTTCGACAAATGCATGGGGTGGAGTTCTTATTGAAAAGCATGGCGAGAGAGAATATATTTGTGGTTATGCCTCAGGATCACTTAAATCTGCAGAACTCAATTATCTTTCCAGCCACAAAGAAATCCTGGCTGTTAAAAATATAGTCAATCATTTTCGTTTATTTTTTAAGCCTGTAAAGTTTATAGTTAGAACTAATTTGAAAATAATTCCTGGGATCTTTAAGAATGAGAATCTTATGGAAGAGAATAATTCTAGGATTTTAAGATGGTTTTTATGGTTACGGAATTTTTATTTTGAAATTGTTTATAAGCCTGGTTATCTTAATTATGTTGTTGATATGTTAACCAGAGAAAAGTTCCATACTCAAGCTTTTCCCCAGATCAATATGTTCAGTGTAGAATGATCTAGCTCTTCACATCAAGATAAAGGCAAGAGTCCGGAAAGGCTATTTCCATCCCCACTTAGTCATTCTCAGGAAGGCTTGTTCATGAAGCCATGGGATGAATCCTTGACACTAGAAGAGCGTCAACAATATTTAGAGCATGAAAACATAACAGAAGCGGAGAATTTTCTGTCTTTAACTCTCATAAGACAAATTCAAGAGTTTCCACTTAAACTCCAAATTTTGGAGAAATGGGAAAAAGATGTCTTTCTTCGTCTAGAAAAGGCACAGGACAAATTAATTGGTTATCAAGAAGTTTGGCTAGACTGCAATGAAGAAGAAGGAAGAGATGTATGGTATGTCGACCTGGGACATGGCGATCTTACTTGGACCACATATAACCTTATTCTTCAATTCTACAGAGAAGAACATGAGATAATTATATGTGCAAATCCGTCAAATCTTATCAACAATAAATGGTCTGGGTGGATTGAAATATTTTTGGATAAGTTTTGTCCAAAAAATACCGGGTTCAACATAGGGCTAATTTCATCCTCCACCTTCAAGCTGATATGCAAGTTGCAGACCAAAACCATATGTGGTTCAAATTTAAATTATGACACCTTGGAGGAAGATATACGCCGCTTGAAGATACTGTTTATACACCCCAGAAGTTCATCAAAAGAGATCAAGATGGCAAGAGAATTGACAACAAAGTTCACACCAGAAGGATTCCTCTTAACTATAGAGTGGAATCAACTTTTCAGGGAAATTTTATGTGTGAACATAACCAAGTTATGTTTGGGTCGAATGTTGAGCAATGCTTTGACTATACTCTCTACCCATACATTATGCCAGATGACCCCATTGTTATAGGTCAAACTTGCACCTCTCCGTCCGTGATCACCCTGAGCTGCTGATCACACAAAAGGACAACTTGGATGGAGGAGCATGTTGACCTTGGATATCATGACAACTCATCCCATTTCCCGAGAATACTGAAAAACATACAAAAACATCATTTTGAGGTATGAGCGCTACTCTACTTAAAGAGACTAGCGCCCATACGCGACTCCAGTGCATAATAGTAGCGCCCATATCAGTATATACGCTACTCTGTCTCATCAAAGTAGCGCTCACAATTTAAAACTAAATAAGCGCTATTGTTTAAACAATAGAGTAGCGCCCTATACGCTACTCCACTGTGTAATAGTCGCGTGTACCCTAAAAAATGATTAAAAATATATATTAATCCATCGAAGAGGATTAGTTGAAGACAGTTTCTTAACCTCCCCAACCTCCTCATCGACTGGAACTGCTTCCTTAAACCTATAAATTCCTAGAAGGCTAAGGGAGCAAGGTTAGAAGAAATTATGAATGCAAATACTTACTAAAGAAGGAGAGGTTGAGTTAATGGAGAAACTGTTGCAGAAGACATCCAAACCAGGGCAGAGCCAGAGCCCAGGATCTAGTTGCAGGAGCCTGCTGCATTATCAGGTATATTTGTACTGCATACTATTTTGACAAATAAAGGTTGAAGTGTTTCCTTGTTCCAATCTGAAGGTGTTATCAAATGGCATTTTGAGTTGGATTCATTTTGGTCAATACTGGATATTCAACATAATCTTTGTTTATTTTATGATTTATATGTTGCCCAAAGTGTTTGAGGAAGGTATTGTTGTTTCAGGTTTGCTGAAAGAAGGAAGATTTGAGAGCTGGACACAAGGCTGGGTCAAGGCTAGGATCAGACTCCAGTGAAAGGTATGTTCTCTAAATCTGTAATCTATTTCTTTTGCAAACACTTCTGTAAATGACATAAATACACTTACCTGTCACCCCAACCAATTTGATAGTTTAGTTTCCTGACTATAGGGTAGAAATATCCGCCAACAGACTGGCGACTCCGCTGGGGAACTAAGTGTTTTGGCTTTAGGAAACCATTGTTGTTGGTTGTCTTCTCGGTTGATTTTGATTTCTTCGACTTGCTAAGAACCTTTTCAGGTATCTTTTGTCTTGGCTTGCCTGCTTTCATCAATTTCCATTCCCCCCAAGGTCAGTTTCCTAGCTTTTTAAAGATGAGCGCTACTATTTCATATACACAGTAGCGCCCATACGCTACTGTACTGTATATACAGTAGCGCCCGTTTTGGCATGGGCGCGAGTTGCTCTGCTGCACAGTAGAGTATTTTTTCTGAAGCAGCCATTTTTTGATTTTTCTTGCTTTTGGCCCTTTGGAGATTTTCTGACTTTGTTGTAGGATTCTTGGGATGATTGCTTAAGGTTGTAATCGTTGATTCAAGTCATAGAACCACTCTTTAAAGTTTTTCCATGTTTTAAACCATTTGTTGACCTTTGGATTTCTTTGAGACCTTTTTGACCTATTTGGAAGACCTAGTGGTGTTCGGTGACGAACATTTTCACTTGTTTTCAGACCCTGACTACTTTCGCCCATTTACAAACCTGTACACTCCTGTGTCTGTTGTTTGTGGTGAAGTTGTATGTTCTCTACTGTCCATGTCCTTTGTTTAGGGTTTTGGTCTTTGGTAGAGCTTTTAGGGTGTCTTCTTTGTGTCTAGTTTCATGTTTTTCCCGAGACTTTTTGTCTTTTGATGGTCACAAGTGCTTCTTTAACAGCTCTAGGCTAGTCTCCACCTCTCAGTTTTCTTCGTGTTAGCAGAACAACCTGCTTATCTACGTACTTGGCTTTGTGGTCTTGTTAGGGTTAAGCACTTTAGGTCAGTCCTTAGGTGTTTCTCTCCTTGTTTTTCTTCCACTTAGTGTCCAAGTTTATAGGCTTTTTCCTGAGTAAAAAAACTGTAGATTAAGCCTTTCTCGAGTTAGATTTCGATAGCTGTAGGCTCAAGAACATTTGCCATACTTCCACTTTTGCATAAGAAGTTTATTTGGCTTTCCATTTTTTTTTTATAGTTCTTTTTCGATCATTGAAAAAGCAAAAAAATTTGGTACTTTGAGTTAAATAGAACTTGTTTTTGCCAATGCAAAATAGCTTAATATATTTTGTTTAATTCAAAAAGAAAACAAAAATTAGTAGGAAAGTTTGCTTAGATTTGCATTTTCGAAAAAGATAGATGAAAAAGTAAAAAATAAAAGAGTTTTGTTGTAAGAAATTTTGAATATATTTGCATTTAGTTTTCTTGTTATAACCACGTTCACACACTCACTATCCCCTTTGCGTAATAAAAGCCCTTAAAATTTATTAATAAAATGAACTAGAAACCTTTTCTTTTTTTAGGGCACACTACACCAACTAGTCTTGGTTAGGGTCTTGGGTTTAAATCACCTTAAACCACCCAAGATCACACATTGCGCAATAATCGTAGTGAGATTATCTTTTAGGCAAATCCACTACACTCAAAAATTGCCTGGGAGCATATGCAGTAGGTCAATGTGAGATCGGTTTGTGGGAATACCTCTCCTACTTTCTGATTGAGCATACGCCAGGATTGGATAGCGTATTGGGGACTCTTTCGAGTTTCGGGCTTAGCTACCCTGCCCACGCTTTCTGATTCGACCGGTGACTGTTCCCCCAGGATTTTTCGATGTTTTGGTATCCTTAGTATCAGACTTTTAGGTTCTTACACAGGTGACAGCAGAGGGTATATCTGCTGTACCTAGGACAGACGCGGGAGGAAATCCCTTGCAGGTCTTTGGGAGGGCGGTTGGGTGATTCCAGCGCTTGCACCCTTAGTCATTGTATTGTGGACCCCGGGTAACTGTTCTTCATCCTTTGTTGATCTGTTCTGGGCCCTCATCATCCCAGACTCTTCTCCGGAAGGCATCTTTGTTTGATTGGTTTGAATACTTAGGAATTTTTAGTTGGTGTGTTGTTTGCCCCCTAGTCTTAGTGGCCACTAGGTTATAGGTTGTTTATTGGATATCTATAATCACGGAGAATCAACAACTCCGTAGATCGAGAAGGATTCAAAACCTTCCGCCTGTTAGAATAGAGCCTTTACAACCAGCTACAAGACAGAGGGTAAACCCCAGTGTTTCTTCAGAAATTACCTCTGAAATAGAACTGCTTGAAGAAATACTTATAACAGAAAACCTTGAAACTGAGGTTCTTGAGGAACCATCACCAGGTATCACAGAACAACAACATTTTAGTACTGTTGAGGTGGAAGATCTTACTTCCGCGGAGTATAGCACTCCTTTCAATCCTCCCTTAACTGACACTAGAATTCCGGTGCTGTCACCTGTTGGTTTCCAACAGCCTCTTTTCAGTGCAGATCTTTTGTTTCCCGATTATCTGATGACTAACACAGGAGGTGAACCAGGGGGTCCCCAAACTCCCACCTTAGGTATGAATACTAGCACAGTTAACCCTTCTTTTACTGCTACATCTAGTCAAGCACAAACTACGTCTGTGCCTACCCCATCTTTTAGTTTTAACACTAGTACCTTAGGAATGCCTAGTTTCACAACAATGGCATCTATTCCCACGCCTACTGTTAGACCTAGCAGTATGGCTAACTGTGCAACACCTTCTACTTCACAACCTTTATATCAGATCCCTAGTACTTGGGTTTCCACACCTGTGGTAGGACCAAGTGTTTCAGCAAACATGCCAGTCATGGGTACCATGACTGCACCGTCCACATCAGCTTCGGCTGGTTTCAACAACTTTGTAGGCCCTAACTTGAATCAGGGTAGCATGCCTGCAAATAATGTTCCTTTTTCCTTATTCTCAGGAGGAGGGGGCAACTTTTTCAACCAGCAATATGGCGGGGCTAACACCCAGCCACAATGGACGAACCAACAAAGCACTAATCCGCTCTCGTATGGGTGGGGAAATTTTAATCATTCTTTCTCACAACAACAACAACTGGTAGGGGGCAACCCCTACCAACAAATACCTGGGGGCAACCCCTACCAACAGCTAACTGGGGGTAACCCCTATCAACAGTTGGGAGGCGGAAACCCCTACCAACACATGGCCGGGGGCAACCCTAATCACCAAATGGCTGGGGGCAACCCCTACCAACAATTCATGGGACAAACAATGGGTGCTTTCCCTTATCAAGCTCCATCTTATCGGCCTCGTCTACCTTTTCTGGCAACTTTGAATTTGCCAGACCTTTCGAAATTGACTAATGATCCGGTGTGTCATAACTCAGCATGGCCACCAGTTCCCACCAAATTACCTTCGGATATTCCCAAATTCGAAGGCAAAGCTGGTGAAGATCCTGGTGACCATGTCACTACCTTTCACTTGTGGTGTTCTTCAAATTCATTGAACGAAGATTCCATCAGACTGAGATTGTTTCAAAGGACCTTAACTGGTCCCGCGGCCAAATGGTACATTGAGTTGCCTGCGGCTACTTTCTCTAGTTTTGGGGATCTGGCCACCGTCTTTTTGAATCATTTCCAACTTCCTGTTAGGTATGATGCCGGAACAGAACTTTTGTCTACTTTTAGACAAAACAAAGCCACTCACCTATCTGACCACATTCAGGAGTGGCGAAGACGGAAAAGGCTCATAAAGGCCAATATCCCTCCAGAGTTCCTACTCGAGTGGTACTTGAAATCACTCCTTCCTTATATTTCTAAGGAAGTAGCAACATCTGGAGTCTCCAATGAAGAAGAGGCCATTTTAAGGACTCAACAGTTAGACCTTGTATACGCACAATCTGGTTTACTGTATGAGATTATACCAGACGCACCGAGATCAAACACTGATCTAAGTAGGCCCAAACCCGGACCACATGCTGACGGCATAGTGGGTTCGGTTAACTCTGCAGCTTTCGAAGCACTGACCAAACAGGTCCAAGCCTTAACTGTCAAACATTCGACTGCAGACATTGCTTCCGTCACAACCTCTCCTTCTACTTCTGAATCTGTTAATCAGGTTCAGAACAATCAAAAGGGCCCTCGGCAGCCCAATAACAAAAAGAAGGGCAAGAAAGGAGAGGGGAACCAACAAAAGCCCAAAAAAGATAATGCCGAAGAGGGTAATAAAGAAGAAAAGAAGGTTAGGTTTCCTTGTAAACTTTGCAAACAAAACCACCTTACTCATCAATGCCCTCTACTAGAAGAAGCCCAGAAGCTTTTGAAAGAGAAGAAGCCTGCCGTCTTGAAAGATCCATTTCCCAAAGGGCAAGGCTCCACTTCTGGCACCTCCAAAACTGGGGGCACCTCACACGCTTCGGTTGATCAAACATTCATAAACATGGTCAACTCAGATGCACTTTTGCAAACCAGAGCTAAAAACTATACCCCGGAAACGCAGAGAAAGGATAAGGAGATTGCTGAATCTTCCACTCCACTCCACATACCTGTGGACCCAATGCCTAAGATTCCGAAAGGTGTCTTAAAGAGGGCATCGCACAATCCCAACACGCGGGCTGCTTCCAACTACAATGTGGTTGAAGATCTAGCTCAAACTCCTTGTGCCATGTCTACCTTAGAAGTCTTGCAGAGTTGTCCTTTGCAACGAAATGCACTTCTGGCAGCTATTGGGAGTATGGAGTCCTCCAACATGTCTGCGCGATTTGATATGACTGATGTCAAATACCGGTTGCCATATCACGTTGCCCTCCAGATTGAAGTCGTTCATGGTCCAATGACCATAAGACAAGCTGTAGTAGATGAGGGAGCGTCGACCTGCGTAATGTCTATTTCCTGCTGGAAAGCTCTAGGTTCTCCTGAGTTAGTCCCTTCCAACACAATGCTTACTGCATTTGATGGCAGAACTTTCCGTCCACATGGAGTTTTGCCATCATTTAATGTCACTTTGGCCGGTAAGACAGTTGCTGTTGAGATTGAAGTTCTGGACGCTCCGCTCGATTACAACATGTTGTTGGGTAGGAGTTGGACTTATGCCATGCAAGCTATAGCATCGGCAGTTTTCCGAGTGGTCATGTTCCCATTTGAAGGTAAGATCGTTACAGTCGATCAACTTTCTTTCACTCAAGGAAAACACCAGACTTCTACGGAAACCACGATTCCTATGGTTGATCAAACCGCCCCGGTTAAAGAGAGTTTAGGAGCAGGGTTGTATGGTTCGTTAATGGGCACTTTCGACATCCCCTCTCCTGTTCTGTTTATGCGTTCTGATGTGGGTACCGTTACTGAAAAATTTACAGTCGGTTTAAGAACTGATCCTTGGATCCTTCCTACCACGTCAGATCCTTTTGTGCCTCCCTCCATTGAAGAAGTAGCCTATATGGAAACTCAACACGCTACAATGGAACATATCATGACTCCACCAGTCTCAGTCGAGTCAGATATGGACTATGCTCCGGCATGGTCACTGAATTCTACTCACTCATTCGATTGTTTAGATACGGTTTTGCCATCTGATGAAGCCATCTTAGAAGTCATGATGGGCCTGGACCAACCTTGGGAACATATGCATCATAGGTCCTACATACTTCCGGATTTAGACAGAATTGAGAAAGGAGAATTCCCTTTGAGACCCGGTGGACTTGTTGATCTGTCATCTTCTCCTTCTACTTCAAAAGCTGTTTATGCTGAAGGGAACATGGCTAATATTTCAAAAACAACTCCAGTCGACATTTCCACCAAGCCTGGGGTCGTGGAAAATATTTTTATTGGTGCAGACTGCTCTCCAGAAGAGATAGCTCTGTATACCAAATTGTTTAAAGAATTCCGCGACGTTTTTGCCTGGTCATATGAGGAGATGCCAGGTATTGACCCAACCATTGTGGAACACGTCATCACGACATATCCTAATGCGAAACCTGTGAGGCAAAAGCTCCGTCCCGTAAACCCTAGAAAAGCAGCCGCCATCAAAGCTGAGGTGGAAAAGTTGCTCAAAGCCGGTTTCATTTATCCGATCGATATGACGGAATGGGTTTCAAACCCCGTTCCGGTTGATAAAAAGCAAGGCACTATTAGAGTTTGCACTGACTTTCAAGATTTGAATAAAGCTTGTCCGAAAGACAACTATCCCACACCATTTATCGATCAAATCATAGATGCGTGTGCAGGACATGAAATGTTCTCTTTTATGGATGGTTTTTCAGGATATAATCAAATAGAGATCAAACAGGAAGATCAGCATAAAACAGCTTTTATTTGCCCATGGGGCACTTTTGCTTATCGGAAAATGCCATTTGGTTTGAAAAATGCTGGGGCTACCTTCCAGCGAGCAATGAATTTTGCTTTTCACGACATCAAACACATTGTAGAACCTTACTTGGACGATCTCCCGGCGCGATCTCGAAAGAGACGGGACCATCCGGATCACCTTAGACAAGTGTTTGAAAGATGCAGAAAATATAAGATTCGTTTGAATCCGAATAAATGTGTATTCTGTGTCGAATCGGGACGTTTGCTAGGTTTCATTGTCTCTAATCGTGGCATAATGGTTGACCCACTTAAAGTTGAGGCGATTGTAAATCTGCCTCCTCCTCGCACCTTGCGACAACTTCAAAGTCTGCAAGGCATGTCTAATTTCTTACGGCGATTTATAATAAACTACGCCAAAATTACCAAAGGTTTTATGAGGCTACTCAAACAAGATTCTTATTTTGTGTGGGACGAAGCTGCACAATCATCCTTTGAAGCATTAAAAAAGGCACTTCTTTCAGCACCCTTGTTAAGCCCGCCAGATTACTCAAAAGATTTTTTGTTATACCTGGCAGCGTCTCTTACTACAGTTGGTATAGTTTTGGTTCAGGAAGACGATATGTTCCAAGAACATGTTGTCTACTATCTTTCTCGCGCATTGATAGCCCCTGAGGTTAAATACTCGCACGTTGAGAAGTTAGCACTTGCTGCGGTCTATGCGGTCCAGAGACTTCGTCACTATATACTTTTACGAACTACTACAGTGATAGCAGAAGTAAACCCTTTCCAGTATGTTCTCACACGACGAATCATTGGTGGGAAATACAATAAATGGATTGTAATTCTACAAGAATTCGATTTGGTTTTCCAATCAGCTAAATCGAAAAAATCACTAGTATTCGCGGAATTAATCTCAGAATTTCCAAGTGACCTAGAACGCGTGGAGGAAGAAACATCTTTTCCTGATGAACATATCTTTCTCATCGCCTCTTCTGACCCATGGTACGGAGATATTTTAATATATCTCCAGACTTTGAGGTGTCCTACCACTTTTTCCCGAGAAGAGCGACGTAAACTTAAAACCCATGCGAAAAATTACCTTATTATCTCTGATACTTTATATCGGCGTGGGGTAGATTCCATTTTACGACATTGCTTAACTAGGGAAGAAGCTGAAGCAGTGTTAAACGATGCCCACAGTGGAGCTTGTGGGGGACATCTTTCCGGGTTGGCAACAGCTCAGAAGATACTGCGTGCCGGATATTTTTGGCCCACGATCTTTAAAGATTGTGTGGAAGCAGTGAAACATTGTCGACCATGTCAGTTTTTCACTAAAAAAATGAGGGCACACCCAGCTCCTCTTCATCCTATAATTACAGCAGGTCCCTTCACAAAATGGGGGGTTGATTTCATGACATGTAATCCAGTTTCAGCTGGAGGACATCATTACATCATCGTTGCCGTTGACTACTTTACTAAGTGGGCAGAGGCAATGCCTACTGTTAAGGCAGATGGAGAAACTGCCGCTTATTTCGTATTTAATCAGATCATAGCACGGTTTGGTATACCTAAAGAGATAGTGACTGACCATGGTAGACATTTCCAAAATAGCATGATGACTGAGTTATATACAATGCTTGGTTTTCGACAAGAACATTCGTCCTCATACTATCCTCAGGCGAATGGACAAGTTGAAGCAGTGAATAAAACGTTAAAAGTTATATTACAACGAACTGTTAATGCCAGTCGAAATAACTGGCACATCATGCTATACCCGGCTCTTTGGGCTTATCGAGCCAACGTTAAGACTGCTACTGGTTTCTCTCCTTTCCAACTTGTGCATGGGATAGAGGCAGTGGTACCGATTGAATGCGAGATTCCTTCGCTAAAACTAGCAGTTCAATTACTACCCGATACTTCAATACTTGAAGAACGTTTGTTACGCTTAGAACATCTAGATGAACAGCGCCGGGATGCGCTTACAACAAACGAGGTTCACAAAAAATGAGTCAAAGGACAATACGACAAATCCGTTAAACCCAGAGTTTTCATTGAAGGAGATTTGGTCCTACTTTGGGATCAAGACAAAGAACCTTTGGGACCCGGTAAATTCAAATCCAGATGGCTCGGACCTTATATCATTTCTAAAGTTTTGAAGAAAGGTGCCTATGAACTGGTGGATTACGAAGGTAATAAGTTGGACGAGCCTAGAAATGGGCTCTACCTGAAGAAGTACTACGCCTAGGTTGAAGTACTTTTTCTTGTAACATAGCTGTATATTTCTGTATAGTTAGTTTTGTTATGCTCGTTAGGTGATCTGATGTGTGTTTCTCGTTTCATGTACCAGATGTCAACCGCACATTTCTTAGGATTTGCTGATGGCGCCAGTCGCCACACCTGTCAGTTGGCTGCAGCAGCTTGGGTCATTTATTCACCCGCTGACCAACTTGTCTCTTCGGGGGGGGTTTGTTTGGGACCTACCACGAACAATGTGGCTGAATACAGTGCAGTTATAGAACTTCTCCGAGATGCCCTCAGTCATGGCATTTCATACCTGGAGGTAAGGCTTGACTCACAACTAATTGTATTTCAGTTAACAGGTGTCTATCGGATCAGAGATCCAGGATTGCTACGACAGTTTCTACGAGTTAGATTATTGGAAAGACATTTTCATTCCATCAGATATGAACACATTCCAAGAAATTTAAACAATTTAGCTGATTCGTTAGCAAACTATGTGTTAGATTGGCATTTGCATCATACATTGTAAACAACATTCCACACATAAGATTTAAAAACACATTCACATGTAAATAACCGATACTGTATATATAACTGATACCGTATCCAAAAATATGAGTTTCGAGTCACGAGTTTCATAAGTCAAGTCATAAAAGTACAAAAGTTGGGCATGGCAGCCTCAAAAATATATACATATAATGTTTTTCTTCTCCTATGGGGAAGGAGGAACCTCCTCATCATCTACCGCATTACGGTAGCATATCACTAGTCTAGCAACCCTACGCAGTAATCTAAGCCATGCTGGGGGCACCCCAACAACATCCTCCTGCATGTCAACAGGTATCTGGTCCATGCGGCTGGTAGGAATCTCATGAGTCAGCCGACTCATTTTCCTCTCTAGGGTTCCCAGCATAGCTTCTGCTGCGGTGATATCAGCTGGCCTCACATAGATAGTAGGATGGCCCTCGGGACGAACAGGCCCAACATCTGCATTGAACACTCGATTAGAACTCCAAAACTCATTTCATAAAAAATAAAATATTTGAAAAATTTGAAAAAATTAAATAAATTCTCAAAAAGTAAACATACCAATATCTCCCCAGGCACCACCTGGCGGAAGTACCAGCTCTGGGTCATGACGAAAATCTAGTCCAGCATAGGGAAACTGCTCAAAAGCGGGAACTTGTCTCTCCCACCACCCCCAGAAGTCATCTGTATGGTAACAGTAGTGACTCTCCCCACCACCTTGGCGGAGAAAAATGTCACCCCAACGGCCTAGTCTGGGCTCACGGGGGTTAACCTGTGGTAATGGCATTCCCAAACTAATAGCAGGCATTCTCTCGAAGAAGAAAGTACACAAGATACTCCCGTACCCGAAATTCTTCATTGTACCAGATTTGCAACTTGTCAATTGATACTTCATGTTATCCAACAAGCTAGTACTCCAATCATAAACATGCCCATGCAAGCACTGTACACCGACATGCATCGAGTTCCTAGAAGCCAAGTGTTGTGATGCACTACCGGATACCCGGTTGATCATACTCACTATTACTTTCAGCGAGAGACCATCAATAGTTGAAATCAGGACTTGGCTTCCCGATTTTTCTGCTCCGGCAACACAGTAGGTGTTCACATATTCTTGCACGGACCGTGCACCCAAGCGAGATGTCCCTTTTAGATTGATTACGTCTCCTCTTCTTGAGAGACCGGTAATAAAATATATATCCTCAACGGTAAGCTCAAGAGTTTGCCCCCGGATGATGAAGGTATTAGTATCAACATCCCAATACTGAATCAATCTCCGAAACAGCTTGTTTAGTGCCCGCATGTTTACGGTTCGATAAAATTTCAACAAACCGCATCTACGGAGCGCATGAAGGGTAGCAGGGTCTTGCATAGCTAGTCTATCCATGTCTTCATGCTCCCTTTCCCTCCATTGTAAGACCATCCTGCACAAAAACCCCAAAAATTTTGAGTCTCGGCGCTTCATTTTGGCTTTGCAAATGTGTACGCTACTGTGTGTATTACACAGTAGCGTGTAGGCGCTACTCTGTTTGAGTAAAGTAGCGCCCATTCGCCTTCATACGCTACTGTTATGTACACACAGTAGCGCCCGCGCATAAAACTTTATGAGCATAGCGTTTCGGGCCATTTTTCCTCAAAATTTTAAAAATAAACCATTGAAATGCAAGGTGGGTTGATTGTTACTTACTTGATGGAAGTAGTTTGGCGTTTGGATGCTCCGTTTGATCACAAGAGAGATTTGAAATTCGTGAAAATGTGCCCAATGTTTGCCCTACAACACAAAATGAAAATTGATTTGTTAATATTGAAATTATATATATAATTGGATTTTAATTTTTACCCATAATTTTTAATTTTCTATAGTTTCAAACATTTTCAAAAACCCTAATTAATTAATTGAAACACAAAATAAGGTATAAAACTGATCCAAGTTCAATTTTCACTAACATGTTGTCGAATTCGTCTCTTGACCTCAAATTTCTTAACGATGAAACTTGTCAGTTAGCTAAACATTTCAAATCCATATATTCTTTAAGATTTTTGCGTCATCAACTAATATTTTGTTGAAAACCTAGTTTTGGCAGGACATGAAGTTATGATCCCAGAAGCTGACCTTTAAGTCATTTTAAGCTCTTGTTTGGACTATTTAAACCTAAACAAGATTGCCGAGCAGACTTGTCCTCTTCAAGCTCGTTAAAGTACCCGAAGGCTCATCCACTCAGGTATAGAATTACCCCTTTTCCGGGCCTCAGTGGATTAACTACGGAAAAGGTATACTCTAGGTATACGTCAGTATGCGCTAGAAGAGTTCTCCTTTCATTGTTTTATACTTTTTCGGGGGAGGAGACTAACTATACGAAAAAGGACCTTCTAGAGTCTCTCTTTAGGGTTTTCAGACTCTCTAAATATGAAAATACCAAGCGAGCATATACCTACTCGGGCTCGATGTGAAATCCACGAGAGGGTAAGTAGAGGACTGTTTAAGTTTTTCAACTCTATAAACAAGAAAACACCGCCGAGCACAGACCAATCCGGGCTCGATATAAAATCCACGGATAGGTGAAAAGAGGATTGTTTAAGTTTTTCAGACTCTATAAACAGGAAAACACCGACGAGCATTAATCTGCTTGGGCTCGATACTAAAATCCACGAGCAGATATATGGAGTTATTGTTTAAGTTTTTCAGACTCCTTAAAATTGAAAACACCGGCGAGCAAGAACAGATCTCGGCTCGATATTAAAATCCAGAGATCAGTACATATAGAGTAATCTTCTATCTCTTCTTCGAACTCTTTAAATTATGAAGAAGGTACTGAGTCTTCCTCCCATGGGCTCATTAAATTATTTACATGGTTGGACCTATTGAGTTTTCATTCTTTCTTGGACTCATTAAATCCACAAGAAAGGTATTATTTTATCTAAAAAGAATAAGGAATGGGAAAACACATCATATCTTCATTGTTAAAGGCAGTATCAGTCAAGTCCTATCCTTGAACACAGCACCTACTTGAGTCTATCTTGTCGGTTGGGTTTAGTTTTTGGCTTTAAGGTGAACCTTTCCTCCGAGTTATTTACTCCCCCGGTTGGTTATTCTTCCAACCATATGGAGGGTCTGCTAATGTCTCTTACGTTTCAGACTTATTTACCCCATTATGTCAAAAACTGCCTAAGTCACTTTGTCTCGTGCTCAATGTTCAAGGATATACCCTGTGTCGGCCATTCTGCAGTTTACCTTGACCTCATGTGTCGGCCTTCCTAGTGTCAGTCTTGTTACATATCATTTCATATCAGCTCTTACCAGTTGAGTGTTCCTCGCGTTGGATGATGGAGGATGCCTTAAGGCCTCCCTTCCAACGGACTTCTTCCCATCGACATCAAATCATTATTCTGGGTTTGAAGTTTAGAGTTTCGGTTAGTACCTTGGAGATTGCAGTCACCAGTGGCAATTGTCCTCGCTGTTGAATGATGAGAATACATCAATGTCTCTTCTTCGACAGGATTCCCAAGTGTTCGACTCCAAGTCCATCTATTCACATTTGGCGAATCGTACTTGGTACCTTGGACTCCATCATTATTATCGGTGGAAGTCCTCGCGTTTGTTAACGGTATACATCAATGACCGGTAATCAGACGATGCCCTCCATGTTCGACTGTCAACTCATCTATTCACATGGCTCGGGTTTGTACCTAGGGTTGTTATGGGATGAAGACCTTGGGATTTGGATGACATAACCCCATTTTGTTATCACCCAAGTTGCGCAAGACTGAGCCTCACTTCTATACGGCTCTCCATGAGACATAGATCCAGTGTATTGTTATGGCTATGATCTCTTAGTTTGACATGGATCCACGCTTGTATTTCAAAGTGGCCATGCTTTTATATACATCTCCTTGTTATGTATCGGAGATCATGTTGTATCACTCTACACATCTATAAGATGTCAACAATGTAATTGCTCGCTGACCTTGATTTTTGTTGCAGGTTTTCTGCGACTTTGTTCTGCGGTTCTGTGCTCTCTTTCTGGTTTTGGATTATAATGTATTTCGGCCATCGTTACCCTCTGATCTCACACATTAGGGGGCATCTGTTATAGGTCAAACTTGCACCTCTCCGTCCGTGATCACCCTGAGCTGCTGATCACACAAAAGGACAACTTGGATGGAGGAGCATGTTGACCTTGGATATCATGACAACTCATCCCATTTCCCGAGAATACTGAAAAACATACAAAAACATCATTTTGAGGTATGAGCGCTACTCTACTTAAAGAGACTAGCGCCCATACGCGACTCCAGTGCATAATAGTAGCGCCCATATCAGTATATACGCTACTCTGTCTCATCAAAGTAGCGCTCACAATTTAAAACTAAATAAGCGCTATTGTTTAAACAATAGAGTAGCGCCCTATACGCTACTCCACTGTGTAATAGTCGCGTGTACCCTAAAAAATGATTAAAAAATATATTAATCCATCGAAGAGGATTAGTTGAAGACAGTTTCTTAACCTCCCCAACCTCCTCATCGACTGGAACTGCTTCCTTAAACCTATAAATTCCTAGAAGGCTAAGGGAGCAAGGTTAGAAGAAATTATGAATGCAAATACTTACTAAAGAAGGAGAGGTTGAGTTAATGGAGAAACTGTTGCAGAAGACATCCAAACCAGGGCAGAGCCAGAGCCCAGGATCTAGTTGCAGGAGCCTGCTGCATTATCAGGTATATTTGTACTGCATACTATTTTGACAAATAAAGGTTGAAGTGTTTCCTTGTTCCAATCTGAAGGTGTTATCAAATGGCATTTTGAGTTGGATTCATTTTGGTCAATACTGGATATTCAACATAATCTTTGTTTATTTTATGATTTATATGTTGCCCAAAGTGTTTGAGGAAGGTATTGTTGTTTCAGGTTTGCTGAAAGAAGGAAGATTTGAGAGCTGGACACAAGGCTGGGTCAAGGCTAGGATCAGACTCCAGTGAAAGGTATGTTCTCTAAATCTGTAATCTATTTCTTTTGCAAACACTTCTGTAAATGACATAAATACACTTACCTGTCACCCCAACCAAGTTGATAGTTTAGTTTCCTGACTATAGGGTAGAAATATCCGCCAACACCCATGGATTTTGACGGGGATCCTTTTAATTGTCCCTATGGTGGAGTGGATCTCAGTGATGGTCGAGAAATATGTATCTTTATGCAGGGGTGGGACCCCTATGATTTATTGAAAGGCATGGTGGGCCACCTTAATAGGTTCCACATTGTAATAATTTTATTTTATGCTGTTGGACATCTGTCCCTTTGTATTAAAAGGCGAGTCAGAATGAGTCTGTCTTAAATTTTGTCTAAATTAATTTATTCGGGTCCCCATATGTCTATTAGACCAATTAAGGGATGAGATAACGGATGTGGTTGTCCCCACACTCCACCCCGAATCTTTACTTTTGACTGAATATTGTCAGTCAGGAGTCACCGGGAAACCAGTTAATTTTTGTATAAATAAGACTTCAAGGCTCTCATTTAGACATTCGATTTTTTGCAAGTTGATAGCTTTGCAAGTCTTTGAGTCGAGGTCTGTGTATCCTCTGTGCCTGCGCTTAGTGCGAACTGGCATACAAAAAGCAAATATCTCAAGTGTAAAGAGTCTGTAAGAAGTCAGTAGTGTATGCTCTCCCTCTGCGCTTCGAGCGAACAGTTGGGATCAAAAGCTATCTGATCTCCAAGTGTGTTAATATCAGTGATGATCTTCGTACTCCGAAGACGAACTGATAATATGTATGTATGTTTTGTAAGAGTTTAGTAAGCATATGTTGGTGTGCCCAGGAAGCCTTGGATTAGACTACAACTTTGCTGATGCTCGAAACATAAACAACCCCAATACCTTGTGCTTAGAAATCTGTTTGTGTCAGTAATAACATATCTGTAAATTGAGTGTGAAAGATTTAATGAAAAACAAGCAAGTTTGCCAGAGAAATCCAAAGGAGAATCAAAGAGGACAACACCTACTTTGTCTTTGGGCACATTCAAATCCATGTCAATGACTCCTTGGGTGGGAAAGCAAACAAAAATATTGTCCAAAGGAATGCCCCTTTATTCAAGAGCGACTTAGGTTATTTTTATTCCGCTAGGTGGCATAGGGAAGTGACTTAGTTTAAGAGTAGGCTAAATGCTCTACATTTTGAATTGTCTAGCTGGTGATTTTTCCAATAGAAACTCTTGGAATTGCAAATATTATATGTTGTTGAAATTGCATAATCTAAATGACCACTAATATTTGAGGTCCTTAAATCCATTTATGCAATGAAAAATGTAATTTGAACAATGAAAAATGACAATTTCACCCAAAAAAAATTAACATTGAATTCTAACAAAAACAACAAACAAATCCAAAACTTAGAATGTTCCTACTTAATTGGACATACGAGGCATTCAAATGGGCCAGTATAGTGGGCAACTGGAATGCCATATAGGTAGAATCGTTGACATGATATTCTCGGTCTTTAGATTGCAATTTCTACGATTTGGGTGAATTTGAATATGCTATATTATTATTATAAAATTGTAATTTATAAACATTGAGATTGTAAATTGATTTTATCAGATTTTCACAAGCAAATTTAGAATAGATTATTATGGAATGTAGTATATGTATCTAATGGTTGAATTAATATTTTGCACTGTTTAAATTGCAATTTTTACGGTGAGTTTTAATATGTTATATTATTTTAAAATTATAATTTATAAACATTATGATTGTAAATTGTGTATATCGAACTCGTGACCTCTTGCTCTAATATCAATTGTTGGTAGTACGGTTGCCGTTAGACCAAAACCCGCAGGTGATTAGTAAACTCACCACCGCCAGATTTCAAAGCTCCACAAGAGGCAAGAAGCGCTGACTACTTTCAATTTTGTGCAATATCTAAATCCATGTTTGACAGGCTTTCTTTTGCTCTTACTGCGTGGAGAAGGCTGCCCAGATGACAACGTTGTACATAAAAATAAAATTTAAATTCTGAATCGAACGATGTGAGTATACTTTAGTGGAAGGACAGAGCACCCGCAATTTCTGCATTACAATGAGAACAAGGAGTCTCGTTCTGAGTAAATACGATTCTATGAAGGTGGGTATCCAGTGCTCTGTTTTGTAAGGGATCTTATCATTAGTGAGGATCCAATATTCAATGATATCCAGTTGTAATATCTGTTGTTGTAATAATATACACGTTTTTAAAATTGTGTAACGGTTTGGATTTTGTGAAAGATGAATCCCTTTATATATAAAACTCTGCGTCTGGTATTATATGGATTCCAGCCTGTGTTTCTCTAATGGATGGCACTTTAATTTTAAAGCAGAAATACCCATTAGCCGGGGGAGTTCTCTCTTTCTTCGATGTCCTGTAGCTCAACATGCAATGCACAAGCCATTTTATCATATTACTACAACCTCTTTTATTGGTTATGAACAGCAGAGTAATGGCACGATAACGAGATATCGTTTCAAAAAAAATTATTTATTTATTTTTTCGTTGTCTGAAACTTGTCACGTGAATCAAGCTGTCTGCCAATGGATAATATCAGAGTGCCAGAATTGACAGAACACAAAGAAACAAACAACAATATTCTGTTGTTACAACATAATACAAACAGTCAATCGTATTTAAAGCGAACATGCTGCCCACACAAAATAATATAAAAAAAGTAGAATGCAGATTCCATTGTACATGCAATGCAAGGTTTGAGGTTCACGAAACTGTGTCAGGTCATCTTCTTGAAACGACAACATTGGCATCTGTTTGTGTTTTGTCTTCTTGTCCACATGGCCAAAAGTATGTATATATATCATTTTTATTTATAATATATATTTTGCTGTTTGTGTTTGTCTTCTTGCCCACATTGTCAAATATTATTTTATATATAAAAAAATTATTATTTATAGTGTAATTATTATGAGAATATAAAATTAAGCAAAATAATTTGGCAAAACTTATTGGTAAGTACCAATAGGACTTCTCACCCTCCCACACCTGCCTGCCTCGGCAAAAGGGAAAAATTAAAAATCATATTTTCCATCTCCACAATATATCCATTCTCCTTTCCCCTGTTTCCGATTCCGACTATGCGAGCGTTGTTGTGTTAGAGTATTGTTTTCTGTTTTGCATTAACTCTAGGATGAAAGTGAATACTCCTAAAAATGTTGTGATTTCAATTTTTTTAACAATGATCACAACTTCTAACAAATCGCTTGGAATTAACATCCATTATAAACTAAGTTAAATTTGGATTATAGTGTGGAAAAAAGGATTAACCAGGCTGGGAAAGTTTTTTATGGTCTTAAAAAGAATTGTAGAGAAGCTCATTATTAATTATGGGAGAAAATAAGTTTATTTTTGACACACTTGTTATCACCTATTTCTATATGGTTGGTATTGGTTTGTGGTATTTTTAGGGAGATTAGGTAAATCAAATAAATTTAGATGTGTTTTATAATACACGTCCTTAGAATTAAAAACACCATGTTTTATCTTATCATTTTTTTAGAAGTTGGTTTCCCACTTGTAGAAAGCAAGGTTATGATAGGTACTTATTGTACAAGTTAACTAAAATGAAAAAAGAGATTTTTCCTATAGCATCTTCAAACACTAGTAAAAATTACTAGAAATTAATGAAATGAACCATAAGTGCATAATACACTTCCTACACTAATTAATGACATAAGAATGTGCATAAACCTAAATAAACACAATCGATGTAATAAACATAAACATACAACCATTCAACAATATGATTTCCCAAGAGAAACCCCGCACTCTCAAGTAGGTTGAATGTAGTATTCAACAACTAATAACAAATGATTGCAATATATTATAGTCTTTGTACTCTCAATAAGAGTATTCAATATCATAAATGTTCTAAATAAATTTCAGTAGCATAATAGTAAGTTAAAAACTCACTCACAATACCTCCAACCCAAGTACTTAATAAATATGAAGAACAAAGTTACAAAACATAAACAATTTATGGTTTTTCAATTCTACATGTTGGAAACCACCAACAATTAATTGGCCAACCAATGTCGCTCAACATTCATTGCATGCTACTGGTTAACATTTATTCCATGCCACTACCTAGCATTTGTTCCATGCTAGTGCTCATCAATCATTACTTGCTTTGTTACAAGATTTTAATGTGTATGATGCACCTATCCCAACATTCTCCCACTTGCCATATGCCTTGCAAGAGTATGAGGGAGAATGCATAAAACTGTGAGCTAACTGCCACGAGCCATAAGGCCCATATATTCACAACAACACTTGAATTTACATGTGCTCATTGTTTCATCAATGCATCTGCATCATTATGTGAGGTGTTAACTTTCTCTAGTATCACCTTTTTAGATCATCTACCATGTCCATAATCAAATGGTATTGAATATCGATATGCTTTGTTTTCACATGAAATGTTGGGTTCTTAATAAGTCAAGTGGCACTGTTACTGTCACACTTAATTTTAATAGCTTTCTAACTTAGCCCTACATCTAAACATAGTTTCATAAGCCAAATGGAAATTCCTTATAGGCATGAGTAGCAACCATATGCTTAGCTTATACAATGGACAAAGTGACCACAATTTGCCCCTTGCAACTGCTAGATCTCTTTTTATCTACATCTCCTACCCAATCAAAATCCTCATAACCCTATATATCCACTTGATGTTGATATCCTAAAACATCACTATGATAACAAATGGAATATTCAAAAGTACTTAAATACCCTCTTCATTGTAGCTCAATGTTCATGTCTAGGATTAAACATGAATTGACTCTTGACTGCCTATGCTTAGGCATTGATTGGTCTAGTATAGGCTATAGTACATCAAACTACCAATTGCACTAGCAAAAGGAACAAAACACATTTCCTCC
Organism: Larix kaempferi; assembly: GCA_027924585.1. NCBI lineage: Eukaryota > Viridiplantae > Streptophyta > Pinopsida > Pinales > Pinaceae > Larix > Larix kaempferi. Next base: position 6,361,434 of record BSBM01000401.1, on the reverse strand, counting down.
ATCTTTGTAGGTGTTGTAGGACATTGCTCAATTAAAAGTTTGATTCCCATAGAAATCGAAATAGTCAATGGTTTGCAATCCACCATGCAAAAACACTACAACACAAAATTCATGTACTTAATTTGGCTCAACCAAAGCATTTCGTTTGCTCTATCTCAGTTTATCTCCATTCCTAAGATATATTTTTCATCCTCAAATCCTTCATCTCAAATTGTGTTGAATGAATGAACCACATCCTCACTATTACCAAAAAATAATATTTCATCTACATACAAAGTGATAACAAGGAAATGACGATCATCATGTTTGTAATACACACAATGATTTGATTTGAATCTCAGAAATCTCAATCCCAACACAAAAGAATCAAACTTTTGGTACTTTAGGTATTTTTCAATTTGTAAGTATTAGTGGTTTGTATTCCGAGTTTGAAATTTTACATATACATTGACATATAATTGCACAACCGATAATCATGTTGTCTTTGAAAGGTCCAAAGTGTCCACCATACTGATCTTTAAATAACATTTGTGATGTGAGATGCAACTTGGTGAAAAGCTTAAGAGAAGCAAGGCCAAGCACATGTCATCATTATTCCTTTAGTGCATAAGATCTAAAGTTCAAGGTGACATGACACATCATGTAGAGATTAAAATTTGAATCGATGTGAGATGCGATAACATATCACATGATAGTTAGAGTTAGAATTTAGGTGCGTGAGTGTGGCTTAATGGCACTAGGTTGTGGCTGGGGCCTCATAGGTGTCGAGATTCATTCCAAGGATGCTTATAAACAACTCTTGATTCTGGGGTGAAATATCAAGACTCGTAATATAAAAAAAAATAAAAATAGAACCACATAACCATACATAGTAACTAAACCAAGTTTTTTCATACAACGCGATGGAACCACATGATCATGTATCATGATGATACAAGTTTTCAAACAACATGATAAAACCAAGTTTCATTCATTGCAGCTGAACCAAGTTTTCATTCATCACAGCCGAAGAAAATTTCCATGACTGGGATGAACCAAAGTTTCCACGACTGGGGTGAACCAAAGTTTCCATTAGTGTGATGAACCAAAGTTTTGCATTGACATGACCTTACAATGTGTGATCACAAGGTTGGAGTCAACGGAATGACTCATCGCATAAGTTGGAAAGTGTGAAGGAGTGCGATGACTCATCGCAGATGTTGGAAAGTTCAACGGAGCATGGTGACTTATCGCACAGGTTGGAAATTTTAAATGGCTCATCGCACCTTACCCTAAACCGGAAGGCAATAATTGTAGATAACTCTGACCGCATCACATTAAACCAAGTTTTAAAGGTATACGATGACATTGCATGAACACAAAGTTTCATAGCTCGTGACACATCACCCAAAGCATGAAAGTTTTAAACAATGTGATAAGTAATCCCATCAAACCCAAATTTCCAAGCAATACATATCACATACAATACTAGTTTCGAATCTATGTGCTCGCATATCTGAAATGTCTCGATTTTGATTTGGAATATATAAATATTAAACTATCATACCCTCCCTCGAAGTATGGAAATGAAATTTGAGAACTTCGATAGGTTGAAAAAATGAGAAAAAGTTGTGTGTATATAGATAATATATGTTTATGTGTTGAAAGCAAGTCTAGTAACATTATGGAGGGCATAGTGGTCTATGATATGCAAAGGAAAATTCTAGTGCAAGTATTAATAAACAATAAATAGAAACCCATGTAATCGATGGTAAGTAAAATCAGCCTAGACTTATTTAGACTCTGGATCTACCATGCACCAAGAGCGATCAAATCCCTAGAGGTGCTAACATTTTTTATTGTCTATCTCTTGTTGGATAGGTTTAAAATTGTTTTATTTTAACTATTTAACATTGTTTTAACTATTGCACAAGATAAACGCTTGTGCAGTGAATAACTTAAGAGGGTTTATCCAATGGTCTTAGATAGCTTGGCATACAGATAGTTCGCATAGCTATGATCAATTTTATAATTAAGTTATGATAGATTTTTCCATTTTCGTAAAAAAAATCATCCATAACCTTGGATTGAAAACATAAAGACAACAATCACATTAAGCTTAGAATTTTCACAACAATCTCCATAACCTCTCTCACATGCCTTTTCAAGAAGTGATGTACCCTAGCAAAAACTTGTGCCCTAAATATAGCTATGCTGCTTTATTTCTTGGAATTCTCCACTAGGACTAAGAACCTAACACAATCATTAATCATTAGTAATAGCATTTTTATTCTCACTAACTCTATTTGAATTTATCTCCTAGTTTCCACTATAAGTAAGACCACACAAACACAAGATACAATAGACCCATTTTTGCAGTTGTTGTTCCACAAGGCCTATTTGGGAGACTCTAAATAGTGGTAAAGCATTTATCATGGGATTGTCCTTTTACCAAGTCCTATTGGGATCATGTATAATTGGGGACTCCATGTCTTTAATCCGCTCTTTCCTCTATGACATTTGGCAATGTTTTAATTATTGCGATTGTGTTTTTTTTTAAAACTTCCATGTACATGTGCTTTCGAGAACAATATTAGCACTTTTTATTGTCGTTTGTCATATGTTGATCAAGAACACCAACTTGTTAGACCTATGTAACTATTTGGATTTTATTTGTGTTCTTGTAGCTTTAAGAAAAAGATTATAACTACTATTATAGATACCTTTTGCTTTTCATTTTTTTTAATATATATATAAGAATATAAGAAATTTTTTAACCCAAAATATATGTTTCTTCAAAAATCACGCCTTTTGATAAATTTCTTAAGATGACATAAAAAACCTTAAAGCCTATTTTGTAAACTGAGGAAGGAACATCCAAATTTTATATATTTTGTACATATGAATTTTAACATCTAGTTAATAAAATGCTTTTTCAAAGTACCAAAAACAAAAGTATTTTAAAAATAAAGTGACCCTTTTGAACTCCTTGGAAACAATAACACTTAACTTAAAAAGAAAAACTCCATTCAAATTGAAAATATGCTTATAGTATGTTTTTATTTTTTTTACCTACTTCTGTTTGATACTGAAGATGGGTGGAGTGTCCACTAGAAATGTACATCGATCTCTTCGAAACTTATACACAATGAAGCTTTAGAAATCTTAACACTAAGATATTAACAATTAAGTCATGGATGGGGGCCACCTTTTTTGCCAAATTCCTCCAGTATTTGCAAGTCTTGCATGTCACTCTTGCTACATGAAATGGCCAACTTGGAAAATGGGTGGGGACGCATCTATTTTTCAAATTCATCGAGCACTTGTAATTCACCCCAACTGCATGAAATGGCCCACTTGCAAAGGCAAGATAGCCCCAGAGGAAAAAAATGTTTCTCTGGTGAAATTGAACTTCAGTGGAGGAATGTAATCGCCCTGGTTTACCATCTACCAAAACCTTGTCAATGTATATTCCATTTTTAATTCAATATTCAATCTTGGAACCTGTTTTTTTCCTCACTCCCAATTCAAAATCTATGGTGAACTGGGAAACAATTGCTTTCTTTACTTATTCACTCTAAGCCACCAACAATGGCAGCCAACTCTTCAATTCAACATGATTTTTTTCTAGCAATTAGCAACCAACTCTTCTGGAAAGAGGCATTCTTTTCTTGTTGAACGGGTAGCAGTGGCCTCCCAACTCAAAATTTCTTAGTATTTGAACAATAGTTTAATATCAATTTGCGATGACAATGTTCTCTTCTATGAGCAGCAACAAGGGTCACAAACGACTACTTGTGGAGGTTTTTAAATGTCGACCACTCTTAATTAGGGTACAATCTTAAGTTAAAGTTTGTGTTTTGAAATTCCCTTTCCTTGCACAGTGCATGTGGCTATGAATGAATCCTTTCCTTTCCATAGCTGATAGTTAAAGCTCTCATTTCAGTGGAGAGGACTGACTGTGTGATTACATTGATGAAAGTAGTGAAACATTCCTGAGATATTTCTGAAGCTGATCCAAAGCCAAATAAAGAAGTGCTTGTCCTTTCCTGTACACATATTCCACCTCAAATAAATATAAAAGTAATATGAGAGAAACCTAAGACAAATTTTTAAAGTGTAGAGCGAAGAGCCGTTTTATCCATCTCAATTCAATCAGAGCAGTGGTCTGACTTTGATATTCATATTTTTTCAATAGGTATCTTTTTTATCTTCTTAGGTTGCATGTATCTTCCATATCTTATTTAGGTTACTTGTATCTTCCCATGAATCAAATTGCATATTCCCATTTAATTAACATGTTTGGTGTTGTAGTCATAAGTAGATTTTGTCCATCAAGGATTACTCACTATTTTATTTTTTTAGAGTTCTTTTGCGACTGTCTAAGATGTGTGTACTTAATTCATCTCATTAATCTTAGTTTTTGTTCTTATGAAGTAATGACTTGTGATTTCTAATGTCATTTGTCTCATTCTTCAGGGAAGTTGAAAGACTAAAATCCAACCCCATGGAGCTCATGAATAGGTGACACATTCCATGCCTCCGGAGAAGATTGAGATCTTTAAATCACTTGAGGAATGGGTAGAAGACAATATATTGATTCATTTAAAGTCTATTGAGAAGTCTTTGCATCCACAAGATGTTTTTCCCAATCCTTCTTTCGAGGGATTTCTTGATGAATTTAAAGAGATGTGGGAGTGGTCACTTGAATTGCCAGATGACTATTTAGTTTTTCTTGTGGGAGATATGATCGCAGAGGAAGTGTTTCCCACTTAACAAACTATGCTTAGCACCTTGATGGTGTAAGAGATGAGATTGGTTCCTTGGAAGCCCCACATCCTGGGAAACATGGGGAAGTATGTGGGCAACCGAGGAGAATAGACATGGTGATCTTCTTAATAAATATCTTTACTTGTGTGGTCGAGTGGACATGAGATAGATTGAGAAAAACATACAGTGTTTTATCGGGTATGGAATGGTAAGTGACGATACAAGCCTTTTAAAAATATCACTGGAATGATAGGGGTCATCTCCTCATAGGTTTTTGACAGACAATGAAGCATCCAGAGGAACCAATCCCTTAAAGAATGCCTTCCATGTTGATCTTTAGTTCCGTTGTGAGAAAATTGTTGAGAAATCAACTCAAGAATTTAATGGAGCATGGGATGAACCCATAAATTCATATGGTTGAGTATGGACTTAGTTTACTTGACCCATAAGTGATTTTTCAGTGAGGGGAATTCATTTCCCTTTATCCCCATCCATTCTTGGGGGGTGATACTATCCAGTCCCAACAAGTTATCCATGCACAAAAGGGAAGAGAATAGAAATCACAAGAAAAGAGAAACCCATAAATTAGGGTGTTAGAACTGCCCAAAAATTTACAAATTGGTAAAATATGGAAGGGGGATTCATATGGATAATGCTTGGGGCGGGATCAAGCAAGTTTAAATTCCAAAAATTCATGGAAAAACCTAGATTTGTGAACATGGGAGTTGAATTTTGTGGTTGAAATGAGTGTGGCTAGAAATAAAAAAAATCAAAGAGAAAATTGAAGGCAAAGAGAGAGACCAAAGGTTTGAATTGCTTGATAAACCCAGTGAAGGCAAGAAATATCTGAAGGTTTAGTAGCTTCAACCTTTCTATGTCTACCTTGAATAGCACTAGAGGGAAGGGATGCTTGAGGGACTGTATAACAGAGCAGGGGACCTTCATTGTGTTGGGTTTGGTAGCTAATGTGGGTGCCAAGGCTGGCTAAAGCCAATTGAGATTCCTGCAGCTCTATGGTTGATCTCACTAGCTTTGCATTCTCCTTATTTATCTCCTTTCATGCTAGATAAACCCAATTGTGAGTTGGATTAGCATGAGGCTTGATTGGGTGTGGTTGTGGGTGAGCTTGTGTAGTTCCTTCTTTAGTTGATAACATAGCCCAGCTTGGGGGTGGCCTCTCAGGAGAAAGATAAAGTGTTGGATAGAGTGCCTATGGTTGGGTGGAATGTTTCTTTTCCATATGCAATTGGTTGGAAAAATTAATTTAAAAGATACATATTCTCTTGTATTTGAATGTGCAATAATTTTATATTATGCTTGCGATGAAGATGTTGTTTATGCATGATGTGTGTGTGTAGAGTTATTTTCGTTGTGTTTGTATTTAGGTATCTTCACACATAATTAAATGTTATGAATTTTGTATTATGCCCATACGGTGAAAATTGGAACCCCATTAAATCGTTCATGTCCACTTATCTTTGTTGGATTGATGGAGGGGGATGTGGCAGAGTGGTATTAGAGCTAGGATGCAACACTGGAGCTATTTGGGCCAAAATCCACACTCATAGGTAGAAAATTAGAAATGCATAGGAAGTGATGATAAAAAATTTGGTGAAAAATGTGGGGTTGAATTATTGACTGGTTTTCAATGGATCTAGAGAATTGAACCCGTGATTCTACTATTAGGAGTAGAACAATGGGTTAAGGAAACTTGGGGAGAAATTTTGGAATTCATACAACAAATAGTGGAACAAATTTTCTCTTGTTATGCAACAGGTATATTTCATAAAGGAGGAAAACAAAAAAAAGTTTATTTATGAAAATATGAAAATTTGAGAAAATTTTGAGGTGGACCCCACTTGTGCCATGTGGGAAAGAGGGGTATGACATGGACCATCCATACCAGAGGGACATGCAAGTAGTCGAAATCCAAAGTCCATAGGCATCGTCGATAGAGGTCTGTGGGCATGATAAAGATAATTCCATAGGCACAGTGGAGAGTCTGCAAAGTGTCACTGAGAATATTGGTTAGTGAGGATTGTGGTGAAGAGTCCACAAGTGTAGCCAAGAAGAGTCTACGGGGGTACCACGAAGAGTATTTTTTGAGGAAGCCGTGGAGAAGGGACCACTGGCGCAATAGAGAATAATTCCAAGGGAATCCATAGAGAGGAGTCTCTTGGTAGTTCGGCTTCCGTTACACCAAAACCCGTAGGTGATTGGTAAACTCACCACCGCCAGATTTCAAGGATCCACAAGAGGCGATTAGTCCCTTGTCACGATATACTAGGGAGCGCTGACTACTTGCAATTTCGTGCAACAATATCCCCCTCAGTGCAAGCCAAGTGTGTATCGAACTCGTGACCTCTAGCTCTGATACCAATTGTTGGTAGTTCGACTGTCATTACACCAAAACCCATAGGTGATTGGTAAACTCACCACCGCCAAATTTCAAGGATCCACGAGAGGCGATTAGTCCCTTGTCACAATATACTAGGAGCACTGACTACTTGCAATTTCATGCAACAGAGTCCACGGGGTGTCGCAAAGAATAGTTATCTAGTTGTAGCATAAGAAGGTACATGCCGTACAGTAGAGAGAGTTCCACAAGCATCATGGATAGAGGTTCGTGGGTGTGGTGGAAAGAATTTTGTGGGCACGATGAAGAGAGTCTTTGGGGTGTAGCTAAGAATATTGGTTTGTGAGAACCACAAAGAGTATTCTACGGGTGCATTGGAGTATAGGTCCACGACATTCGTCGTTGGTGCACATCCGTGGGGGTACAAAATGTGTCCCGAGGAATAGGCCCATGGGGAGAGGTCTGTAGTGGTTGTCGTCATGCATTTGTATGGGTGAAAAATTTTCTCCTGAAAAAAATTCTATGAGGAATCAATGATTCCACTTCAGAATCCCATTTCTGGGTTTACATCGATGGGTTTGCAGGAAATGGTGACATGGAAAGGATGATAGGGAAAGTCTGATTTTGTGGTGGCGATTCAAAAAAACTATAAAAAAAGTCTAGAACCCAAAAATTGTTTTGGCCATATAAAGAGTATTTTAGCTCAAAATATGTTGAGATCTACGATGTTTAGACACCATTGACAAAGTTCATAAAATGTCACGTCCCCAATCACCTTGGTTCCCTTCAGAGGCAATGGGAGACAACCCTTGAATCACCTGCTAAATTGTTTCTCTCTTTTTTCCAAAGCAATTCAAAGGCTCCGCAACTCTGAACCCACAATGATCATCGGTCCGCAATACGCATTTCTGCAAGCCCCAATCTGCAAGCCAAAATAAGAAGTCAGAAGTCGGATCACCAATTTCAACTCCGACAAATTCTACCCTTCGACTTCTGCATTCCACAATCCGTAGTGCAGAAATCAAAACTCGGAATGCCAATTCACTACTCCGATGAAAATATCCTCCCCGACTTCCGCAATCCGCAATCCACCTTGCAGAACTCGGAAGTCGGAATCCCCAATTGCACGTCACCGAAGAAATGCACCTCTGATATCCGCAACCCATAATCCGCAGTGCAGAAATCGAAACTCGGAGTGCCAAATTACCCAGTGCCGAAACCCATGTCTCCAACTTCCGCAATCTGCAACTTGCAATATGGAAATCGGAAGTCAGAATGTCCAGTTTACGAACTCTCCAAATTAACTATCCGAATTCCGCAATCCGCAATACGAAACTCGAAAGTTGGAACGCCAAATTCACCAACCTGGGATAATTACCTTCCCGACTTCCATAATCCGCAATCCTCCTTGCGGAACTCAGAAATGTGGAAGCCCATCATTACGATCCCGATGATTTTACCTTTCTGAATTCTGCAATCCACAATCCGCATGCAGAACTCAGAACCCAAAACTGCCATTTTGCGACCTCGTCGAAATTCCCTTTCGAATTCCACAATCGGCAATCCGCATTGCGGGTTTGGAAAGTCGGAAGCTCCATCTGCACAACTTCCTCTGCCCATATCTTCTTCATCCTAAGTCCAAATTGGGAAAATCCGATACCGTTGGAAATCTCTTGGAGAGCACTATGTAGCTGTAGGGTCTTGATCCACACTTGGGGACTTTTTCCTCCCCTTATTCCACTCCAAAACATGGCCTTAAACCCCATCTATACCTCCTTCATCATTCTACAAGAAGCTATGCTCCACCCTTCCATGTCTTCTCTCCTTCATCTGGTCCACAGGGGTCATGAACACCACAGGGGGTGTGTACTCTTTCCCCCACATCCCTGACTAAATCATTCTATACATTTACTAGACTTGACCCTATTCATCGAAGCATAAGATCATATAAGTAAAAGGATAAATACAAATATGCAGATGTGCAGGAGAATGATAATTAACTCTTGCAAGAAGATCCATACATCAATAAACATAAGGGGATTGAAACATTATCCACCCACACATATAACATGTACCCATCCTATCTATGACAAACATTAATTAGTTAAATCGGTGCAGAAGTAAGATAAGAAACATACACATCATACTCAAACACAATGCATAGGCACACAGTCTTGTTAATCAATGGACAATTCACATAAGCACATAGATGCATGCATACACTCAACAACCATAGATGAAGGAAACATCATCCACTCACAGTGTGTCATTCATTCATCAATAAATAACATGCTCCATAGAATGAAACATAATGCATGGGAATTCAGCCCTATTAATCAACTGGATCAACTGTGCATTCAGACATAAATAAATACACTTGCATGGGTATAAATGGCATAATTTATAGCACAAAGAACACCTATCTATCATGCATCCTACAGATTTACTCTAGGAAATATGATGAAACAACATACAAGGCATTATCCCTCTTCTCATGCTATGCATAGGATTATGCTGATTGAATTAAGGGGATCATTTCATTCCTATTAATATAAACAATTAATCATTCAAGACACAATAGGAACATGATATAAATCATAGAGCACACTTATATTTTCATTGAACCACCAAACAAACTGGCTATGGACTGCAACATTCCAACCCAACCATAGGTCTCTTCCCAACCTATATTATTTCAGCACTCAGATACCACCTCCGAGTTGGGGCTATGTATCCACTAAGGAGTATCACTCAGGCTCACTCACAGCTTTGGTTCACAGTCCATCAAGGAATTCAACACACTTTAGCTTTGTCAAGCAAATGGGGAAAGCAAGTAAGGGTTTTCTAGATCAATAAGCTCATCCACAGAGCTATGGGAATATCCCAATGATATTAGACAATTCAAGCACCCTATCACCTCCACTGTTAGCGTAAGTAAGGTCCCCTTCACTGCTATATAGTCCCTAAGGAGCCCCTTCCTTTAGCACTGACCTGGGTAAGTGTGGCTGGCCCTTCCTGCTAAATCAAGGTAAATGAGCCCTCCCTAGATCTAGCATGAAGAATTAAACCCTTCTGGCCTCTTCCCACTGATCTTCTAGGAATCTTACACACTCACATCCACCCAAGGGTTCAGGTCTATGGATTTCTCTATCGATAATTCTTCCATGCAAGGTTCTATGTGCTCTCGGCTCTGCCAATGCATGTTATCACAGAATCATGATTTTTCTGGTTCTTTCTTCTCTGCTCGGTCTGCTAGGTCGCGTAAGGGTTCCCAACCGATGCTTGTCTCATCCACCAAGGTCTTGGGATGGGGAATACGTCCTCCTTGAGGTAGAGTGGTGATCCACCCAATAGTTGGCATTATTGTCAGATGCCAACATCGACTTTGACAAGTTCATTGACTTCGACAAGCTCAACGACTTCGATGTTAGGAACCCGTGTCAACCCTTCTCTTTACTTTGTTAGTATATTGTTGTTGGACGCATATGCTTTGTAAGTCATCCCGTAGTATTTATTGATCCATAGTTTGTATTGTCCCATGGTATTGACCCATAGTATTGGGCATAGACTTAGTATATAAGTGTGTGTTGAGGCCAATGAAGGTACCGTGAATTTATTTGTATTGAGCTTGCTCAAAGGAGGTTGCCCCCTCCAAGTGGCCTGTGATCAATGAAGCGATTCTGAGTTCTGTTATTTCTGCTATCTCGTGCATTTTCATTAATTAGTTTTTGCAGGTTCTTCACATTTGGTATTAGAGCACTTTCTTGGGCTCGTTGGGTGAAATTTATGCCAAATTTTTGTTTCTGCATCTGTTGCAGGTTCGGATCTAGGAATAATCCCTATCCGCTTAACTGTGGGAAGTACTTGGGCACAAGCCTTAAAACTCATTGTGAGGAGTACCAGAGGAACCCCAAAGTAGATGGCCCATTGAGAGGACCTACCAGTGAAAAGGGCAATGACCCCTACCTGATTGACTAGTTCCCACCTGTGAGGTAAACCAAGAGTTGTTGTTTGTGGCAAAGCGGTTATCAGTTTTACTTGAGCCGTGGAGTGAGGGGTACTGCCCCAATATGCAAGCTGTCAGACAACATTGGTGGCCAAGTGAATCCCCTGAACCATTAGGAAGCTGAGCATACAACATTCATATCTATTTTCAGCTGATAAATAGTAGATTTCCTCTGTCCATAACTGTTTCCAATCCCTTCCGCGTCATTTCAGATCTATATGTTGCTAATCCCTTCCACGTCGTTTCTGATCTATTGGTTGTCGATCCCTTCCATGTCGTTTCAGATCCATCTATTTCCAATCCCTTCTGCGTCGTTGCAGATCCATTTGTTTCTGATCCCTTTTGCGTCGTGGCAGATCCATTTCTGAAAGAAAAAAAATTGTTTTTCGCCATATCTCCCTTGTTTTAACTCTGTTTCCATTGAAACTTCCCTGCCACCCCTGCAATCCCATTCTTCATATTTCATTCTTGAGGACCATATCCCAAATTCCACTTCCCAAAGCCATAAATCCCACATTTGTCTATTTTTAGGGTTTGCCATAACTTCTTCAATTTTCACCCACTCGCCTTCAAATTTTACCAGAGTGTTCATTTCCTATTTATGCTTCTTTGTCCCTCTCTACCAAATTTTCTCATTCTTTCACCCCGTTTCTGAAATCCCCATTTTTTGCTTCCCTGTCCATTCGAAAGTGTCCAAAACCTAGTCAAACCCAAATTAACCATCAGATTTTTTCCCAAATCCAAATTTTCCTTTACTGAACTAGATTCTGTTTTTGTTTTTCTACCCACTCAAAAAAAAAAACTCCCGGTTGTGGTTGTCACCCGCGCTGGAGCAAAAACCATGGAGGAAGCACTTGCAGCCATCCAAACCAAACTCCAGGATCTGGATGAAAACTTTCTTGGCCTCCATCTTGAGCATTCAGCCATGAACAACAAACGATAGTCTGAGTCTTCATCAGACAATGGGTTCTCTTCTTCCAACAATTGTCGTGGTCCGAAGCTTGATTTTCCTTGCTTCAATGGTACTGATCCGACTGGATGGATCTATAGTGCAGAATAGTATTTCAGTCTGCATAATACTTTTGATGTCACCAAAGTTCCACTTGCATCCTTTCATTTGTAATAAGAAGCTCTTCAATGGTACCGTTGGTAAGTCAAGGCTCATGACGAGCGCAAATGGACAGATTTTTTCCAACTCATTTTGCAACGATTTGGTCCTAGGGATTTTGATGACTTCACAGGAGCACTCACTAAACTTCGCCAATGTGGCACTATGAGAGAGTATCAAACTGAATTTGAGAAACTAGCCAATCACATAGAAGGATTGTCTGATGAATTCTATAGGAGTTGTTTTATCAGTGGTCTTAAGGATGAAATCCGCTCAGAGGTCAAAATGTTATGTCCCAACACAATGATGGAAACCCTTGGGTTGGCTAAGTTGGAAGAAGACAAGATTGCAGCCCAACAACACTCCAAACCAACTTTTGTTCCCTTCATAAATATGGGTTCTCAACGACATCCCATCCCGCCAGCTCCTCGACCAACTCCTATCAAGCATTTGTCTGAAACAGAGATGCGAGCATGCAGAGAAAAAGGGCTTTGTTATAATTGTGATGAGAAATTCACTCGGGGACATAGATGTGTTGAGAAAAAGCTCTATCTCTTGGATGTGGATTCTCTGCTTGCCTCTTAAATTGGTAAAGAAGCTCCCGATACAATAGATGATCAGATCAATATTCAGGAGCCACCTATTGACCTCTGTCTCAAGATGACCAGCCAGAGATATCCCTCCATGCTTTAGCCGGAATCGCCACCCCCCAAACAATGTGGGTCAAGGGTTACTTCAAGAAGATCCCTCTTACAATATTCATTGATTCTGGTATCACTCATAATTTCATTGACCATCGGATCACCAAACAGGCTGATTGTTTTGTCCATCCTTGCTCCAACTTTGAATTCATGATTGCCAATGGGGGCACCTTACCTTGCAAGGGGAAGTGTCACAATGTGCATATCTCTCTAGAAGATTATAACCTTCGCTCTAACATGTTTGCCTTGTCCTTAGGTGGATGTGATGTGGTTTTGGGCATTCAATGGTTACGCACTCTTGGCCCCATCTTATGAGATTTTGCTGAACTTTGGATGCATTTTTCAGTCAATGGAAAACAACACAAATTTACGGGCTTACAACCAATGTCTCTCCGCATCATCAATTCACATCGTCTGGAAAAGATCCTTAAGAAGAATTCACATAGTGTCATTGCTCAGCTCCATTCCATTCAGATGCAAGTTTCAATAATGAAAATAAGATAGCTGCTGATAGGGATACGCTGATAGGAAAGAACTCTAAATCAACAACTCCCCCTTTCCTACTGACATTCGAGATTTTCAACCGGAATGTTCATAACTGCATGGTTGATTCCAGGGCATCATCAAACGTTATGCCATATTCGGTATGCAAGAAGTTAAATGCTGTGATTGTCCCTTGTGAAACTCAGATCAGCCAGCTTGACTGCTCTAAGGTGAAAATTATGGGAGAGTTGAAAGGAGTAATGATTAGAATGGCGAATAATCCACAAATCTTTCAAGTTATCGACATTGTAGTGGCAGACATACCAGATGTATATGGGCTGTTTCTAAGCCGTGATTGGTCTCAAACTTTAAAAGGTTATTTTTCGACCGACTGGTCACATCTGTGGCTACCTAAGAACGGGCGGCCAAATCAGATCAGAATTGACAGGGAAAGGTATATGAAGCACACAGTGACTGAGATCGATTCACTTAACGAACCAATTATGTTTAGTGATTCGATTCTTGGAAACTTTGGTTTTGATTCTGATTTAGGCACTTTTTAGGCACATAAATCAGCACTTGTTGATTCTGTAATTAAATCAGAAATTTTACATTGTGATTTCTAGGAAGCTCCTTCAAGATTGTTAAATACTGTAAATAATGTAGATAATCTTGCTGATAAGCCTTGGAATTTATACTTTGACGGTGCACGATCAAAAGACGGTGCAGGGGTAGTTTGTATGCTCCTAGACCCTTTAGGAAATAAAAATTTATTGTCTTGCAGACTGGAATTCTTGTGCACAAACAATTCAGCTGAATATGAGGCTCTCATTCAGGGATTAAAGAAAGCGTCATATTTAAATGTAAAGGTATTGGTTGCTTTCGGTGATTCTGAAATTATTGTTCTTCAAGTTCGCAATTCTATACAGTGTTTATCTAACCATCTGCGAAGCTATCAAAAGGAGGTATGGAACTTAATTTCAGCATTTGATGCCTTTAATATTAACTCTATTCCTCTCTTTCATAATACAGAAGCTGATCTTTTGGCGAATGTGGCCTCACTGCTTCTCCCATGGGAAAACTTCTCTCCCAATATCTTTTCTGTTGAATTATTATTTAGACCATCAATCCCTGATAATATCACTAATTGGCATGTTTTTAATGATGATTCTCAGATTATTGACTTTTTGACGGGAGAGGATGCTTTTAAAGAAACGGCAATTGACGAGATTACGCATGACGAGGATTTGCACAATTTCTCAATAATCCATCCGCCTCATTCTGTTGACGAATCATTTAATCTGGTAAACTCGATCCCTACTTCAGTTCTTAGACTTGAAAAATGTTATGATCTACATGATAAATTCAATGGAGTGCCTAACTGCAAAACAAATAGTTCTAGCATGCGTTATGAAACCATAAACTTAGGCACATAAGCAAATCCCCAAAACATAAATTTAGGATCAAATTGTACTCTAGCTGAGAAAGCAACTTTGATCAAACTGTTTAAAGAGTTTAAGGACGTATTTGCATGGACATATGATGACCTGAAAACTTTTGACACACAGATAATACAGCATATAATTCCCATGAAACCAGAAGCCAAGCCATTTCAACAGAAACTCAAGAAAATGCACCCTACTTTAGAACCGGCAGTAAAGAAAGAGCTGAAAAAACTGCTTGCTGCTAGAATTATATTTCCAGTACGTCATACTCAGTGGGTAGCAAACCTAGTTCCTGTCAGAAAGAAAAATGGAGACATTAGGCCTTGCGTAGATTTTCGAAACTTAAACCGATCATCGGAAAAGGACAACTATCCAGTTCCACCAATGGAACAGATCTTACAGAAAGTCTCTGGTGCTCAAATGCTATCTTTATTAGATGGTTTTTATGGGTATAACCAGGTCCTAGTCTCTCCTGGGGATCAACTGAAAACTACTTTTAGGACCCCTTGGGGAACCTATGCCTACAGGAAGATGCCCTTCGGATTAATAAACGCTGGGGCCACATTCCAACGGGAAATGGATGTTGCTTTTAGAGGTTTGATCAATCACTCTATGGTGGTTTACTTGGATGACGTTACAGTATACTCTAAGAACAGATCTGATCATATCTTCCACCTGCGTAAAGTCCTTGAATGATGTAGGAGGTTTGGCATTTCTCTAAACCCAAAAAAGACGATCTTTGCAGTCACTGAAGGAATTTTGCTGGGATTTGTGGTATCAAAAGAAGGAATTATGATTGACCCGAAAAGGACTGAAGCCATCTCTAAAATTCCTTTTCCTACTACTAAGAGAGCTATGCAGTCCTTCATGGGAAAAATAAATTTTGTAAGAAGGTTTGTCCCTAGTTTTTCAAAGATAGTTCATCCACTGCAGAACATGATAAAGAAAGACAGTAACTTTATATGGGGAGAGAAAGAGAAAGAGTCATTCGTCAGGATAAGAGAAGCCATTGCTGAGGCCCCTGCACTTTTGAGCCCCGATTTTAAGAAAGATTTCATTATGTACACCTTTGCCTCTGACATATCCTACGCTGCTGTCCTTACTCAGAAGAACCAGGAAGACCATGAAGTGCCAATTTCATTCATGAGTTTGAATTTGAAGGGAGTTGAATTAAATTATCACGAGGTAGACAAACAAGCTTTCGCTATGTTTAAGGCGGTCAAACACTTCAGACCTTATCTCCTAAATTCAAAAACGAAAGTCATTGTTCCTTTCTCCGCAGTAAGGAACCTTTTAGTACAGAAGGATTTAGGAGAGAAACGGGCACATTGGATGGCTGCTTTATAGGAGTACGACCTAGAGATTAAACCCTCTCAGGTTTTACGAGGATTGGGATTATGTAAATTAGCAACTGAATCAGCTCATTTACCTGCAAGTCAAGATGACTTACCCTTAGATGCTTCATTGCTGCAAAAGGAAATTTATTTTATCCCATATCCTACTAATTCTTGGTACACTGACATTCACATTTATCTGGAAACAGGAAGTGCTCCAGACCACTTGGAACCAAAGAAAAAGCGAGCTGTCAGGTTGAAATCAGCACAATATCAGTTAGTGCATAACATACTTTTCAGGAAGAATGCAGATGGTGTTTTGCTCCATTGTTTAGAAAAGGAAGAGTCTGAATCAGTCTTGAGACAATTACATGATGGCCCTGTTGGTGGTCACTTCGGAGGCGACACTACTACTCACAAAGTCCTGAGAGCATGTTATTTTTGGCCAAATTTATTTAAAGATGCTCATTCTTTTGTAAGAAAGTGTCAGGATTGTCAGCGGGCATCTGGTAGAATCAAAAGGCCATCTTTCCCTTTACAACCAGTGATTGTGGACAGACCTTTTCAACAATGGGGGCTTGACATAGTGGGCCCAGTCAATCCTCTATCTTCTCTCCAACATAAATACATCATAACTGCTACTGATTATTTCACCAGTTGGTTTGAAGCTGCTCCTCTGCGAGTCAATACAAGTCAGGTACTCGATTTTGTTGAGACTCATATAATTACTAGATTTGGATTGCCTGAGTCTTTAGTTTTTGACAACGCATCATATTTTTCTTCTGGAGAATTCACTGAGTTTGCAGTAGAAAAGGGAATCAGAATCAGGTTTTTAGCTAATTATCATCCCCAAGGCAATGTCCTTGCCAAATCAACAAATAAGAACTTGCTGAAAATTCTTAAAAGGTCAATAGTTGAAAGCCACAGGAATTGGCACACTGTTCTGTATCAGGAATTGTGGGCCGACAAAGTGACCCCAAAGTCTTCTGTTGGTAATTCCCCATTCTTTCTGGTATATGGTACTGAGGCTATACTCCCTCCTAATCTGTTCTTGCCTTCCTTACAACTTGCGCAATTTGTACAAGATACAGAATGTTCTGCAATTGAAAAAAGAATAAATATGCTGTTGAAATTAGAAAAGGAGAGGGAAAATGCAAAATGACATTTCTCGAAGCATCAGAAAATTGTTAAATCCTGGTTTGATCGCGGGTCATCCTCAAACAGAGAGTTTCAGATAGGTGATCTTGTTTTAAAATGGGATAAAGCACACGAGGACAAAAAAGACCATACGAAATTTCAGAGACTTTGGCTAGGCCCATATATCATAGCAGAAAAGTTAGGCCCTAGTACCTTTCGGTTGCAAACTCTGCAAGGACAACCTGATACCTTTCCGGTGAACGAGCAGGTCCTTAAGAAATACTTCCAGTAGTTTTGCACTGTTCGATCCATTCTCATTGTACTTTTTCGTTGTAAATATTTTTGTACATAGTTAGCTTTGTTTAGTTTTTTTTAGGGTTATCTAATCTGATGGTCTCACATTTTCTGATCACTTTTCATATCAGCCATCAATTATACTTACTTATCAATATCCGGTGATTGATTACATCGACAATGTTTCATTATCAAGGCCATCTTGATTTTAGTTACTCATTTGATGTTTGTCTATTCATGATGAGGTCGACCAACTTCTTAGTTAATTTTTTATGACTTCATCATCTTTTATTATTTCTTAATTGTTGTACATAAAGCAAATCTGCATGTCTTAAATTGAATATAGTGATTCCTATTTTGTTTTATCAGATTTGGGTGATTTAAATGATTGTCGATTCAACAAATTTTTCCTTGCTAATAAATTAAGTGACTCGGTGCTTTGGCAGATTTCATTGTGCGGAATTATATTAATCCAGCTGAGTCATAGAATCATCCTGACCTGATTTGTTTCTTTTGTACATAATCAACCTCCTTCTTGTTGTATATATTTCTTAAGCAGATATACCATGCACTTTTGCTCGGATCTGGCCTGAGCTTATGAACGGCTTGGAAGATTTTCCACTTGTTAAAACTGTGTCGACTGGGATGAATGAAATACATATCAGATCGTAATTATCGATTTTGGTTCAAAGTATCTGATGCCTATAAGGTAAGTTAATTCTCACAACTGGTTTTGGTATGTGAACCTGTTGTCTTTTGTAGCAATCCTTAACTGTTATCTTTGAATGCCTACCCAAAAGACCAACGACTCAAGAAACTTATTTACTGGTTCCAGTAGTGTCTATTAGGCCTGTAGATCAGTCGACCAATGTTTAGTCACTTTCAAGCTATCTCAAGAGGCCAGTGGTTTTCTAACTCGAGTTTTTTGTAAATACTTTGTAAATAACCCATAATAATAAAATTTTATTTCAAGAACAGGAGGTCTTTTTATAAAGCCGACCTATCATGATCATCAGCAATACCGAAGATGACAACACCATTATCTGGTCACCAAGCCAGGGTGATGATTCTTGTTTAAAAAAAATGAGAATCAGGGGGTCTCATGACGAGCCAACCTGTCTATCTTTAGTAGTTCTCGTGAATGATGTTGTTAATTTCTGGTCACCAAGCCTGAACAGTAGTCTTGAACTAAAAAAAAAAAATGTTTTAATTTTTTTTTTTTTAATTTTGAATATGAGAAAAGTTAATCAGAGGACAGAAGGTCTCGTCCTGAGCCGGTTTGGTTATGATCATAAGTTCTATTGGATTGACGTTCTCCACATCTGGTCATCAAGCCAAGACAACGATCCTTGGTTTAAAAGCTAGGGGGCAGGAAGTCTCATTACGAGCTGGCCTGATCAGTTTCTGGTAGGACCGGTGAATAACGCTACCATCATTTAGTCACCAAGCTAAGGTAGTATCTCTGGTTAGCAATTTTCATATTTATTTCATCTGTATATAGATTCAAAAAAAAAGGAGAATGAATGAAAATGAATAAATATCACCTGCTTCCTTTGTTTGCAAGAGAAGAGAATTATCTGGCATTCTTGAGTAGCTATATCTTTCACTGACATTGGTTAAACTGTCTCAAGCCTCAAAGATTTCCTCTGGAGCTAAATCATTCTCTACCCTGATTGTCAAAAGTTGAAGTAGGTAAGGAATGCTCAGATAACAGCCAAAGGCTCATTGTTGTTGAATAAGTGAGGCCAACATGTTGGAACTAGTCTGGGTTTGAATCATCCAAACATGAGTTTGGTGCTTCGAAACATTGTTTATGATTATCTGAGGTATTGAAATTTTTTCCCTTTGCACAGAGATAACTGGCTCGTTCCCAGCATGTCGCCATTTGTTGGCAAGCAACACCCTCCGGAGCAATTGAGCACTAAAATCCAATTGGTCATGATATAAGTTTCGAAGACCAGGAACCATACTGCATGTCACCACTTTGATCGACACTCATCCATTATATTTTAGGAGTGCCTTCAGAATCTTTGATTCTGAAGGTACTCCCAATAAAGTTGATAGGTCGATTGGCATAGGGGAATTCACATCAGCCTTCACTTTAATTAAACCGCTTGACTTGGTTTTGTCTTTTTGGTTGATCATTTGTGAATTACACGATCCTGAAATTAGCAGCTCCTAATCTTTACCGTATTGGGCATCTTTACAAATCCAAAGTCAAACAAACTCATTTCATTGATGATCTTAAACTATTGAACTTAATAGACTAATACATCACATTTTAAGTTGTCTCTTCCATCTATGTGTTTGGTCTAATGAGTTACCTTTCATCAAATTAATCTCCTGGTGACAATCATGGATATTAATGCTGGTCTCATACCAATATTATAAGCTCATTTTCTTTATCTACTTATCCTTATTTGTAGACTTTTGTATTTATAATGGGATAAGATCCATAAAATGATAAAATGTTTTTTTATGATGCCTAAGGTAATGTCAAATGATTCGATCATAGCTGATCAACATGATTCTTAAAAGATAATCGAAATCTTAACCACATTTATTAATTATTTGTTTATTTATTTATCACTATGATTATCTTGATTTTGATTGAATCGACATTATCGTGCATTATTGAGTTATGACATTAATGATATCAAGTGGTAGAGGATCATGCGATGATAACCATTAACTTATGTTTTAAACGTTTGAACTTTGGTTATATCTAATGCATTAGATTTTATGGGAAGGTGTCGGCTAATATGGGAAATATCATAGGATTGAAGGTTTTCTTTGCTGCATAACCATACCATTTTGCCATCTGTTGTTTCACATGGGGCAAATGTCGCATCTAACCCTCACCCTACTATCATTCCTCTGAGCGATATTATTGCACCTTGAGCCTTCTGCGATTTTCGATAACCCTTACCAGTTCTAAGGCATTATGATTCCACCTTCCATGACTTCGTATGAGTGTCTACAGTACCTTGACGAGATGAAGTCGGTTGGGATTTTCATTAACCTGCGTGGGCCAAGGATGAGCTCGTTTCGTTGTTCTGCTAGGGTTGTGAGGATCCCAAAGCTTTGTATGATCCTTACCATGGCCCCTGTACCTAGGTTTGAGCTTACAGGTGACGAATACTTAGATGGTGCTCCTGAATGTTGTGAAATGGTGACAAGGGCAGGATGGTTAGGGTTCCTGCAGAGGTTCTATGGCTTTAATCTAATGGTCTCCAGGGCATTCGCGATTTCATTTGATGGTGTGAAAGCACATGTTGGCGATATCGTGTTGGAATTATCGGAGGAATTTGTGTCTCGAGCTATTGGCTTTCCCATGGAGGGAGAACGTTGGTACAAGGGTAAGCATTTAAAAAATGATGAATGGAAGGAGTTCTTGACTCCAATTAACCAACAAACTGAATACAAGTCCAGTTTCCCATCTCGTCTGCTAAGGAAGAAATGGCGTGCCATGCTCGGGCTGATTATCAGGTATGTTACCTGCGAGGGACGTCTATTTCAAACCCAATTTTATCATATTAGGCTATTGATGATTTTTAGAGGGCATTCTGTGAATATGCCTTATTATTTTTTGAGTAGTCTGGAGAAGATGGCCGTCACTTATTAGGCAAATATAGGGGATAAATAACGCATCTTGTTTCACCACGGCCTTATCAAAATTCTTGTTTCTTACCGGCTGGGGGAGTTGGGTGATTCATGGGAATATTTCCTTACCCACAATAATTTCGGGGAAAACAACGAATGGCCCCGTCGAAGGTCCAAAACCAGGTCTAAATTGGTTGAGCCGTTGTTAGAAGAACAGGGGTCTCAAAATGATTTTGAAGATGAAGTGCTTGAACCCAGCTAAACCCCAAGTATCGGTCATTCTAACCCCAAGGCTAAGTTAAACCCTGAAATACCCTGTGATAATCCTCTGCCCCAAACGAGTCAACCTGCGACTGTTCCACCTCCCCCATGTGATCCTCAGTTTTAGCCACAGATCAATCCCTGTCACAAACCAGCAGAACAAGAAGTTAGCAAAATGCTTAGTGATCAAGCCATTCGCAGGACTACTCGCAGCATGGCTGCTGCACTTTTTGCAAAAAGGGAACTAGTTGTAGAAGACGCCCCGGTGATTGAATTGAGTGATTCCTCTAATTCAGGACCACATCTAGCTCCCATTGGACCCACGATCCTAGACCTTAAGTATGTGTCGACCTCTCAGCATGAAGGTATAAGTGTTCAAAAATCCAATCCAATGCCTAGCGTAGAACAAGAAGTGAACCAAGAGCTGCGAACAAGGCCAAACATGGAACAGGTGCATCCACCTGTTGAAATACCCATGGGTCAACTTATTTCATATTTAGAAACAGAGTTGAAGGAAGCACAAGTGGTTAATATGTTTTCCATGGAAGAGACCGCGGGTTTAAAAGCTGACTTGTCCTCTTTGGTTGATAAGTGGAATTCTTTGAAGGAGAAGAAAACCTAGTACAAGGCTTATGGTAGGAATTTGCTAATGAAAAATAAATGATTAATCAAGCAAAACAAGATTGCAAAAGCAAGGGCTGTGAGGTTCAAAGCTAAATTGAATGAAGCAAGGAGGGTGCTCCCAGTTCAAGTATCAGTTCAGTCATCTCCAAAATCATAATGTTGTTTAAAATGAGGTTCATTTTTTATTTTATGATTTTGTTTGAATGGTCAGGTGATATGAAATCGGATCTATACAGGTCAGCAAATATAACCAATTTGTTATTCCAATACAGAGTTTTTCTTTTTATGAGGACGTCTACAGAATTAAAAATTTTGCAGGCATCCTATTCATTATTATATCTGTATTAATCAATTATTGGTATTTGTTTATAATTCCTAACTAATTTGTTTTATATAAAAATCCAGGTGTTATGCAATCTTGGAAATGAAGGTCAATCAGGCGGCTTCAATTTTGGAGTTCATTGTGTTGAAGTGTACCTCTTCAAAACCCTATACACACGTAGTTGGTTCCTTTCGTTGGCATCATATCCCATTTTTGGCGCCGACAGTTGATGGTGATTAATGCAAATTATCTCATGCCCAGGAATAATGATACTGGAGTGATCTAGTAAGTTCTGAAGATTATCTTATGTGTTATTCCAATCCAGGTGTCACCAACTGGCATACATTCCAATTATATCAGAAGAAGCATTAAGTGATATGTTATTATTGTAGGGATCCATGTGGTTCCAGGAAAATAGAATTGATAGGAAGTTAGACGCTCGTTTCTTTTTCTATATAAACAATCCCAAAACTTTAATAAAGGGTTCGATTTCTAAGACATTGGGGAGCTTTTATTATACAGCAGTACTTTTTTTATTCTGTTTACACAGATTGTCTCATGAACTTCTTTTGATGATTGTCAAATGTGCCAGGATACCGAAACCTTAGCTAAGTTTTGGATAATCAATACTGTGTGATTCATCTCTCTTTTTGTTATCTTGTTTGCTTTTCATATATAAATGTCTTTATATTGTATGTGAAATGTTTTCATGAGAAATTTGAATGCTTATGTTGTCTGAATCATTAATTGATTTGCTTACTCATTGATGTTGATGAACTTTTTCTATGATGTCAATAGTGGTTGATCAAATTTTGTAATTATCTAGTTTGCAGAGTGATCTTGTTCTAATTGCAAGTTAGTTTAAATATATCTTTCATGTTTTCTGAATAACATAATTCTGTTAGTGAATCTTGGCTTTTGGTTTGAAGTTCTCATATATAGATTATTTTATAATAGTTGTGTTCTATTTGTTATAAAATAATTTAAATTCACATTTATTGTTTAGGATGTTTATCACTAAATGGTAACTAGTGAATATTGTTCTTACTTCAGATTTTCAGTCAAATAACAAGCCTTTGCTCTTGGCCGAGATAGGAATGTTGGCTTTAGATAGGTTAGCATAAGTTAGTTTATCATAGAATAATATTAGCAATCACTAATTTTGGTTTCTAGATAGTCTTTAGGATTAGAACATAAGTAGTTCTAGGATTTTTGATAGTTGTTAATAGTTAGTTTCTTTTTCGAGATTTCCTCACCTTAGGAGACTCTCTATCTTTGAGAGCACAAAACACAGGCAGCAGGGCCTTAAATCCTGTGAGAAACAGTTATTCCAAACACATACAGAACTGTACTAAGTTGAGTGTGTGGACTGTTTTTCCCTAGTTGGCCTAAGACAGTGCTTCTGGCCAACAGTCGGCCATTAATAAATTCATGTCAGGTCATAAAATAAAAAATTAATGAAAGTGTTTAAAAAAAATCCATGTTGGCTCATAAAATAAAATATTATGAAAAGTATTTAAAAAATCGATGTTCGTTTATAAAATAAAAACTTAAAACTTAAACCAAGGGCTATCAATCAAGAGATATCAAATTTCTTGAGTTTAAATTTAAAAAAATAAATACACCTCAAGAAATTGGATCCCTCTTAGTGCTTGATAGATACGGGTTTAAGATGGAGCTTTTTGAAGTGTAATTTTTTTTTTTGTTTTTGATAGATCTAAGTTGAAGATGAATCTATGCTGGTTTTAATTTTTATATTTTATGAAATGTTATGTTATTATTTTGTGATGCGGTTATAGTTTTTATGTCAACATTACCAATGTTATGTGACAGTATCTCTCCATTCTTGAGTTGTAGAGAACATCGTTACTTTCAACACAATTAGAAAAAAAGTGTATAATTTTTTTTTCGAAAATATACATATTACTTAAAAAAATAGTTTCTTGATATACCAAACTATGTATCCAACCAAATCATTATTACCTTCATAAGAATATTCAATACAAAACTAATGATTATTTTTAAAATATTTAAGATTTTTTTGTTATCTCCAAATCAATTTTTTTCAATTCGGATATATATGAAGAAATATATACATAACTAATAATTACCTTTAAAATACTTAGAATTCTCTTTGTTATCTACCCATGAATTTATTTCAACTTGGATATAAATTTACACTTTAAGTGATCGTTGGTTTACCATGACTCAACCATATAAAATTCCTCACAAGTTGTCAATACAAATTGATATAACTTCTATAAATGTACACTGAAAAGTCAATATGACTCTAGACTAAAAATAGGTAGAAAAAAGTTTTCAATCTTCCATATAAAAGAAAGAGATTTCACAAAATCAATTGTATATTTAATTTTTCAAATTACAATTCTATCATCAAAATTATTGCAAGTTTTGAATATTAATAAATTATAGTAAAAACGTAAGTCCATTTCAACCTGCTCATAAGTTTTTTTTCTTCATGTCAATGCTATCATTAGTAAAATCAAGACATGTATGGTAATTTTATTGTTGATATGTTTTACATACAAATTTGGATATGAATGAAAATGGGTCAAGCCATTAACAATTAAAAGCTTATCAACCTTTTCACGGTAAGCTTTGGG
This sequence comes from Larix kaempferi, assembly GCA_027924585.1. Classification (NCBI taxonomy): domain Eukaryota; kingdom Viridiplantae; phylum Streptophyta; class Pinopsida; order Pinales; family Pinaceae; genus Larix; species Larix kaempferi. Next base: position 6,336,387 of record BSBM01000401.1, on the reverse strand, counting down.
AGCCAATTCCAATCCATAAAGAGACTTCTTCAACTTGCAAATAAGTTTAGAAGTGTTATATTGACAAGACCTAAGGGTTTTGCATATAGATCTCATTGTAAAACACTCCATTCAAGAATGGAGACTCCACATCTATATGTTGTTTTCCTAATTATAGCTAATAAAAAGTGTAACTACAATATGAATGTTATCTATATTATTGATATGGATACATATTTTAATATAGTGCGACGATACCTTCTTTCTAAGAAATTCCCCAAGTGACCAAGAAAGCTTTGTGCTTCTCAATTTTAGTATTTGATGAAAACATGCATTTGTATATTCATTTACATCCTACAACATTCTTCTTTGGAATAAGTGACCTACAAAATCATGTGTATGATTCACGGGGGGTTCACTCAATGAACTTGTTATATAGCATGATCATTCGCATGATATTAAAGAATATCCCTAATTTCACTAAATATTGGAAAATGCATCTTAAAATTGTATTTTTGAACCTCCTTCCCAATATTCTTTTCCAATTAAGAAAACCCCTAGTTTCACCAGATATTGTACCTGTATCCATTTTATCAACCCATTTTTAACACCCCCTTTATATCATATTATCAAGTTGTAACAAACAAAAGGCCTACACATATTAGTATAAGCAAACACAATGCTAAATAGAATAATAGTATAATGCTAATAATTACCCCACTAGGATTGTAGGGGCACTTGATCAATTTGTAGCATTGAATAGTGGAAGACCCAAGAAAATAGTATTGGAGAAGGAAAAATGCATAAAAGGAAACCTAGTCAAAAGATCAACATAACAAAGAATGTAAAACACTGATAGTCCAATTGTTAGTGCAATGTTTAGAAAATATGAGAATTGCAGATGTTTCACACCACAACCTGCCAATCTACCAATTTTATATCACGTAAATACAAATATATCCATAGAGAGCTCATGTTTTCTATAAGCTTAATAGACTCAAATCCATAAGAATGCAAAATTCAAACCCTTTCATGGATATACTCCCCCACCTTCCTATCAAAACAAACATCATTGATGTTTAAACCCAAATGAACATAGAAAAAATCCTTTTACTTTTCAATAAAATCATATGATCATGTGCATATCGTGGATTTGGGTCATCGACAAGATCTAATGAATTGCCTCCACTTCCTCTACATTTATTCTTGTAATCAAGGGAATTAACAACATTTAGTTACCTTTTCTTGGGTTATATCTAATTATTTTTATCTTTATAGGAGAGGGGAAAATGTACATTGTTATGTTTCAAGCATGAAATATATTATAAATATACACAGATGGTGAAACTTTTATGATACCATTTCATGGTAATGATAACACATAGAGTATGTAAATAAGGATTTATATTTTCACCTATGTTCATGTCAATTCCAATGCAATATTAAGACAGATGCCTTGCATATAAAAATTGAAATTACAATTATGAATGTACCAAATATAACTCAATCTAACAATTATTCCTAACTGGCGATGTGAAAATATTAAAGAAAAATACAAAAAAGTTGAAATAAATAATTAGTCAATAAACATAATATGATCTAACTTTTATTGGTTCCAGTGAGCCAAGAAATATTGATCTCACTCTTCTTGGTTTTCGTGGATCAAGGTTTAACTGAACCTAAATGCCCACCCAAACCCCAACTTAAAAAATGAACAGTTAAATCTTTTACTTGAATGCCTACAAAAAATACAATACAATTGTTCAAGTCTGGAACTCCCGATTAGATACATCTCTTAACATAAATATGAAAACAGAATAATATCAATTCAAACCAAGCCTAAATAAGCTATTAAATGAGGATTTCTCAAGGCCAGTAATCCAAAGAGACTTCCATTGATATTATCATTGGTACACTATTATCAGATTTATGCAAACTTAGGATCATAAGCAATATCAAATAAAAATGGAGGGTCCTTAAGTTTTAGGTGGGTATGAATTGAGCCCATGATTTGGAGGTATGGATCCATCCCACAATTTGGAGGTTATTCCTCATCACACCCAAATAAAATAACCCCCAATATTTATATTACTATTTCAAATTAAAACCCCCCCTTGACCCCTTAACACATAGCAATATATTTTTGAGGTTTCTAAGAGCATTCAAACCCCCAATATGAAGGGGCGTGATATGATATTGCCTCACTAGTGAACCCCCCGTGGTATGATTTTTCAATAAAAAGTTGTATTCATCTCCCTTAACATCTTCTCGCTTTTACATAACACAAACTTCTTCTTAATAGGACTGAGTCGTTCATCTAACCATGACTATCAACATAAGATCAAAGTCAACTTATTGCTTCTCAAAATGAGTTTTTTTAGTTTATAAAGCATCATCAACACCATAACATGTTTCCTTAAAGGTCTTTGCACCTCAGAATGGCAATCTTCACCAATAAAATAATATTTATGTGTAAATAGAGCATCTCAAGGAGACTCTACAAATACTACCTCAACATTATACTCTATCACTAGAAACATATAAAAACTAGGAGCAATAGAACATCAATAAAATAATAACATAATTAAATACCAAAGGAGAAAGTGAAATTGAAGAAGAAGACTTCCCTTAGAAATCAATATCCCTTTGAATAACATAACAATTAATACATGGATCATATAAGCATAATATTTTATGCTTCACATTGTAAGAAATAAAATCTACATTTATGACATTTTAGATTCCAATTTCTTCATTTTATCATATGGAATATGAACCCAAAAACCACCACCAACAACCCTAAAGTGAGGAATTGAAGGCTTCCATCCACTCCAAGATTCTTTAGGTTTCATGTTCCTCACAACCAATGTGAATTAACATATATGATACATAATCCACTTCCTTGACCTAAAATTTAAAGTCCAACCATTTAGAATGAAGAATGCACTTTGTTCTTTCTTTCAAGAACACCATTCTATTAAGGACTATACAATATAGTGTGCTAATAAGTAATGCCAACTTAAGAAGGCCAATGCACCCATATAATTTAAGCTGCAAAACCGCATAAAACGGCACAAGGAAGAGGGGCTAACACATGAATCTATAGACAGGAAATGCTATAACTTCATATGTGAATCTGTAGAGCCAACTTATTAATATTAGAATGCAGTACCAATTAAGGTTGATTGTTTGAAGCACTAGAGGAACTAGAATTCATATGCAATCAAGAATAGCTAGATTCATGTGCAGAACAAACCAAGGGCCTGGAAGCATTGGAACTTGATCATAATATAAATTCTGGAAATGTATAAGCAATAGTAGCAGTATCCATAAGCTATGGTGTAGCAGCAGTTTCCGTTCGAGCTAATTTCGTCTTAGATTCTATGTCTCAATTGCTATAATCTCAGAATAAATTGCATCGAAGAAAATTGCAAAGGTCAAATATGCCTGATTCTTTGTTTAATTGTTGTGGCAACATTAAGAATCTAAATACCTTGTTCTGAGGTTCACGTTTGACTTCTATTAGTGATATAGAGAATTTACTATTAGAATATGTTGTATGAGGACAAGCATTTATGATCCAAGTTTCCTGAAGTATCATGGTTACTTGTGCATGAAGCAATAAGGACAATACTGGGTATATTATAATAATACCATGTAATTTTCTAAACATTTGATTCTACATGGAAAATTATAGAATGTCGATACCAGAAAAGGACAATTCGAAAATATGCCAACTTGACACAAAAGCATGGCTACAAAGGGTTGTATGGTTTAAAATCATGTTAATTAGATGACTAGTTGTTACAGGAGTATCATGGTAATAAGTCAAGTCTTTAGATATCTGGAACAATATCGAATTGCAGGAAATACACATGTGAATGTAGAATGCTATATCTAAAGATATGCAATATGCATAAAAGCATCTTTTATTTGTTTGACAAAAAGAACTCATTTGAAATTACTTATGACTTTTAACTGCAGTTTGGCAAGACACAATGAATTTGTTCAATATGTCAAAGCATTATCAGACTTTTTTTTCTTTTATCAATTTTTTAGTTAACATAAAAGTACTTGAAAAGTGTAAAAAGCAACAGAGGCGTATTTGAAGTTGGGTTTAATGTGGCTAAGAAGTGGAAAATGCAGATCTAGTTTTTCAATATCCTATATACAAATTGGTCAAGTTTGTATTCAATGCATTGGGTTGATTAAATTCAGTGTTATGCAAAAATGCGTATGTACAAAAATAGTAGATGGATCAACTTATTCACAGATGAGCAGAAATGCGTTTATGGATACTGCCATTGATCTCAAATTGGCTGAAGAATGCATTTTGCATATTCAAGTGTAACAAGAAAGTGGAGAGCTTAAAGAAATATATGAGTGTTTTATTAGCTCAAAAAGAACAATGAAATCCTATTATGGACTTGGATATGCAAAAGGAAAAATAGGACCTACATGTCATTAAGCACATGGACCGCAAGTCCAAAGAAAACTATTGAGAAATAAGCCAGATAGCAATGATAGTAAATTGTGTTTGTATTTAATTTTCATAATACTAATTTGTCTATCATTATGATTTTATGTGGCAAAATAGTGAGAAGCATAAATGCTACAAATATCTTTTAATGGAGAGGTAAGAATAGGCAATGGTATCATAGATATGTGGCCAAAGTGAATAATTGAACAAAAAAAATAACATTACAAATGTAAATTGAAGTGTAGCAAGCTAACACAATGTAAATTGAAGTGTAGCAAGCTAACATTGTTGGTAAATCAGAAGCACGAATCCAATCTACATAATACTATATGGGAATCTTGTCTTGATGTCAACAAGCTTCACAAGTTGAAATTATCAATAGGAATAAGCAGTTTATGAAATGGGATTTAGACAGTCATGGCCATGTATCTACATGATTCATTTTGATGCATATGACTAGCTAATAAGCATTTTATGAAATGGGATTTAGAGAGTAATGGTGTTGTATCTATGTGATTCATTTTGGTGCATATGACCAACCTTCTAGGCTAATTTGATCCTACATTAGAATTTTTTTTACTAGTGTCGCTGCTACTCTATTGTGTGGTACACCAAACTGAAACTGGATGGTCATGATGTAAAACAATGGTTATGCAGACACACATAGCACAAGACTATTAGACCAAAGTCAACTTGTTACTTGTCAAGTAAACTAATGACAATATTCACCAATAAAAAATATATATTTAAGTATAAATGGAGCATCTTAAGGAGATTTTACAAATATTAGATCTCATCAATATACTCTATCACTAAAAATATCTAATTTAAGAAATAATAAAAACATTGATAAAATCATAATATAATAAATGTTAAAGGAGAAAGTGAAATTGAAAAATAAGACTTCCCATAAACGTTGAATTATGAAATAATCGATACATAACCTTATAATGAAATAATCTAAATTATAAATAATCGATACATAATCTTATAATGAAATAATTATGAAATAATCGATACATAACCTTATAATGAAATAATCTAAATTATAAATAATCGATACATAATCTTATAATGAAATAATTATGAAATAATCGATACATAACCTTATAATGAAATAATCTAAATTATAAATAATCGATACATAATCTTATAATGAAATAATAAGCAAACTCATACTAATAAAATCTACATTTTTTACTTCGAAGTTTATCCTTTTCGAATTCAAGCTCAAAAGGCCCACGCAAGATATGGATTATCCGTTTCGAATTCAAGCAGTAAAAGTGCCGAACGGTTAAAAACCAACACAGATGCGTCTGCCGGGAGTCGAACCCGGGTCTATTGCTTGGAAGGCAATTATCCTAACCGTTGGACTACAAACGCATCAACTGAATTCTATGTTTTCTTACGAATTGGTAGGTATACATAAGCATATTCATCCATACTAAGAAAAGCTTTGTGACTAAACCAATGTCAATCCAGTGAGTTAACCGTTGGACTACAAACGCATCAACTGAATTCTATGTTTTCTTACGAATTGGTAGGTATACATAAGCATATTCATCCATACTAAGAAAAGCTTTGTGACTAAACCAATGTCAATCCAGTGAGTGGTATTAAAAGAAATTAAATACGTCGCCTGAGAGATTCGAACTGTAACGGGGAAACCCCATATACTTAGCAGGCACACGCCTTAACCACTCGGCCAAAGTAACTTTGCTTTCCATTTGGACAAACAAATTATTCATTTCGAAATATTTAATATTGGCTCCAGCGAGGGGTTACGGTTAGGGAGCCAAGAGGGTGGGATAGGGGGCCATCCCAACCCACCACCATTTTGTTGGGCTAAATTTGACAATGCAAATTTGGTTTTCATTTGGAATATGTGATTGGCATATAAATTATATATATCCAGATATATTAACTATATATACTTTGCTTTCAATGAAAATAGTTATATATATAATTAAAAAATGGTTATGTACAAATAATTTGATTGTACACAAAAAGTTGATCGTGTGTACAGTAACTCTTACTATTACCACTAGGAGCCGTATAAGGGCTAACTAAAACGCCCTTGACTCGTCGAAATTCGGCAGAGCAATTTTTGCCAAAATCGCAATTTGGAGTGCTCAGATCGCAATTTCGGCGATCTGGGTAGTTTTAAAATTGGGCAATTAGTGTGAAACAGGAATCCCAATTACTGAAATTAGAAAATTGCTAAAATAGCAATTTCTAGCAAGAATTTTAACCGGCTTTTATCCCAAAATCGTCGGAAAAGCGGGGCGTTTTGGTTGTCTTTTATCCTATGTGTTACCACCATTGTGAACTCCACATAAACGATATTTTTCCAATTATATTTTTCATATATGTATTTTTATATTTTTTATAAAAGATTCATGATTTTCCTTGTTTGGTTTTAATTATATAGATATATTATCTATGGTTAGTAATCATTCTATAAAGGTGGTTTTAATTATATAGATTACCGTGGCAATATTCGAGTTCAAATATGAATATAAAATTCCGAAGTAATAGTAATTGTTCATTGTAAATAACTTGTAATATTTAGAGATGGCTCTCCGGTCGCAAAAGTATGCTCATTGAAGTTTCTATTTAGGTCTTTTTTGGGGTTTCTTTTTTCGACATTATCAAAGGGCATATTCTGGTACTCAATCTTGATTATGGACATGGATTTAGACCTTGTTGATTAAGAAGACGACGATCCATGCCCGTAGGTGAACTTCCCATTGAGTGAAGAGTTAATCTCTTCATGGGCCTCCTCATGACATAATTAAGGAGGTTGATGGCAACCAAGATTGGATTTATGTCAAACAATAGGTTAGCCCACATGGCCTATGCCTTTGTTTGTTAGGTAAGCCTCCAGATCTCTTGATCGGAGAGCCTTTAGGTGACGGAGAAAATTTCGTAGCTCTGACATTCAAAAGAAAACACGTAGCTTAAAAGTGTGACAGTTTCAACCATTCCCAATGGTATTTTCTGGCACGATTTCGACTGAATACGATGGCAATTTTGAAGGAATTCTTAAAATTCCAAATGGGATTTTTGAGGGTGTTGAATCCATTTATGAATTCAAAATCATGATTTGAAAATCACAAAATTCAAATTTCTTAAAAAAACTTCATCGGATTCGACCAAAAATTCACTAGGAAGTTGAAATCGTCATGTTTTTAGACTTCTTCAAAAGAAAAGACTCTTCAGTTGTTACTCACAAGATCGCCTTCAATGTGGATTCTCCATAACGATCTAAGGCCACGGGGGCTTCACTAGAAGGCAATATAATATCACGTTCATTCATATTGCGGTATTAAATATTCATGAAAACCTAAAAATTATATTGCTTATATATTAAGGGGCAAAGGTATTTTTTAATTTAATGTAACAATACAAAAATAATTTGGGGTCCTTTTTATATGGGCGGCCTGACAAATATCCGCCAAATGGAGCTGGCGGGATCACGGTCGGATGAGAAATCGGGTTGAGGAAAGGCTCGGGCTTACCAGTACGCAGGGAAATCGCGTCTTGAGGCATGCTTGAGGCCAGGGGTTTCGTGGTGAAGTGGATTTCCAGTCGATAATAGTCAAGAGACAGTGGTCATTGACAACCAATTATTACCAATAGCACTCAACCTGTTGTTACCAATAGCCTTGGGAGGCTCTAAGCCTCCAGGGCCTGTTATAGGCCCTCGATAGGCCTTGGGGGCTTGAATACCCAACCAGTCATGCCTATTACAGGCCTTGGGAGGTTTATTCAACCTCCTAGAGCTTGTTACAACTCCTGGGGGCTTGGATACCTAGCCCACAATAGGCTTAGTCAACGATTGGGGAACTACAACATGCAATCTAAATGTTGTACTATGTGCATTGGCTCTAGTGACATATAAGAAGTGATCTCCTATCTCTTCATTAGACCATTAGATATTGCAAATCATAATGATATGTGGTTGAGTAATTGCATTGTGGGTGAAGTAATGTGCATCCACAATATACATCGAAAGAAGCAAGGCGCATTGTAGAATGCATGTGGGGTCATAAGAGGGGTATCATATCAATATACTATGTAGAAATATAAAGGGGTATAAAAAATGTTAATGAAAAAATCGATACATACAATATCTAGTGAAAATAGGGGTTTTTTTAAATTGGGAAGACATATTGGGAGGGGGTTAAAAAAATGATTTTGGAAGGCATTTTCCAATATTTAGTGAAATTATGGGTATTGTTTCATATGCCATGAACAAACGTGTTATGATAGCGGTTTATTGAGTGAAGCCCCCGTGTCTAAGGCCGACCCTCAATGGGAAGAATTTATAAATGACTCATAGAAGACTCTGAAAAAATCCCCAGGTGCAGCAACCTCACAAAAAGAGACAAATTATTTCACTACAAACCATTAGAGACCAAGAACTACCAGAAGGAAGAGATGTATCAAGAAGAAAGCGACACAAGCAAAAATGCTAGTAGGACAGGATGGTGAGTTGAAGGAAGTTCAATCTCTCATGGAATGTGCTCTAGTCGGAAGATTCATGGGGAAACTGGTAAAAGTTGAATCCTTCTACAGTTGACTGGAAAGGACAAGGGAACCTATTCTTGGTTATATTCTCTCATTCTACGTTCTAGCTAGAGGATGACACAATTTCATTTTCAACTTGGTGTTAGGCACTCCACGAATCTTAAATTTGGATTGAACCTAGGGACCTTCAAGTCTCTTTCTAAAAAGATGGGACCCCACTTCTACCCTTTATGGGAACCAACTACTTGTATAAAGTTTGGGTTATGTTGCTAGGCTTGTCGTGGATGATGTGGAATTGGACCTTAGAGAAGGGCTAGCGGAGGACGTGGAAATTCAATGGGGGAGTTGGACGCTCCACCAAAGATTGGATTATTGGATATTTCCATTCAGATACTTTGCGTGTAGGGAAGTGGGTCATCTAAGAGACCAATATCCTTTGGCAGATCTCCCTCTCTCACCGCCAAAATTGTTCTAAGGTTTTTGTTCATTTTATTTATTCGATAACAAAATTGTGTGGGAGCTATGTTGTAACATTGAGAACATAATTAAGAAAAATGGAAACCATAAGCACAATCCAGGTATCCATAGCAAGAAAGACATTAAACCAGTAGAGTGATAGACAAACTAATAAAAACTTATTCCATGAGACTGTAGTATAAAATGAAATATCAAACAAAACAACAAAGTGTCACTTGAGAGTGACGAAGCTTGTGTACTTAGGAGACACACACCTTAACCACTTGACCAAAGTGACATTACTACTATATCAACTAGATTTGGATTATAGATATCCTTGTCGAAACCAAACCAATTCGAGAGTGTGCCCTAAGGCCAATGAGAGAGATAAATATAGTGGGTTCCCTTGAGAACCATGAACAAATATAGTATATTGCAAGCCCCTTGAAATAAGTAGGGTGGAAGGTAAGGTTGAAATCAAATTAGCCCTAAGAAGAAGCCCTATATAGTAAGGGGGTGAAATCTAGGCTTTATACTAATAGGGATGGATAGGGGTCAACCAACTAGAGAAAAAAGGAATGTGTAATTTATTTCAAGATAGTGGTGTTGCCTACTACTATACGTGTTATCTACATCGCCCTACCAAATCTAGCCACGAGAGCAAAGTTCTATATTAAGGAGTGCAAGTCATGTTTTACTTATTAGCATAGGGGCTTGGAAAGTAGTGGCATTAGGCAAATGAGAGCCTAGGTAGAGCTATATATATTAAGGGGGTAGAAGTCCAAGAAGGAAGAGCCCTATCTATATATTAAGGGGTTCTAATCAAAGCTCACATGGGGCACCTATATATCTTATCGTTGTAAATTTTCCTACTTGGAGGGAGAGATTAGAATTCTTTGAAGGGAATAAATATAAGGTACAATCCATTCATGAAAACTTGAAACCCTATCTCCGTGCATGCAAGAAAGGTTTGAGGGGAAGAAATGACCCTTTTCTTTCCCTTAATTTATTCCCCCCCTCAAACCGCAACCAATGAGACCTCCCTTCTAAGACTATAATTTATTTTCATCAAATCAACTTTACTTCTTAGTAAAATCAACCCCTTACCTTATGGATGACTCTACCAACTAATCAATACCTTTGCCTGATCTTTCACTTTGTTAGGTCCAAAACCCATCCCCAATAAACAATGTAAAGAATAGGGGAGCCTTGTTCTTGGCCATCCATTTAATGTTTATAGAAATGTTGTAACCTTTATTTTGTTTTGAGGTTAGAGAGAGAAAAAAAAAAAGACTTTTCAAACTCAAATCTAAGACGAGAACACATAACTTGTTATATGAAAATTGCTATAAAAAATATTCAAGTAAAAAAGTTACTGAAACATCAATAATATAAATAATTACCACGACAATTATGTTCACCTGTTATTCATTGTCACCACAGCAATTGCCAATAACATATCGCATGATCCAAATCTTTCTTCGAAGCTAAAACAAAATTATTTTCATTAAAACAAAATGTATATTTGTTTATTAAAACCACAAGGCATAAAAGTTCCGAATATCAAACTGGTACATGGGGCAGATTATGCGGTGAGTGTGGATCGATCTTTAGTCTGACGCTCTCCCAACTAAGCTATCCCCGCATATTCTGTATACATAACAGTACAATTTATCTCCTTCTGGTAAATAGAGATTTCGTGATATATATAATCAGATGATTGTTGGAATAAATTGAATTGATTCAAGGCCTTTAGTTCCTGTGTTTCTTTCTCTAATACGATATGAATTATGGTGAAAACCAGCACGCCATAAGTTACTGCTGCCTACTAATAACATGCAATCAGGGCGTGGCGCACACAGAAAAAATAAAACCGGCGTTAATGTCATTCAAGCCCAGGGAAGCCGGAACAGAAAAAGACTGGAGATGCGGGGTATCGAACCCCGTGCCTCTCGCATGCAAAGCGAGCGCTCTACCGTTTGAGCTACATCCCCACGATATGTTAGTAGATTTATGTGGTGTTCCTCAATTTTGTAAGTTTGCCGAATTATATCACAATAACATGAACAGAATTGGTAGAGATGGAAGCGCTCGTGTTTTTTAGCATAGCCCCTGGGAGTGCGCATGGGCAAGGATGACATGCACAAAATGGTTTAATTTATGGATTATTAATGGATTTTTTTGAACTGTAACTTTTTTTGTATTTGATAGATCTAAGTTTAAGATGAATCTATTTCTGGTTTTAATTTTTATATTTTATGAAATGTTATGTTATTATTTTGTGATTTGGTTATAGTTGTCATGTCAACATTACCAATGTTATGTGACAACATCTCTCCATACTTAAGTTGTAGAGAACATCGCTAATGTTATGTGACAACATCTCTCGATACTTGAGTTGTAGAAAACATCGCTACTTTCGATACAATTAAAAGAAAAAAAAAAGTGTATAATTTTTTTTTCGAAAATACACATATTACTTAAAAAAATAGTTTCTTGATATACAAAACTATGAATCCAACCAAATCATTATTACCTTCATAAAAATATTCAATACAAAACTAATGATTATTTTTAAAATATTAAAGAATCTTTTTTGTTATCTCCAAATCAGTTTCTTTCAATTCAGATATATATATGAAGAAATATTTACATAACTAATAATTACCTTTAAAATATTTAAAATTCTCTTTGTTATCTATCAATGAATTTCTTTCAACTTGAATAGAGATTTACACTTGGTTTAAGGTGTCTCAACTATGTAAAATTCCTCACAAAGTATCAATACAAATTGGTATAACTTCTATAAATGTACACTGAAAAGTCAATATGACTCTAGACTAAAAATAGGTAGGAAAAAGTTTTCAATCTTCGATATGAAATAAAGAGTTTCCACAGAGTTTTCACAAAATCAATTGTATATTTAATTTTTCAAATTACAATTTTATCATCACAATTATTGCAAGTTTTGAATATTAATAAAGCCTAAGTCCATTTCAACGTGCTCATAAGTTTTTTTTCTTCATGTCAATGCTATCACTAGTAAAAATCAAGGCGTCCACATATAAGACATGTATGGTAATTTTACTATTGATATGTTTTACATACAAATTTGGATATGAATGAAAATGGGTCAAGTGATTAATAATTAAAAGCTTATCAACCTTTTCACGGTAAGCTTAAGGAGCCAATTCCAATCCATAAAGAGACTTCTTCAACATGCAAATATGTTTAGAAGTGTTATATTAACAAGACCTAAGGGTTTTGCATATAGATCTCCTTTTAAAACACTTCATTCAAGAATGGAGACTCCACATCCATATGTTGTTTTCCTAATTATAGCTAATAAAAAGTGTAACTACAATATGAATGTTATATATATTATCGATAGGGATATAGATTTTAATATAGTGACGATACCTTCTTTCTAAGAAATTCCCCAAGTGACCAAGAAAGCTTTGTGCTTCTCAATCTTAGTATTTGATGAAAACTTGCGTTTGTATATTCATTTACATCCTACAACATTCTTCTTTGGAATAAGTGGTACAAACTCATGTGCATGATTCTTCAATAAAAGTTGTATTCATCTCCCTGGGCATCTTCTCACTTTTACATAACACAAACTTCTTCTTAATAGGACTAAGGAGTTCATCTAACCATGACTATCAACATAAGATCAAAGTCAACTTATTGCTTCTCAAAATGAGTTTTTTTTAGTATATAAAACATCATCAACACTATAACATGTTGCCTTAAGGGTATTTGCACCTCAGGATGGCAATCTTCACCAATAAAATAATATTTATGTGTAAATAGAGCATCTCAAGGAGACTCTACAAATACTACTTCATCATTATACTCTATCACTAGAAACATCTAGAAACTAGGAGAAAAAGAACATCAATAAAATAATAACATAATTAAATTCTAAAGGAGAAAGTGAAATTGAAGAAGAGGACTTCCTTAGAAAGCAATATCCCTTTGAATAACATAACAATTAATACAAGGATCATATAAGCATAATATTTTATGCTTCACATTGCAAGAATGAAAATTTACATTTATGACATTTTAGATTCCAATTTCTTCATTTTATCATATGGAATATGAACCCAAAAACCACAACCAACAACCCTAAAGTGAGGAATTGAAGGCTTCCATCCACTCCAAGATTCTTTAGGTTTCATGTTCCTCACAACTTTGGTAGGAATGTGAATTAACATATATGATGCATAATCCACTTCCTTGACCTAAAATTTGAAGTCCAACCATTTAGCATGGAGAATGCACTTTGTTCTTTCTTTCAACAACACCATTCTATTAAGGACTATACAATATAGTGTGCTAATAAGTAATGCCAAACTTGGTGCAAAAATCTTAAAATACATGGTTTGCAAATTCACTACCATTATTAGTCCTAAAATCTTAATAGATTGTCCACATTGATTTATAGTAAGAGATTTGAATTCCATAATTTTATCAAGAACTTCATTTTTTGTTTAAGGATATGGACCCATATGTGCCTCGAAAAATCATCAATAAAAATCAACATATTTTCACTTAAAAATGTTGTCTTATCCATTAGATAGCACATTTCATTGTGAAGATCTATTTCTCCATTTCAAAATCTTAAACTTGTCTTCTTAAGATGTTGAAAATACTAAATATTCATTTTTAGAATTTTGAAAATTAAGAATATTAACTTCAATAAAACATTATAAAATAAAAAAATTAATGCTCGTCTTCTTAAGATTGTTGAAAATACTAAATATTTGTAAAAAATATTATATCAAATTATAAACGTATTATTTCAAGTTATAAATGTCTAGTTTTTTAATATATAAAATGCATTAAGAAATAGATTTAATAATATTAAAAACATATATAAATTTTTTTCGAATTGTTACTCCGAATAAAATACTATAATTTAAAGTTGGAGAACTCTTGGATGAAAATAACCTCGCTTATAACATATTCCATATAAGTTGGAGTTCATTCTTCTATAGCGCCTTATTTTCCAACTCTTGTGATTCAGATCTCTCATTTATGCTTGCAACAAAGACATGAATGACGAGAAATTGCAGTTTTGTCAAAATGTGAGGAGAAAAGTGAAAATATCTTTGGGAATTTCTTTATGAAAGAAATTCGGCATCGAATTGACATTACGATGACATAGGGACCCAGAAATATCTCCAGAAATTTTAATATATGATATTAAATAAGAGCCTTTAATTCCATCTAAGTTGTTCGTATTAGATAACTTTCTAACAAAATTGTAGTCTCTATATTATATCAATTCAAAAGATCATTTTTATTGCTTGTAACGTTATAGAGAATACTAGAGTTGTCACGTCTCCTCCTGTCGATCCAACGCAAGGAAGGGAACATGGCACTAAAATTTGAGCTTTTACAAAACTTAGCCCCATTCATCATGAACAAGCTCATGGCATTACAAATAAAATGCATATGTGTGCAGATGAAAATGAAGAAAACATGCACAATAGAATAAAATATCATCCACACATATTTTCACATGCATTCATCATATCAATAACAGTCATCAAATTCAATAACATTCCAAATTTTAATACACATAAAGAATACTCATCTTGATGTAATGTTGTCCCAAGCAATTAGCTATGTCGCTGCAACATTCCACCCAACCATAGGTCTCTGCCCAGCCTATATTCTTTCAGCACTCAGAGACCACCCCTGAGCTGGGCATGAAATCTACAAGGAAAAGGGGACTCTCAAGCTCAGCACAACCCAAAGCAATGGATACCCATCTCAACCCCAACATTCAATAATGGAATTTACAGAATAGGGTTCATGGGTTTTCCCCAAATCGTGGCACACCCGAAAACGAAATGTTAGATGGGGAATCAACCCTAGGAGAGCAAATCGATTTTAGAAAACGTTTATGGGAATTCAAGGGGCAAAAACGGCCTCTACAAACCCCCAAATCGTGACTCTCTTCCTTCCAGCCACTGTGCAACAAAAAAATGACTTCCCAACTATGGAAAATGAAGGAAAATGATGGAAAACGTGAAGGGAAACGCCCCAGCTAGCTTAGACGACGTGAGGGAGCAAAGACCATGGGTGAAGAATGGCCTGGGGAGCAATTTCGTGGCTCTTTTCTTGCCCAAGAAGTCAAACACAAATTTCCATGAAGAGTGGATTTCCCATACCCGAATTTGGATAGCCGTACCCCTCCATTCCCCAAGGCATTAACTACATCAACCAAATCTTGGGAGAAATGAATGATTGGGCACAAAAGTCAACATGGGTAGTTGAGGGTTGATGGGTTCTCTCATTGACACCTGGCTTGACTTGATTGGCTAAGGGTTTGAATATTTCCCTCCCAATTCCTTGTAAAAATCATGCCCCCATCTCTTGTTGCATTACATAGCTAGTTGTGGGAATTTCTATTAAAATGCATACTTACAATTTCCATGGCTCACTAGCACATGGGTATCATAATACCAAATACTTGCCTTTTCAAGGTCGAGCATTCACATGTTAGCAAGTAGATCAATATCAAAGTTCCGAGATCGGGGGACTGAATTTATATCGAAGGCTTCAAAATAAATGATCAAGTCCCATACTTCTCATTGGTAATTCTTCAAATGGGTCAAGATGCAATGATTTGTATTCCTAACTTGTTGTACGATAATTTTTTAGTCTCCATAAACTTTGATAACTTTAACGTTCAAATCAATCATTTTTTTCAAGCCTTGAGTCAGTGCCTCATATTCACCTACATTTTTGTACATTCAAACTCTAACCTACAAGCTATCATAGTCTTATTACCTATTGGATCGAGCAATACACATCTAGCTCCAGCTCCTTCCTTAGATCTGGAACCATAAAAAAATAATTTCCAACAAGTCCTATCTAAGCGAAAAATGGTATTTACATTATATACATTATGTAGGATGGCATGAGATGACTCTACTTGAGGGAAATGCATCATCTCATATTGATTAATAGATCATGTGTATGGCGATAAATCAGCTGGTAAGTCCCCGAAAAAGGTGTCCATAGTATAATTTCCAATATTAGGAGTAGGGACTAAGGCAGGTTCACTTGGGTCATTCAAATCAGTAACTGTCTATTTGAGATAAGATTCCATGTTGTCCCTAATCTATGATTGGATTTTCCATTGTATGGTATCCAGAGGTGTGACCAATCGGTGAAAAAATAGCCTTTAAGTTTTTGCGACCAATCTCGACTTAGCCACATCCCATAGGCTTCTGGGACGTCGGCTACTACGATATCAATTGTTTGATGAATCTAAGGATCTGAGGACATCCTGATTAACACATTTTTAATTCTCCTACAACTTCCACCTTGGATCTATCCAACTGCACAATTTGTGTTGGTGATGGTTCAAGTTGTGCATTCAATTTCCTACAAACGGACACAGGTGTTACGTTTAACAAAACCCCCGAGTCTATCATGTAGTTATGCATGTTTCTGTTAAAAATTTCAAATGATAGAAGAAACAGGGGTGTCTTAGTTTCTTTCTCGAAGGAGGAGAGGAAGGAGGTTGTCGAGTTGTATTGTAAATCGACATTTCAAGAGTGTTATGTTCCACTGTACTACTAGGCGCAAAACTATTTTGAACCTTTTCTCGGATCATTGGGATCTTCATTAAGTCGAATAATGAAATATTAGCTTGATTTTTCTTGAGATCCTCCATAGGGTCATAATCTAGATCGGGTATGACAGTTTCTTTCGGTGCAACGACCCTAGAGTTTACAGGAGAATTTATGATTTGATTAGAGGTAGATGGGGAGTCTTGAGTTACTTGTCCTTTCCCACGAGTGTTGTAGGAATGTTGCATGGCACAGACTATTTCGAATTCATCGTCTTCAAAGTTCTCTAGTAATTCTAAGAAATAATTGATGGTATCTTGGTGATCCTGGATTTCAGGAGGTTGGTCATGAAGTTTTTTATTATCGTCAAAGCTACTTTTACCCTCCTCCAAAGGGGCTTGAGGACCATTTAATATAGCCTTAAGGAAAAAATCCAAGTCTTCGATATTCATTCCCTCAAAGGGGTTCATATTTTGATTCTATGGTGACTGATAAGGCCTCCTATAAGGATTCCTGAAGAGTCCCCAGTTTTGGGAACCCTCATTTACATTTTTCCTGAGGTCAATAACCTCGTTGTAAACTTGTCGCAATACGTTTTGAAGGTTTTACATGTCTAATGCTCTCTGGTCCTTTTTAGGGGCAAGAGGTTTAGGAGGTTGTTCAGGTTTCTTACGAGACGTGGTAGGCTGTGTTTGGGTACACAGGGTACTACCAAAGGACCGAAAACCAAGAGTAACCACTTCACACAAACAGATCACAGATTAACACACCGATGTTTTGACGTGGTTTAAACCCTCTTGAGGGAAACACTCCACGGCCCCGGCCAAATAGCTTCTACGGGACAATTTATTATGCAAAGAAAGAAAGTTACAAATGAGCTTCTCATAATCGATCAACTAAACAATGACCCTCCATGCTCTTTAAATAGAGATCATGGACCAATCGGGTGTTAAGCCACGGATCAAGGTTAGGTTTTATCTAAGAGAAGTTGAGCCGTCGGATCACTCTATGTTGGAAACATATCGTGACCGTCGGATTAAGTATTTACAAATGCATACTAATGCATACTAAAGAAACACACTATCCCTAATGGATATATTACACAAGTTGATATTAACTAACTCCTAAGTGTCTAAATATCCTAACATCCCCCCTTAAGAACAACTTGGGATAGGATTGAAGGATTTACAAAAGTGACACTATTAGGAGAAGGAAGGAGGCATTAGAGCCTATCCACCCTTAATGACAAGTTCCTGAACTCCTAACATAGATCGAAGTTTAGAAAACTTTGCTTCTGGAAGAGACTTGGTGAAGATGTCTGCAACTTGATCATCTGTAGGGAAAAAGAGCACTTCAAGAACATGATCATGAATAAGATTTCTAATGAATTGCATATGTAGCTCAATGTGTTTGCTGCGTTGATGTAGCAATGGATCTTTGGCAAGCTTGATGGCACTTTAATTGTCGCACCAAAGTGGAGTAGGCTGCTGCTGCTCGAATCCAAACTTTGAAAGGATCTGTCGAAGCCATAAAGCTTCTTGACTGGCATTAACTGCTGCTCGATATTCTGCCTCTGCTGAAGAAAGAGCAAGAGCTTGTTGTTTCTTACAAGCCCAAGTAATAGGTCCAGATCCCAGACTGAAAACATAACCTGCAGTAGACTTTCGATCATCAGGATCGCCGGCCCAATCTGAATCAGTGAAACCAACCAACAAAGGTTTCCCCCCTGTACTGTAATGAATCCCAAACTGAACTGTACCTCGAATATATCGAAGTATTCTTTTAGTTGCTTTCCAGTGACTTTCATGAGGTGTCTGCATATAACGGGCAACACGACCAACGGCAAAGGAAAGGTCAGGACGAGAATGAGTCAAGTATAAGAGACTACCAACAAGCTGACGATACAAGGTGGCATCGACTTCAGGTGAAGTACAAGTGGCAGAAAGTTTGACTCCAGACTGGAAGGGAGAAGGGGCTGGTGTACAATCTTCCATGTGAAAGCGACGAAGAAGGTCACAAGCATACTTAGACTGAGAAAGAAAGATTCCTTCTTTAGTTTGTAGGACTTGGAGACCAAGAAAATAATGCAAATGTCCTAAGTCTGACATTTCAAAATTTTGTTTAAGACTGGATTTCACATGGGTTATAAGCTTAGGGTCACTACCAGTAAGAATAAGGTCATCAACATATAGAATAAGTATGATGAGATGGTTTCCTACTTTCTTGGTATAGACGTTGGGGTCAGAATGGCATCTAGAAAAACCAGTGTCAAGGAGAAAGTTATCCATTTTGGCATACCAAGCTCTAGGAGCTTGCTTAAGGCCATATAAGGATTTCTTAAGGTGGCAGACAAGGCTAGAGTTATTCTGAAAATAGCCAGGAGGTTGTTCCATGTAAATTTCCTCCTGTAAATCACCATGTAAGAAGGTAGACTTGACATCCATTTGATGGACTTCCCAGTTATGTAAGGCTGCAAGGGAAAGAACAAGGCAGATGGAGTTCATTTTTGCGACGGGAGCAAAGGTTTCATTGTAGTCAATCCCTTCAACTTGGGAAAAAACTTTGGCAACTAACCTTGCCTTAAGTCTTTCAACACTTACATATGATGCATACTTAGTTATGTATACCCATTTACATCTGACAAGTTTTCTTCCTTTTGGAAGAGGTACAAGATCCCAAGTATCGTTCGCCATTAAGGAACGATATTCTTCATCCATGGCTGCATCCCAATCTGGATTCCCTGAAGCTTCTACAAAAGTTTCTGGATCATGATTCTCGGAAACTTGAGCCAAAAGAGAAGAGGCTCGCTGAAACTGAGAACGTGTTCGACGTTGATCTCTAGGATCACCGACAAGATCACCAGCTGCTTCACATGTTGAACGAACCCATCGAGGAAGCACTTGTGCTGGTGCAACTGGAGGAACATGAGCAGGCGGAGGTGGATTTTCATCCTCACTGTCATCATCAGAAAATGGAGTTGGAAACCTGTCAAGGAAGTTGGAAGAAGAAGAAGAAGGCACAAACGTCGAATCAGGCTCGCAGGCCAAAGATGGCACAATCGCCGAGTTAAGCTTGCGGGACAAGATATTTTCATCAAATTTAACATCTCTTCTAATGATTATATCATGAGAATGTGGTTGAAGAATTCTATAACCTTTTACATCTTCAGAATATCCAACAAATATGCACTTTTCACTTTTAGGCTGCAATGCTTTCCGTTTTTCATCCGGAATGTGAGCCCATGCTTCACTACCAAACACACGGAAGTGACTTACATCAGGTTTAGTTTTACTCCATGCTTCTTCCAGTGTTATACCTTGTAATGCTTTAGTGGGGGTGCGATTAACTATGTAATTTGCACAATTAATGGCTTCAGCCTAAAATTGAAGACTTAGTCCCTTAGATTGGATCATACAATTAGCCATTTCTTTTAAAGTGCGGTTCTTCTGCTCAGCTACACCATTTTGTTGTGGTGTATATGGAACAGTGTGCTATTGTTGGATGCCTTGTTCAGTGCAGAAAGTAGTGAACTGTTTGTTAACATACTCTCCTCCATTTTCAGATCTTAACTTAATAATTTGATGACCAGATTGTTTTTCAACAAGGGCCTTGTAGGCCAAGAACATGTTAAATACTTCGCTCTTAAGTTTTAGGAAATAAACCCAAGTGCGTCTGGTGTAATCATCAATGAAAGTTAAGAAATATTTGAAACCAGAAAAGGAAGCAGATGGAAGAGGACCACACAAGTCACTATGCACAAGCTCCAAGGGAACCGAGGCGTGCCAAGAGGCACATTTGTCAAAACTGTCCCGATGATGTTTTCCGAGTACACAACCGGAGCAAACACCATCTCTACAAGATACCATTGGAAGACCTATCACCATATTTTCTTTACATAGTTGTTGCAATGAGCGATAATTTAAGTGACCAAATCGCTCATGCCAAAGTTTGCTCAAGTTATCACTATGAGCAACAAAAACTGAAGGAAAAGGTGATGACCCAAAGTTGTTAAACTTGTACGACCTGGTAATATCATCAACAATTCTGGTAGCTAGGACTTGTTGAGGATATTTAAAATCCTTAATTACAACTTGGTGAGGTGTAAAGGTCACAGTTTTACCTTCACTAGAATGAGTGATCTGATAGACTGATAACAAATTGCAGGAAATTCTTGGAACACATAGTACATCACTAAAATGACCATTATCTACTGGAAGTGTTCCAGCTCCTACAACACTTAGAGATCTATCATCACCAACAAATATTTGTTTGGTGTTACATTCATGCATAGTAGAAAAGATGGATTGATCCTTAGCCATATGATAAGATGCTCCAGAATCAATGAGCCGTTCATTTGAAGTAGTAGAAGAAGATGCATTATAAGAATAACCAGAAGCACAAAGTGCATGTCCATGAGAGGCAGATTCTGAAGGCGAATCTAGGCTGATGTGGTGCTTCTTCATTGCTGCTTCCAAGGCTGCCATCTTCTTGAAACACTTAGATTCATCATGATTATCTTTCCCGCAATAGTTGCAATGACGCTCAGTCTTCTTGCCTTTTGGCTTGGATCCTTTGTCATTTTTTTTTTTTACTCTTCTTGCTCGGTTTGCGTGCTTGCCCTTTTTCCTGCAAAACAAACCACAAATCGAAACAAAAAAACTTTTTCACACTTGTGGAGTTAGATCTTGTTAGCTTGCCCATAAAGTCTACATTTTCTCTCTGTTTATAATTTGCTGAGATCACGCAAGGTGCACGGCAAAGAGCATACACAGCCGAGAAAAACCCTTTCCCTTTCTGTTTCTGATTTGCTGAGATCGCTCAAGGTGCACGGCAAAGAGCATACGCAGATGGGAAAGCAACAATCCGAACCCAAAAAAAAAATCTAACAGTAGAAAAAGATGAAATATGAGATTTTTTCTTTTTAAAAAATGAAATAAAAAAGATGCGTCACTGTAACATTATACCTTCAGATCTGATGAAATACGTGTTTCTGGAGCAACCGGGAACCGTTTTCGATCAAACTAAAACTATTTCCCAATGGAAACGATGCTCCGGACGCAATGGAACACCTCCCACAGCCCAAAAATGCACAAAAATACCAAAACTAGAAACCCTTTCGAGTTTCGGCAACAACAGTTCAAGATCTAGATCATAACTGGAAGCGGCACTTCATAAAAGCTCTGATACCATGTTCGGGTACACAGGGTATTACCAAAGGACCGAACACCAAGAGAAACCACTTCACACAAATAGATCACAGATCAACACACCGATGTTTTGACGTGGTTTAAACCCTCTTGAGGGAAACACTCCATGGCCCCGGCCAAATAGTTTCTACAGGACAATTTATTATGCAAAGAAAGAAAGTTACAAATGAGCTTCTCATAATTGATCAACTAAACAATGACCCTCCATGCTCTTTAAATAGAGATCATGGACCAATCAGGTGTTAAGCCACGGATCAAGGTTAGGTTTGATCTAAGAGAAGTTGAGCCATCGGATCACTCTATGTCGGAAACATATCGTGACTGTCGGATTAAGTATTTACAAATGCATACTAATGCATGCTAAAGAAACACACTATCCCTAACGGATATATTACACAAGTTGATCTTAACTAACTCCTAAGTGTCTAAATATCCTAACAGGCTGGTCAATCTCAGTATTTGGGTTACCCTTGAGGTTCAACATATCTTTCTCAACTAAAATAGCTTCACTGAACACTTCCTATGGGGTGGTCTTGTGAGATTGTTTGACCCACATAGCTATAGGGACAAGAAGAGATTTTGCGTAATAAGACACAATCAGGTTTTCAATTGTCATTGAATCAACAAAGATTTTATTTTTCAGGGTTAAGAACCATTGATTGAAATCTTAATACTTTCCTTACTTTCCATTTTCATGGTGGATAATTCCATGACCATATATTCTGGTGTTGTATCGTCACCGGATTTTTCGAGAAAGAGTTTCTCAAATTGGTCCCGTTATTGAATGGTCTGGGGTCGTTGTGCGTAATACCATGTCGAAGCTTTGCCTTTGAAGGTATAGGTAACCTACAAACTATTTATTTGTGTTCAACGTTCCGTAGTTTGATGGCCAACATAAATTTATTTATGTGATCCTCATCAAGCTGTTTGTTGTCAGGGTCACACTTGGCCAAAAACTTCTCAGGATTGTTTGGAAGAGGATGTTGCGGACTTGGAACAACCACTGAATATTGATCCAACCAAGGTATTTTCTAGTTTTTAGCCATGTGTCGTTCGTTTCTATCATGATCATCTGAATCGTCGGAGGAATCACCAGAATGATGATCAAAGTAACTACCTTGGGAATTATCACCATGAGGAGAATCGGGAGGAGAGAGCGGCAACCATGATCCAATTGTTCTAGGGATAAACCTTTGGTGGTCGGGAGATGAATCTTCATTGACTTGATAATCGGATTGGAACAAAAGGTTATCACACTCAGCGGTAAGGCTCAGGTTGGTTTGTCTAATGAGAATATCGTGTAATCGTCAGTTAGGAGCCTACAACCACGGGAAATTCTCTGGTATTGTATCAATTTCGAGATCTAGGTTATTAGCAACAGAAGATTCCAAACGACAAGCCAATATTTCTTGAAATTCTTGGACTCTAGTGATCCTGGATTGTAACCTCTCCAAGATTCTTTGTGAACCTTCAATCTGGTTCCTGAGCTCAGGATTTGTGGGTAAAGGAGTAAGAATAACGATTCTGATACAAACTGTTGCACCAAAACCCTGAGTGTTAGTGAAGGATTCCCACTAGGATCTTAAAATCCCACCATGCTCCGCAGTCCAGACTCTGGGTTGGATGTGCTCCCATATGGTGGTGTCCCCTTTGAGTTGTATGAGCCCCAGACAAGTACTGCAATGCCAACGTTTCCACCCGCTGTGTGACTTGAAACTGGGTGGAGGATATGATACTAGTTGATACAAACCATTACACCAAAACTCCGAGGTGTTAGTGAAGGCCACCCATTAGGATCTTAACATATTCCTACATTAGGTTGAGTCGAATGTGGGAGCGGTGTGGGAATGAATTCAGGTTGTGAAGAAGTGATAGCGGTGGATGTGACTGGTGGGTTAGAATGGTTGCGTGTTGCAATTGGAGAACGGGTTGGAGGAGGTCTATTATGGTTGCGTTTAGCCATTAAATTTTAGATGTCCCTCCTTATAGCGCCATTTGTTGATGCCTGCAATTATATGGAATGGGTCCAGGTGTCAACGCAAGGATAGCAATCCGATCCACGAACTTCAGTACACTCTCGCAAGGATTTCCCTATTTCCCAGTCATTTGGGATAATTGCCTCCGACATATGTAAGCCTTCGTTACCCTTATGGTTTTGCTCCCAAATGAGACTTATTTGGTTGTAAGGAAAGAGTGACTGATTGTGAAAAGTTTAATGCAAATTGATGAAGTCTTGAATTCACATCTCACAAAGGAAAACCTACCTAATGATAAATTAGAATGAATTTATTAGGTTCTGATTTTTCAAAATAGAATATGACAAAAGACATCAAGAAGAAACATCTCTCTATTTATCTGTTGAACATTTACTGATACAATTAAAATGAAAAATCAATTGACTTATATCAGTTTAATATCGCAGAAATAAAACATGTAAATTAAGAAAACCTACTATTTAGTCAAGCTATAAGGTTAGTATCCTAGAATGCTAACAAATTCACAAGAAAAATGTGTCATGAATAGAATTAAATGAAGACATTCAAATCACCCCGTCACCACAATTCATCCAAAGAAAACATTCTAAGTGATTATTCATTTTTAGCAATTATTGACATCTAAGATGAGTTAGGAAATAAATGACATAAAAGAAAATAACCAAATGAATACAAATTTATATAATCATGTGTTGAAACCAAATGCAGGAAACATCCCATCTTTCATTAACAAGCGTGCAAAAAATTACATACTGGTCTTAGAGAGATAGAGCATTCCACAAAGTATGATACAATAAATTACACAGCAGTTCCCCTCCATTTCTCCTCTTTTGTGGTCCATATAAATATAATTAAATGAGACAAATAGATCCTGAAAAGAAGGATCAAGTTCCTGAATCTAAGCAGAAAAACCCTAACTACTATGATCTGGATTTGTTACATAATATTTCCATGTAGTGTAGATATTCCACATTTCCGTGACATCGGGATAACTAGCATGCTCAAGCTGTAACTGAGATTTACACAAATAGGATATGACTTCCTTAGTTAGAATTTTGGACCAGGAATCGAGGAATCCTTGCAACATGGCTTCTAACCGACTATGAGTCAAAATAAAGGACCTAAACAACGAGATGTCCAATTGAGAAGTATCTCGAATTATCTCTATTGTTTTATTTCTCTGTTCATCCACCTCAGCGATCCTTAGGTTTTTTGGCACTGACTCTGCCAACTCACCAAAAGCTGGCATCTCCATGCTTTCCATGTGATTAGCTATCAACATCCATTTCCTAGCACAAATTTTATGGCCCTTCTCAATCGTATGAGCCACCTTATCACAAACAAGTCCCCAAGACTTAATTGAGATCTAGGTTCTCATCAATTTGATTGAGTCCAAAAGAGGCAATGTCTATGGGGCATTCTTCAAGTGAGATTTCCATTCACACAACTGCTTATAAGATGGGTGTGCCTTTTTATGTCTATCAAAATGATCAACAAGAATATCTAACAAATGCTCAAAGGAATTGAAGTCATCCTGAACCTCATTAAGACCTTGGAAATAAAAAGTTTGAGTCTGTCTCAACTGATCATTGCAGGAATTAGCTTCATGTTTAAATTCTTTGTAGAGTTAACTTAAAGAAATCAGAAAAGGCATCTGAGTCTTTCAATTGTTCAACATGCATCTTAAGATCATCCAAGATGGTAGCTTGTTCAATTACCTTAGCCTCTAAAATTTCCTTTTGTTGTGTTAACTGTTGAATTTGAACTTGCAGGTTTTGCACAATTGAATCATGCTGGGCTTTGAGGTCCTCTACCTGCTTAGTCCAACTCAGGTGGACAAAGTCTTTTTCAACCTGCAATGCCAAATTCTTGGCCTTCTCTTCTTCTAGTGCTCGGTTGAGAGTAGACACAGAGTCAAAATTATCTCCAACAAAGGCTCCCATGGTTGCAACAACTTCTATTGCTTCCCTCTAAGGATCATCAGTTACTTATTTCCATATGACCTGGTTTGAAACTGGCCCAACTTGGACTTCACCTTGACTGATGAATTTTGTAGATTTTCTCAGGATTTCCTTTCTTCTCTTATTGAAACAATAATCTCCCAGTGCTATTATAGCATCCTCACCAAAATATGTTGAGTCTTCAGCTATAGAAACTAACAGTTCCGTAGAATGAATGACAAGTAGTGATTGACTAGTAGTAACAATTGTTGATTGAGATGGATATTGGGATAATGGTGGGTCAATTTGGGAAGAAGAATCTGTAGGAAGACTTGTAGAAGGAAGTGTAGTAGATTGGAAAGGAGGGGCCTTAGTTTCAGATGGTAAAGGAGTAATATTTTGAGCCGGTGGAGGGTCTAACTAAGAATCTGTGGGTTGTTGTGAAGTAATAAGATCAATCAAAGCATTTACTGCAGTTTTGAGATGGATCTTGGGATAATGGTGGGTCAATTTGGGAAGAAGAAGGTGTAGGAATACTTGCAGAAGGAAGTGTAGTAGATTGGACATGAGGGGCATTAGTTTCAGATGGTAAAGGAGTAATATTTTGAGCTAGTGGAGGGTCTAACTGAGAATTTGTGGGATGTTGTGAAGTAATAAGATCAACCAAAACATTTTTTGCATTTGGAGTAGGTGGATCAAAATATTGAGTAGTTGTGTTAAGGGGAATGGGGGTAGGAGATGGAGCATGAAGTGAATTGGAGGTGGGTTGTTGAATGAGATCATCAATAGCAGGTACTTCTAACAGGCAACTATCTGGAGATGGATGGGGAATATTACCATCACAAACTTGAATGATGTCCATAGAAAATTCTTGGGAAGGTTCTTGTACTACTGGTGTTGTATTGATCACTTCTACAGGTTGTTCCTTCCCTAATTCAATGATGTCAGTACTAGATGTATGGAGTGGGGGGTTGACAATCAATCTAGATGGATTTTCAATATTTACTGATCTATTTCGGAGTATTATAGGAACTGAAGCAACATTATAAAAATATCGAGTATAAGCATATGACTTACTTTGAAGAGTTTGAGCCTGTTGTATCAGAAGATTGAGATTATGGATGGGAGTGGTAGAGTGAAAATATGCCATAGTCTGTTTTCCTTGCTTCTTGTCCAGTTCCTGCTATGTAGTGGGCCAAAATGAAGATGAGCTTAATACTATGGCTTTGTTTGCAGCCTCCATGCCTTCCCTAGTAGCATCTTGTTGATGTTGGAAGATCTTATTTCTTTCTTCCATCACCTTGATCTTTTGTTGTCTCTGTGCCTCATGAACAAGCATTCTCTGGTCTGCGTCAGCCAATTTTCTAAGCACCTCTTCAAAACTATGTGCATTCTGATGCAAAGAATCATTTAGCTCCAACTCATGCACATAATTATTCTTTAAATGGACCTGTATGAAATGTTCTGCTATAAGGCCTTTTGGATCATGCATTCTCTTTTCTGCAAAATCCAACTTCAATCGATCGAATTCCTTGGCAAGAGTGATGCCATGATTTTCATTGTGGATAGTGAGATGCCCGATATACAAAGGGAACTTAGGCCAAGCCCTCCTCTTTGAAGAATGGCATTGGCCATGAACTCCCTAGTATATTGTCTGGAAATCTACTTGGGACAGGACCATCCTGTCGGGAACTATCCTTAACAACAGGTGAACTGATTTGTTGCCCCAAATTTAGATGTAGTTAAAATATTCTCCAATATACCAATATCCCATGGTGGAAATCAAAGAGATGGAATCCTCTGAAACCCTAGGTGAATTCTTCTTGAAGATAGAAAAATACACGGCACTGATAAATTTATCACAAATGTCATAGATGTAGGGAGCGTAATTGTCATCCCAAAGAATTGATCAGTAGATGTGGATAGGAGTATTTTCCGTAGTCCAATGCCAACTCATTGCAGGGTAAGCAAAAGTAGCACAGACAATGCTTATAAGATAGGAAGACATAAATAACTTGGGATTTTTGATGGCCGATGTCTTTTGAGCTTATGCAATAGCATCTTTGAAAGTGACAGAAAAAATATGAGCCCAGTTCAAAATTTTACCTATTGTAGAGATGTAATGGGCCAGAGGAACCCATTGTAGTTTGAAATACTGACATATGTCTGCCCCAAGGAATCGGCATAGCATGGCTGCCAGCAACGTGTATGGATCTTTGAGCAAGACTATAAGATATTGTCTATTTTTCTTCAGGATGAAGGTGTCCGGGTCAGCCATCCATGTTTAAGTAAAAGATCAAGTTCATATTTTCTCTTGAATGCCCTGATGAAGTATTGTGTGAGTAGTTGTTGTCTTTAGGGCATAAATTTTGGAAAAGGTGTCAAGTTTGAACGAAGCGTAGAACACCTGGTTCGCATCCCTGAATATGTTAGTCGAGATGTATGTATAGTCAATCATCAATTTCACCAAGTCGGTGTATGGCATGATAGCGGGCCGCGAAGCGACGACATGAAACTAGGAGTTTCCTATGATCTGGTAAATTAGGGCCTCCTCCTTGAACTCTGAGAAGTCGTCCCCATCGAAGATACTGTATATCCCAACCCAATCTAGGCAAAGAGTATCGACGACCTGTGCATCAGTGTATGAGTAGAAGCTGAAATTGGGGTCCTTGAGTTTCAAATCTTTTACGGTGCCTTTGGACCTGGTTCGTTTGGCCATGGTGGAAAAGAGATGGTTCTGTAACTGGAAAAAAACTCAATTAGAATTCAATATATTAACAATATGTAAAACCAAATGAGAGATGATAAATACCTGTTAAAATATGAATCTAATTGAGAGAAATTGAAATAATTCACTTGTGGCAATAGAAAAATTTAAGGCTTCAATTTTTCTGTTCATTGTGTTGCAATGGCCAAAAATTCAAATTTTGATTAGATAAACCATGGATTATGACCGCATCAATAGTGCATTAGTTTCCCTAAAATCGACGATTATGATTTAATCGATGGGTGATTTCATTAATTAGGATTATATTTCAAAATAAGTTTGGCGCGTGCGAAAGTACACAAATTTAAACACGGAGTGGAAATGCCGACGCAAATCCCCAAAAAGTCGGCATTCAAGGGTCGGGACAAGGATTGATGCAATGGTGAAAAACATCCTGACCTTTGACTTCCATTGTACATGATCATTGGAAAAGGTCGGGATTCGGGGGTAAATTTGATACAAAATTTATCAATGTACCAAATTCTGAATTCCACGACTTACTAGGATTTAGCAAGAGTTAGGAGTCAAGATTCAATAGTCAATTTGATTCAGAGACTGATGATCCCCCGACCACCAACTTCCGCGATTGATAAAAAATTCGGAAAAGTCGGGAGCCGGGAGTTGGCAGTGAAATTAAAACTAAAATGATGGATTCATTGACTTCTGACTGTCGATCTTGAAGCAGAAAGAAGTGGATTCGGGAAGTCAACAAACTTAAACTAATCTCAAGGAAATTGGTGCGGACTTCCAACTGACGACTAAACAAATGAAAGGAGTCGAGATCTGAAAATCAGGATCGTTGTTTCAGGCATATGTTTTTGCTAAATTCTGACTTCCAACTCAATTGTTTATTAACTCGATCAAGTGAATCGGAAGTGCGGAAATCTTGATTTGTTTTGGTTTTGTTTTGAAATATCATTAAGCAAACCTTGAACAAAATTAAACAAACAAACCAAGTGCTTTCAAGAAAAATAAACTTAGTAAATAAAGCAAAATTTTTGAATGGGGGCTCCCATCTTATCTAAACAAGATGGGATCTGTTGTGGCTACAACAAGGAGTCTGGAAAAGAGGAACAGAGGTAAGATCGACCATCATACCATCTACGAGAATAATGTGGAAAAATATGCTATAACACCAAGGTATCCAATTAAAACCACAACTCTCTTCCTCATCAACGAAACAACATCATTTGTCTCATATTTAACTTAATCAAATCAGGATTAAAGTTGACCTTGGTCCAGTTATTTTCCTTGCACTCGGTAATGAATAGCTCTAACTTAGTGGCCATATTCTTGAAAAGATGTATCTGAAAGCACGGGATTTAGAGACAAACATATAATTTATTACGTAGTGATAGATTCCAATCGAAACAATGAAAGCATAAAAGAATCATGGGTAGACATAGCGGGCAAGCACTCTTCTAATCTAAGAGAGGCTTGGTTCTCATAGAATGGTGTACTAAGTTGAAATTCAATCACTATCAAATAGCACGGACCATGACCCATGCCTTAACTTTAATAGTCCAGAATGCATCCATCCCTCACAAAATGAAATTAAAAGTGAAAAATAAATCCAACATGGATTACACGCAGTGAGGGGTACTCCATAATGATTTTATTCTGAAGAGAAAGGGAACACCAATCTATAATTTTTTGTAGTTCAAAAATCAACTTTCCTTCTTCATCAAGTTTTGGAAATGGAACAAGAATAATTGAATGTCTCAAATATAGGAAGAATTGGTCGGCTTGATAGAATATTTACATATCGTCTCAGAAGAAAAAATGCATTGATGAAGCTCGTAATGGACTATGAAGCCTTCTACCAAGATTTCTATCTTCCTTTGGTCTTCCTACCCAAATGGCATAAGTTCCAAAGGGAGGAGACCAAATTTTGGTGCTAGGTGAAATTGGTGGAAGAGGTAACCCTCAAAACTGGCACCTATCATAACGGAAGTCTATTCTGTCCAGTGTAGCTCCTCCATGCATGCTTGACAAAGAATTTTGAACAATTAGGAGCAAAATAAATCAAGCAAGTCCATAACAAACTAGGATCAAAGCCATCCAACCTACATAGAAGAAAAACTAGGTTACTAGGATACATATACCAATACGAATAAGGATCCAAATACGTATCCACCAAATTTTTGAAAATTTGGGATCAAGATACGGCCAGGACACGTCAAGTACACAAAATATAATAAAAATTAAAAATTAAAAAAAAAAACATATTCAAATTGTATAATCAAAACCATTCATGAATTACATCACCAGAACTGAAATTATATATAAATATGAAAACTAAAACAATGAAAACTTAAATGATACATATTGCCTCGTAGAAAATTGAAAAGGATGATAATTACAAAAATGAGTGATCAATAATCACTCTACTAATATGATAATGTAAAGTATATCTAACTACATTCATGAAATGGGTCTATATCTTCATCTACATATTGAATCTCTACATCATGAATAGATGGTGGGGGGTTGGAAATGTTGTAAGCGGTAGAAGAAGGCTGAACTGGTGGTGTAACCTCATTAAGTAGGTTGAGGTGATTCATGGCATTCAATATCATGTTTAAATAAAAAATCTATGGCCCCACATCCCACATACTTCCCGTACCTTTATTATACTCTAGACAAGGATGTGATAGAAGGAAAAGGTTGGAATGAACACACACAAGATCCACGGTCTTTTCTGCTCCCAATATATTTTGCTTCACTGAATGGATGAAGCCATATGCACTCCAATTCCTCTCAATTGATGAGGAACTATAAATATACGATAACAACCTAGTGGCCAAGTTCAAGAGATGAATGCTATCCCTGCCATGATATCCCCACCAAGTAATAGGATCAAGATGCCCCTGATCATCCATGGCTAGTAGATATGAAAATTTACCAGTGGATTGTACAAATCCTCCAAATTCCTCATGTAATTCCAATGCAATTCCCACATCTCTCTATATGTTCCTCAAAGATGTCTTATATCCGTGTACCACTTCAAAATTCTTCCTTGGGGATGTCCTCCAGGTAAAGACAAAAAATTTCAATGATAATATTTGGGGTGCAGTGCATAGGCCAAAAGGTGTAATGGTGTGCTCATTTTGTTCCACCTTTTGGTAACTATGTTCTTTATTTCATTGTAAAATACTTCAAAAGGGTCACTTTCACTTGCCTTGATAATTTCCCTTATTCTCTCTAGCATACTATCTATGTTTTCATAGACTTCCACCAAGCACGACATATCTGTGTTAAATGTCCTGATCATGGTTAGATGAACCGCATAAGGTATTGGAACTTGTCCCACCATGCATCATCAAGAATGATAGACTTTATTTTTTCCCTCTATTAGAAGTGGAGGTCCTCCATGATTCACAAAGAGGGACGATGACCATTTCCTGTAATGCGTGTATGACTTCCAGAAGCCTCTTTATGACTAGAGTGTGGGAAACAAAACGAGTTTCAACAACCTACATAAGTTTTGAAAAGTAAAATCTCAAATTAGAAATGATAAATCATATATGATTAAAATTCATAATTCATAATGCAAACTGTCAAATAACACTAATTAAAAATGGAGTACCTTCAATAGCTCCAACTTTGCAAAACCCCTATATATGGCTTGGGACATCAAATGATTGGTTATGAACATTTGGATCTTCATTGATGCTACATATGTTTCATTGATCCACTCAATCTCACCAATATTGGAAAGCATAAGATTCAACAAATGCATTGCACGTGGAATCCAAAAGATGTGATCATATCGACCCTCCACAATCACCCCTGCAACTCTACATACATGTGCATTGTTTGTGGTGACTTGGAAAACATTCTATGGTCCCACACTATATTGGAGATGAATCTTGCATATTTCTCCACTCTAGTGCAATCAATAGCCTTCAAAAACATTTCCCCTTGGCATATTGCAATAAGATTGATTAAAGGGCAGTTTCTTTGATCTCTCGATCCACCAGAAACTATGAACACATCTATTTATGCCCATGTATCACGGATTGAATACAACTGTCTATCCACAAATTGTCTTTCTAATGTAAGCAATGTGGTGAGGACCTTTTCATACTCAGAGCTCTTGTAACATATTATACAAATTGACAAGAACCCGACATTGTTCTCAATTTTTTGGGGGTCAATTTTAGTAGTTGTTTTTACCTCTGTTTCAAAAAGTCTGTATACCGGTAGTACCATTTTTCATTTTGAGCCATTTTTTGCGATTTTGAAACTTCTTGATCATAGAAAAACAGTAATTTTTATTTACAAATGCGTTTTTTCAAATTTTACAATATATATATATATATATATATATATAGTAGCTAGTTATGATGAAAAAATATATACAATTTCAATTTTTTTAACTTTTAGAAGCTGGTTAGATTGAAATATATCTATATCTATATCTATATCTATATCTATATATTAGAAAATTTTCTTTAAACTTATCTCTTAAATAAATCATTTTATGCGAAAATTTGAAGAAAAAAATCATTTCATTTTTTTAAAGTTTTTTTAAATTATTTTTTTGCGTAGAATTATTTTTTTTAGATTAAAAAAAAAAACAAGAAAAAAAAAAACCAAAATTTTAAAAAAAATATTAAACTAAACTAAATAACAAAAAAAAATTCAAAATTTAAAAGGAAATTTAAAAATATATATATAAATTTAAAATTTAAAATAAAATAAAATAATATATATATATATATATATTTTTTCAAAAGATGCTTTTGCTGGTCCTGTTGGTGTTGTTTTTTGGGAAGAATGGATGGAGGCCTGTCTGCTTGACAGGGGTAACTTATATCTCTTTTAAGATATTTTGTACTCTTGGGATGAAACATAGTTTTTGTTTGTAACTCCTTTTGATGGGCGATTATATTTATGTATAGCAACTATGATGATGAACTTTTTTGAGAACAAGTTCTGGTTTAGATATCTTGAACTATGATATTCTCAATCTTTGTACTATTTGATTCGAAGGAATAACAATAGTACGATTTTTTTCGGCTGGAAAAAAAAAAAATATATATATATATATATATATTAAATTTTAAAAATTAAAAAAAAACTAACGCACCCACCCGCCCCCACCATTCCCCCTTCCCCCTCCTTCCCCCCTCCTCTCCTCCCCTGCACCCTCCCTCCTCTCCCCCTCCCTTCCCCAGTTCCCTCCCCCTCTCCCCCCTCCCCTCTCCCTCCCCTCTCCCTCCCTACACCATGATCCCGCGCTCTCCGCCCCCCCCCCCCCCCCCCCCCCCCCTGCGGCCTGGCGCGATTCCGAGAATCGCACTGCCGCAAATTAGTTTTTTTTTAATGTTTAAAAAAAGTGAATTTTTTTCAATTATTTTTAAATGAAAGTTTATTTAAATTGAAATTTAAAAAAAATCAAATAGTTTTTTTTTAATTTTTTTAATTTCTTAAATGTTTTTTTACAACATTTAAATATGTATTTCATTTTTTATTTGTTTCACATTTTTTTTTATATTTTTCGGATTTATTTTAAAAAAAAATTGTTTATAAATTTTTTGGTTGTATGGTTGTAAGTATTTTTTAAATTTTTTTTAAATTTAGTTTTTGAATTTTCTGAATAAGTTTGTGTTTTTGAAATTTCATTTTTTTAATTATGTTTTTTTTAAGTTATTGTTTGTTAAATTTTAACCTCGAATAAAAATAACAGTGATTCTAGAAGATCCGCATTTTGATCTGAAGATTGATTTAAGAGTTTGATTGCAACGATACCACCTCTGCTTTCCAGAAAGTTGTAAATGTAGCCCCCCATAAAAAGAGGGTGATACTGGTATCACCATTTTTCGTTTTGGGGTTGATTTTGGTGCTTTGGTGCAAAAATATGAAAGAGATTTAATAAATCCAATTTTAAATTATGATACAATGATATGATAATGCCATTTTTTGAAAAAGTGAGCTACTGGTAGCATTAGTTTTCAATTCGGGGCTTGATTTTAAGGTTTTTGTAAACAACAATAAGGATTGTTTTGGTCCATGTCTATATTTTTAACAAAAAAAAAAGTGGTGCTACTGGTAGTACCACTTTTTGATTTGGGGTTGTTTTTTGGTGTTTTTTTATGCAAAAATATGAGTTTTTTATGGCTAGAGTTTTCATTTTGAGTATAAAATTCTCGTCAAGTTGTATAACTTGTTTTGTATCCTTTCAATGCTTCCTTAACCACTTTAATCATATGTTGTCAATATGGGGAGTGAACCAAATTGAATGCTAGCCCATTTGTATAGATGCAATGAGCTACATGCTCATCAACTACTTCTTTGCCTTAGTTATTGAATGTTGTTTCAATAGGCCCCAAAGTAGGCCTTTTATTACTTGTGGCAATGGGAGCCTAGTTGTAGAATTTTGCATAGGGAGTTTTCCTTTATTAGCATGTCTCCTATCAACAACATCTTGCAAAGATGCATAGAATATAAGTTTTGCGAGACTCAAATGTGATCCAGGTTTTCCATTTGGACCAATGCATATCGACACCCATGTGTTAGTTTTCCCAGTGAGATGGCTCTTCACCTTAGTGTATGAGCTATTTCAGATGTCGTTGCATTCACTACATTTCCATTTATATGAACCACCCCCAAGATTTTTTCCAATAATTTCTTTATACCACCATAATGGAGACCTTAGGTCTTTGTTGAGAATAGATTCCAGTAGTACATATGCCCCTTGACTTTGCTGTTGTGATGTCATGTTTACAACACCGTATATAATCAAGGAAATAAAATTTAAAACTTAAAAAGGACTATGTATTCTAAACAAGCAAAAACTAATGAGAAGATAAGGACCGTCACTGTCACTGTAATTTCTCAATAGAATGATACTTATTATTTAATCATTTATTTATGAACATAGTTAAATTTTTAATTCTTAAATTTATGAACATAATGATTTTAATTTTTTATTAATTAATTTTCATTCAAAGAAAATCAGGGAGTAATTTATAAACATAATTTATAAATTATTTAAGAACAAATGTTTAAATAATTGATAATTTAATAAAAACAGATATTTAAAAATATATAATCTTAATAAATAATAATCTAAACATATTTAATTAATAATAATTTAAACATAGATATTTAATAATCTAATATTATTTATAAGTTATTTAGAAACAAATATTTAAACATCTAAACATGTTTAAATAATAATTTATGGACAAATTTAATTCGTAGGGACTGAACACAATGAAATTTATTAATTATTTGAATTTATGAACAGAACTAACCCATCGAATAACCTATATCGTTGTTGTGGTGGTATTGTTGGCGTGCTAGTCATCCAGGTCATTGTGGTGGTCACGTTGTGGTCATGCAAGTCAAAACTCCTAGTTGTGGTGGTCCACATTTCTGCTCCAAAATCCAAGAGTACCAAACTCCAAACTACGGATCGAGTTTCCTGCTTCTCTATCATTGCTGAGTGATTTGTCCTTGCTTTCGAGTTGACTATTTTTTTTCTCATGTTGTTTGCTTGTTGGAAGTGGGGTGGGAAAAAAATGAGGCAGACAAATTCCTAAAACAATGTGTAAACCCTAAAACTAAGAAGTGGGGCCTTCCAGGTGGCAAATTCCCATACATTTCTTCTTTCCAAATGAACCATTTTTTATATGGGTAATAAGTATCTATTCATTTGGGATCCATATCACTCAGTTCCCTCGCGAAGCCTTGTGGATTGGGATCCGAACTATAGATCCATGGATCCTTGAGTTACCCCTGACGAATCTAGTAATTCACAGAAAAAAGCAGGTTGCTATTGATATGGGTAGGAGCAAAATAAATCAAGCGAGTCCATCAAATCCATTTAACATACATAAGGAGAAAAAGTAGGTCGCTATCAACATGTGTATTTGTGTATTAACATACTTTCACATAACATGTTATCCCAACTTCTAAGCTCCACGATATTTTTTGGTCAACCAATAAATGTGAATGTTTGACTTTATATGTCCTATAAAATGCCCAGGGGGGCAGGATACAAAATAATGTAACACTGATACAATTCGAGGTTTCTTGCTACTCAATTCAGGACACTAGCAAAAACAGAATAAGAGAGGGCTCTGTCATAGCATAGAGAGGAATAGGATTAACTTGAGGGTGATCATTGGTTCACTACTAAGCTACACCAATCTTTACATGGTCTACTGATTGGACAAATACCTTGCTTCCTAGGAAGGACAAGCATCACTCAGAAGTAGTAAATGGTCCAACATCTAATGTTATTCATCTTGATATCTGCAAGTATGATTGTAACACCCCCTAGCCCGGGTTAGAGCTGTTATTGTAATTGAACATTGTGGCTATGAGTGTGTACATAGTATGATAATATTTTAATAAAAACACCAGCTAGCTACATGAGGAGCAAAACGCTAAAGAGGAGATCCAGGTATTAACCAAGGGTTGTGAGGTGGTGAGGTTGACTTATGTATCTTGTTCCCTAAACCCTTGTTCTATAAACCTTATGATAAGCCCCAAAACCCATAGTTTTAAGCCATAGTATTGATATGGGATTAATTAATGATTAAATATTATTAATTATTAGTTAATTTTAATTAGTGGCTAATCATGATTAGGGGGGGGGGAGTGTTCCTTTGGGAGAGCCATGTGGGATCCCAAAGGGGGACACGAGGTTTCCTCGGTGATCCAGGCGGACATGGGGCATGTTGATGCTATGCACGGCCTGGGTGGTGGGACGTCAGTCCAGGAGGATGCACGCAATGAGCACGGGGGGGGAGGGGGAAGTGTCTGTGGAGTGCAAGAAGAAGGGGGAGAATCTGAGAGGAATTCAGACAAGGACAAAGAATCACTATGTGTCTTTGAATTTTGGAGAAAGTTAAGAAAACTTGGGAAAAATTCCCAGTGATGAACCCGAACCCGAGTTGTTCAGTTAAACCGTTCTGGACATGATTTCCTTGGTTGCATACACCAGTAAATTGGCAATGAAGCATGAGACCCAGAGGGAATCCCAACATTTGTAGTGAAATGTGTCCCTATGCGTTTTGGTAAGGAAATCAGGTGGGTAAATTGCGGAATTGACAAGGAATTGGTTACCAAACTGTTGTTTGTTGAACCCTATGTATATGTTTTACCTCTATTAATTCCACCTTAGACTCTGAGAGTGAGTTGGGGAAAAATTAGTGAGATATCTCTGGTTAATTTCTATATCTCGGATTAGGGGTGACCTTGGGGGCTGAAATAATACAAGATGGACAAGTTCTAAGGTTGGGTGGAGCATGGCTCACATGCAGCCAGTTGCCACATTCATGTGAATTTCAGATAAGTGTATTTGTGTATGAATTATTATGTTCATGTGTTTTATTATGCTTGTTATGTTCAAACTATTGAATGAAGGTGTAATTATATGTAATACATAATTATGTTATGCTTAATCCTATGTAGAAGGTTGTACTCTTGAATGATGCTTCCTTCAATTGCATGAGAAACCTGCATTATGGGTCTGGCATGTGAAATATGCATGTCTTATACTTCATTTATGTATCTCATATATGTTGTCATTGTTAGGATATTTAGACACTTAGGAGTTAGTTAAGATCAACTTGTGTAATATATCCGTTAGGGATAGTGTGTTTCTTTAGTATGCATTAGTATGCATTTGTAAATATTTAATCCGACGGTCACGATATGTTCCCGACATAGAGTGATCCGACAGCTCAACTTCTCATAGATCAAACCTAACCTTGATCCGTGGCTTAACACCCGATTGGT
The DNA here is from genome assembly GCA_027924585.1 of Larix kaempferi. Taxonomy (NCBI): domain Eukaryota; kingdom Viridiplantae; phylum Streptophyta; class Pinopsida; order Pinales; family Pinaceae; genus Larix; species Larix kaempferi. The sequence goes on along the minus strand of BSBM01000401.1, from coordinate 6,297,674 downwards.
CCATGATCTCTATTTAAAGAGCATGGAGGGTCATTGTTTAGTTGATCGATTATGAGAAGCTCATTTGTAACTTTCTTTCTTTGCATAATAAATTGTCCCGTAGAAGCTATTTGGCTGGGGCCGTGGAGTGTTTCCCTCAAGAGGGTTTAAACCACGTCAAAACATCGGTGTGTTGATTTGTGATCTGTTTGTGTGAAGTGGTTTCTCTTGGTGTTCGGTCCTTTGGTAGTACCCTGTGTACCCGAACATGGTATCAAAGCTTTTATGAAGTGTCGCTTCCGGTTATGATCTAGATCTTGAACTGCTGTTGCCGAAACTCGAAAGGGTTTCTAGTTCTGATATTTATGTGCATTTCTGGGCTATGGGAGGTGTTCCATTGCGTCTGGAGCGTCGTTTCCATTGGTAAATAGTTTTCGTTTGATCGAAAACGGTTCCCGGTTGCTCCAGAAACGCGTATTTCATCAGATCTGAAGGTATAATGTTACAGGGACGCATTTTTGTTATTTTCTTTTTTTAAAAGGAAAAATCTCATATTTCATCATTTTTTTACTATTAGATTTTTTTTGGGTTCGGATTGTTGCTTTCCGATCTGCGTATGCTCTTTGCCGTGCACCTTGAGCGATCTCGGCAAATCAGAAACAGAAAGGGAAAGGGTTTTTCTCGGCTGCGTATGCTCTTTGCCGTGCACCTTGCACGATCTTGGCAAATCAGAAACATAGAGAAAACGTAGACTTTCTGGGCAAGCTAACGAGATCTAACTCCACAAGTGTGGAAAATTTTTTTGTTTCGATTTGTGGTGTGTTTTGCAGGAAAAAGGGCAAGCACGCAAACCGAGCAAGAAGAGTAAAAAAAAAAAAAAAAAAAGCTCCTTCCTCATTCCCATATTTTATGTACCTTTTAATCTAGCTCACTTGGTTGAAAGTTGTTTTATTCCTTAATAGGTCTTGAGTTCAAGTCTTAGGAAGTTACTTTTAAAAGAAAAAATGCATGCAATTTCTATTTTCAAGTTACTTTATTGTAAAAGTGCATCTTACTTAAATAATAATAAAAAATAAAAATACAAGTGAGCCACTTAAGTTTTTTTATTTATTGTTGCACTATTTAAAAGTAATATCATTGTAAAAGTGAAATCACTTATTTTGCAAAAGTGGTTCACTTAAATCAACTTTCTTGTAAAGTGATTGTCAAAAGGTTCATCTTGGGAAGAGGGGGGTTCTTTTGTTTGCTGGACATTCTCTAGCTGCCACGTCACTATTGGGGACATCTTCAACAGTTTCTTTGTTCAAGCATAACTTCATCATACAGAGTCAGTTTTCAGTGCCGTTTTTTTTGAAACCGCCTATTTTTTCAAGCTCTTCACATCCAGACTATTGGTTTCTTCTTTTACAGCCATTAATTTACAAATATGGCCGCCCCTTGTGATATTCTACTTAACAGTTTCAACTATTTCTCATGGAAATCTCGTATGGAGGATCTTCTACGAAGTAGGGAACTTTTCATAATTACCTCAGGGAAAGAAAAAGAACCCATTGATGATGATAAGAAAATAAAATGGGCAAATAGATGTGATGAAGCTCGTGGATTGATTGGGATGCCAATCTCTACTGATTTGTGATTCCACATATCTGGAATTGATGAACCTAATGCTGCTTGGGACAAGTTGGAATCTGTGTTTGGTAAACACAATGAAATTCGAGGTCACCAACTCGAAAATGAGTTGATTTCTTTAAATCCAAGTGACTTTTCATGCATTCAAGATTATTTATCTAAGTACAAAACTCTTAAACTCATATGTGCAGAATGTAAGATTGAGAGGGAAGACAAACAATGCATTTATCATATTCTTTCTAAGCTTGGACCTGCATATTCTGTTTTTGTATCTACATTTTACTCCATGAAAGCATCCTTGAATGCAGCTAGCTATCAAGAGCCTAGCCTTGAATCCTTGTGTGATTCCTTGATTAGAGAACAAGATAAACTCATTCATCTTGGAATAATCAACAATGCAGATACATCTGGGAAAGCCTTATTGTCCCAACAGAAAGAAAAGTCCAAGCCTCCCAATAAACAAAATTTTCGCAATAATAAGTCAAACAAGGGTCCCAAACCCTCTCAGTCAGCTCCTTCTTTAGAACATGCACTTTGTGCTTCTGGTTACTCTTATAATGCATCTTCTTCTTCTACTTCAAATGAATGTCTCATTGATTCTGGAGCATATTCTCATATGGCTGTGGATCAAGCCATCTTTTATACTATGCATGAATGTAACACCAAACAAATATTTGTTTGTGATGAGAGATCTCTAAGTGTTGTAGGAGCTGGAACAGTTCCAGTAGATAATAGTCATTTTAGTGATGTACTATGTGTTCCAAGAATTTCCTGCAATTTGTTATCAGTCTATCAGATCACTCATTCTGGTCAAGGTAAAACTGTGACCTTTACACCTCACCAAGTTGTAATCAATGATTTTAAATATCCTCAACAGGTCCTAGCTACCGAAATTGTTGATGATATTACTAGGTTGTACAAGTTTAACAACTTTGGGTCATCACCTTTCCCTTTAGTTTTTATTGCTCATAGTGATAACTTGAGCAAACTTTGGCATGAGCGATTTGGTCACTTAAATTATCGCTCATTGCAACAACTATGTAAAGAAAATATGGTGACAGGTCTTCCGATGGTATCTTGCAGGGATGGTGTTTGCTCCGGTTGTGTACTCGGAAAACATCATCGGGACAGTTTTGACAAACGTACCTCTTGGCACGCCTCGGTTCCCTTGGAGCTTGTGCATAGTGACTTGTGTGGTCCTCTTCCATCTGCTTCCTTTTCTGGTTTCAAATATTTCTTAACTTTCATTGATGATTACACCAGACGCACTTGGGTTTATTTTCTAAAACTTAAGAGCGAAGTATTTAACATGTTCTTGGCCTACAAGGCCCTTGTTGAAAAACAATCTGGTCATCAAATTATTAAGTTAAGATCTGACAATGGAGGAGAATATGTTAACAAAAAGTTCACTACTTTATGCATTGAACAAGGCATCCAACAATAGCACACTATTCCATATACACCACAACAAAATGGTGTAGCTGAGCGGAATAACCGCTCTTTAAAATAAATGGCTAATTGTATGATCCAATCTAAGGGACTAAGTCTTCAATTTTGGGCTGAAGCCATAAATTGTGCAAATTACATAGTTAATCGCACCCCCACTAAAGCATTACAAGGTATAACACCGGAAGAAACATGGAGTAAAACTAAACCCGATGTAATTCACTTCCATGTGTTTGGTAGTGAAGCATGGGCTCACATTCCGGATGAAAAACGGAAAGCATTGTAGCCTAAAAGTTAAAAGTGCATATTTGTTGGATATTCTGAAGATGTAAAAGGTTATAGACTTGTTCAACCACATTCTCATGATATAATCATTAGAAGAGATGTTAAATTTGATGAAAATCTCTTGGCCTGCGAGCCTAACTCGACGATTGTGCCATCTTTGGCCTACGAGCCTGATTCGGCATTTGTGCCTTCTTCTTCTTCTTCCAACTTCCTTGACAGGTTTCCAACTCCAGTTTTTGATGATGACAGTGAGGATGAAAATCCACCTCCGCCTGCTCATGTTCCTCCAGTTGCACCAGCACAAGTGCTTCCTCGATGGGTCCATTCAACATGTGAAGCAGCTGGTGATCTTGCCGTTGATCCTAGAGATCAACGTCGAACACGTTCTCAGTTTCAGTGAGCCTCTTCTCTTTTGGCTCAAGTTTCTGAGAATCATGATCCAGAAAATTTTGCAGAAGCTTCAGGGAATCCAGATTGGGATGCAGCCATGGATGAAGAATATCGTTCCCTAATGGCGAACGATACTTGGGATCTTGTACCTCTTCCAAAAGGAAGAAAACTTGTCAGATGCAAATGGGTCTACAGAACTAAGTATGCATCAGATGGAAGTGTTGAAAGACTTAAGGCAAGGTTAGTTGCCAAAGGTTTTTCCCAAGTTGAAGGGATTGACTACAATGAAACATTTGCTCCCGTCGCAAAAATGAACTCCATCCGCCTTGTTCTTTCCCTTGCAGCCTTACACAACTGGGAAGTCCATCAAATGGATGTCAAGTCTTCCTTCTTACATGGTGATTTGCAGGAGAAAATTTACATGGAACAACCTCCTGGCTATGTTCAGAATAACTCTAGCCTTGTCTGCCGCCTTAAGAAATCCTTATATAGCCTTAAGCAAGCTCCTTGAGCTTGGTATGCCAAAATGGATAACTTTCTCCTTGACACTGGTTTTTTTAGATGCCATTCTGACCCCAATGTCTATACCAAGAAAGTAGGAAACCATCTCATCACACTTGTTCTATATGTTGATGACCTTATTCTTACTGGTAGTGACCCTAAGCTTATAACCCATGTGAAATCCAGTCTTAAACAAAATTTTGAAATGTCAGACTTAGGATATTTGCATTATTTTCTTGGTCTCCAAGTCCTGCAAACCAAAGAAGGAATCTTTCTTTCTCATTCTAAGTATGCTTGTGACCTTCTTCGTCGCTTTCACATGGAAGATTGTACACCAGCCCCTTCTCCCTTCCAGTCTGGAGTCAAACTTTATGCCACTTGTACTTCACCTGAAGTCGATGCCACCTTGTATCGTCAGCTTGTTGGTAGTCTCTTATACTTGATTCATTCCCGTCCTGACCTTTCCTTTGTCGTTGGTCATGTTGCCCGTTATATGCAGACACCTCATGAAAGTCACTGGAAAGCAGCTAAAAGAATACTTCGATATATTCGAGGTACAGTTCAGTTTGGGATTCATTACAGTACAGGGGGGAAACCTTTGTTGGTTGGTTTCACTGATTCAGATTGGGCCGGCAATCCTGATGATCAAAAGTCTACTGTAGGTTATGTTTTCAGTCTGGGATATGGACCTATTACTTGGGCTTGTAAGAAAAAACAAGCTCTTGCTCTTTCTTCAGCAGAAGCAGAATATTGAGCAGCAGTTAATGCCAGTCAGGAAGCTTTATGGCTTCGACAGATCCTTTCAGAGTTTGGATTCGAGCAGCAGCAGCCTACTCCACTTTGGTGCGACAATCAAAGTGCCATCAAGCTTTCCAAAGATCCAGTTCTACATGAACGCAGCAAACACATTGAGCTACATATGCACTTCATCAGAAATCTTGTTCATGATCATGTTCTTGAAGTGCTCTTTTTCCCTACAGATGATCAAGTTGCAGACATCTTCACCAAGTCTCTTACAGAAGCGAAGTTTTCTAAACTTCGATCTATGTTAGGAGTTCAGGAACTTGTCATTAAGGGGGGAAGTTTTTCCTAATAGTGTCGCTTTTGCAAATCCTTCAATCCTATCCCAAGTTGTTCTTAAGGGGGGATGTTAGGATACTTAGACACTTAGGAGTTAGTTAAGATCAACTTGTGTAATATATCCGTTAGGGATAGTGTGTTTCTTTAGTATGCATTAGTATGCATTTGTAAATACTTAATCCGATGGTCACGATATGTTCCCGACATAGAGTGATCCGACAACTCAACTTCTCTTAGATCAAACCTAACCTTGATCCGTGGCTTAACACCTGATTGGTCCATGATCTCTATTTAAAGAGCATGGAGGGTCATTGTTTAGTTGATCGATTATGAGAAGCTCATTTGTAACTTTCTTTCTTTGCATAATAAATTGTCCCGTAGAAGCTATTTGGCCGGGGCCGTGGAGTGTTTCCCTCAAGAGGGTTTAAACCACATCAAAACATTGGTGTGTTGATCTGTGATCTGTTTGTGTGAAGTGGTTTCTCTTGGTGTTCGGTCCTTTGGTAGTAACCTGTGTACCCGAACAGTCATAACCTTATGAGGAATGAATGGTTCATGTAATGTTCATAGCATGATAAGTCTAAACATAGTTATGAGTTGGAATGTCCAATTGGGAGTCTTTGTATGAATAAGGCTGAGATATTTTTTTTAAACTTGCAAGCTTTGATGAGTCTTTATATCTCTGTGTCAAGCTTATGTTTCCTTATGATTTGGATGGTACTCTTCACCGAAAATTTAGGAAAGGTTGAATTGAACCCTAATATGTCTAATTCTGAGCACTGATAGCATGCTTCTGGCTGTCGGTGTATTTATTTATGTTTATGGGCCAACTAATGTAGATATGGGACTATTAATTAGATTCTCCAAGGAAAATTTTTATTTTCATAGTTTTACAGTTTGTAAATTATGTGTATGAGTAATGTGGGCACATTACAAATTGGTATCAGAGCGCCCGTTACAGCTCTCAGGCCTCTGGAATTGAAATTGTTTTCTTAAAAGAGAGATATATACATGTATTTGAATATATGTTGTAATTAATTTTTAGATTAATAATCATTGAAAATTTCAGATTGTTAGCATTATACAGAAATATTCAGCCATTAAATTTGTAGATTGCTAGTAAAGGCAAGCAAATGGACTTATAGAGATGGTAGAGGATCCTGTATTTTCTAATTTTGTTGAAGAAATTGGTGAAGAAGAAAAAGGTAATGAATCCGATGGTCACCAAAGTGGGTCAGGGACCCTGGAGGTTCTGCGAACTTTGAGGAATTTGCAATTTGGAAATAATGTAATTTTGCAAAGTTTGGAACAATAGAACCAAATTAATCAACAATTACTACAGAGTTTGGTTCAGATACAAAATCAGATGCAGTAGGTCACACCAGGGATTATTTTAGGGGCAAAATTTATCCCAATGGCGAATTTAGAAGGTTTCCAATTTTTTTTGGGGTGAATTTTTATTAAAAGAGGTTTTTGAGAATTAATTTTAATAGTCCACTAATTATTATTTTTTAAATATTCATAACCTATATAGCCAAAAACGTATTTAGAAGGAATTTAGAAGAGAAACCAGTTGTGCCTGATTTTTCTAGGAGAAATAGGGGAAAAATTATTTTCACCAGTTCATTTTTCCTTGATTTTTCCTTGGATGCACCAGTTGCCCCCAATATTTAGGGATGGTGGTTTTTGTAAACCCATTCGCCAGTGATTTCTTGCATGGCAGTTTTTGGAGCTATTGTTCGCCCTCGATTTCTGGCATGGGGTTTTTTGGAGCTATTGTTCGCCCTCGATTTCAAGGAATGGCTGTTTTGGAGTCTGATTCGCCTGCGATTTAGCTTCTAGAGTGGATATAAAACCCCTGGCATCGCCCATGCTGAATCACAATGGTAAAATTCTTGATTTTCACCTATACGAGGCTCAGTTTTACTGTTTGTTTCAAAGAATCGTGTTACCACCCATTTGTAGCGTGTATCTGGAGGTTTGCAAATTGCTTTGGCTGTACATTTTAGGAGGTTTTTGAGCATTAAAAGGTATGTGAGCATTAAATTTGCAAAGTAGTTTATTATTGGCTATGTTATGAGATTGCATTATCTTTGCATTATTTTCCTATCCCTCTCCCTAAATGAAAGAATGTTTATATAAACGATTTTGTTTCAGAAAATGATGAGCGAGCCCTGATTAGTTTTCTTTGATTTGGTCGGATCTTTCAAGCTTCTTTGGTTTAGATTAGCTTTTTCCAGATTTGTGACATTTTCCTTCTCTACCGATTCAATTCCTATCTTGGGATTCATGATCATATTTACATCGATATAGATAGATTTTATAATTGAAAGTATAAAATCTAATTTTCGATCTTATTTTAGGGATGTTTTGACCAACCCTATCCGTCTTACTTCATCCAAATCTAATCATATACTTGATGTTTACCGACATAATAAAATGTAACTGGGAAATTACTTTGGAGCTAACATCCTTCAAAATATTGAAGAAATCCAAAATTTGTCAAACAGGGTGAAAAATAAGGTTACATGAAATTTTGTATCGATTCTGCAAATTCCTATGTGAAAGGTGCTACATAATATTTGGATTTCCTGTAGAATTCCTATAACTAGCATCTAAAATTGCACTAATTTTCGATATCTCTTTCCACTTCTGTATTTTTTATAAACCCTTAGAGAAATTAAAGGTTTTTCTTTGTGACAGTATGGTCCTCAGGTCCGTAACCTTTCTTCCTTAAGGATAAATATTCATAAAGTAGCTTGTACCACAAGCCAATTGTCTTTGAAACAATATGTTGGGTCTTCTTATAGGGTAAATGTATAACATTTTATACACATGATAATTTTTTATACACATGATAATGCTAGATGGACGGAGATAGTAAAGAATGATGCCATACATAACCGGGGTCATGGTCAAGTTTGTATAAGATAGGCAATACCAATGAGCATATATAAAAGGCCTTAACAATTAGTACTATTCAACTACTCATGAGAATAAATCTATCAATGACCAACAATATATCACCATTGTCAGCCACTAAATGCCTAGTCAAAGCTACTAAGATAGACAAAAGAGCCAAAACAATAGTACCCCAAATACCAAACATATACCTGCTCAACCATATAACTGTCTCTTATATAGCTACGAAGAACTGCTCTGATTGCATGGGGAAAAAGAAAGTATACCAACTACTGCTCTGTTTCTCAACTCAATGAACCGCAACCCATCCAATACATTTCAATGGGGTCATGAGGGACTCAGTCTTGAGTTTGACAAGGGGAACTAGAAAACATGCTCTGAATCCTCTGAATAGCTCGAAAAAGTATCCCCACCATAGCATGAGAGAAGCTCAACTCATGTAAAAGGACTGGCTCATGCCTCCGACAGGATAATCTCCATCATGGTATCCCTGCTACTATGGATGTGACAACAAAACCATCCCTTGCTAGTATAAGGTAGCAACCTACTTGCAGATTTGCAAAGTATCAAATCGGTAACCTTTTCAAAGTAGGATTTGGTAGTACTATCTCTCATCCTACATTGCATATATGCAATACGCTATAATGTACATACTACAACCTGCGCCCAGTTTTGTTTCATGTGAAATTCTTTCAATGGAAGCATTCTTTGCTAGTGTAAAGTAGACTATAGAAACCTACAATGTAAATGTGCAAAAGCATCATAGTAGCAATCTCATCAAAATAGGTTTTGTGGTACTATTCCTCACTCAGGATAAATGTCCATTCTACAAGATGGATTTAGGCTAGCTATGGTTAAATCTGTTCAAGGTCACTCGTACTCTAATAATGTTGTGCTTATAAAAATAATCCACTCATGTCATCCCATGGCCATATTCTGTAATAAATACCTCTTGTGCCAAACCACCTACTGGTCCAGAAACATGTGCTTTTCCATTTCACACAATCTAGGTCACAATCACACTTTACTATATGCCTCGGATCTGTCAAACTACAAAATGCATATAAAAATCCTGTTTCTTAGGTTATTGATAAACGATGTACAAGTTTTATTGTCATATTTTTTCTTTTAAAATGTTTGCAAAATGTTACTACATTGAGAACTAAACTCCATATGATTTGGTACAAGAGCCTAGGTTGCTACAGCTGGTATATTCTTGTAAAGTAAAGAATTAGTCTAGGTTTTATGTTAGTGTCCTATTAGACTCCATAAGTTCCAGCTTCATCATTGCAACTAGCAAGGATACAAGCATTGAACATGACATATTCAATTCTGCAAAAATCCATAACTGGCATGCCAAACAGATCTATAGCAATGTAAACAATGCCTAATTAACTAGTCCCCATTAAAACTCTAGGATTGATGTGCAAGAAGTTGAGGAACATCACATAGCTTTATGGAACTTGGCAGAGAAATAGGCTGCACAGAACATTGGTATATCTAGCAACATGCCAAAAACTTAATATTAGCTATAAAAGTATCTCAAATCACAATTTAATATGGGATACCATTATTATGGATACAGAGCCAACTGTTGATGGATGGAGGCCACCATCCAAAGACAGAGATGACCTTCCACGGGGCACTGGCATGATGCTTGTTGCACCATTACACTTTGCTCTGTTTTTTCAGGCCAGCTGAGCTTTCTGTTTTATGCTCACTATAACAGATGCTACTTGCCCCGATGGTTGTTTCTTTTTTGATGATGTAGCTTTATGGCCCTTTTTTATTCGAGTCTGTTAGTACTTTAGCTGATAGGAGGTTTTTGGACTATCATGGTTGTTTCTTTAAGTGACCCACTATTTTTGTTATAAGATCATATTAATAGTTAAAGGAGCATTTTCTTCAAAAAAATTACAAAAGCCTGAAAAATATCAGACCATTTAACAACATGCTGGGTTGTACCTGCAGCATGTTTGTACAAAATGCTTTGCATTAGGCCATGCTTTCCTACAAAACCTAAATGAATAAGTGCAGTTCAAGAAACATGACTATGAATGAATGACTAAGCGCAGTGCAGTTCAATTCTATGGAGATAGATATGAATGGTAGTTTATAAAATATGATAATTATTGAGATGAAATTTTTAGCTACAATCATATCTTTGATTACGAGAATATGGCATTCTAGTGTAGGATTTGTTAGAACATAGGGCATATCCAAGACTCTTTCCTTATAGCTTGTGAACCCTTGAGAATGAAAGGTCATTCCTCCAAACCTAAGTGATGGCACTTTGAGAAGTATTTAGAATTTATATATTCTCATATTGCATAATCATATTTACTAGTCAATTAAAATAGGGCAATTTCCTATTAGATCTACTTGAAGTGCCCTTTTCACATTTGAAGGGTGTGGAAGTGAATAAGGTTTTAGTGGGATCCTCCTTTTAATAATTAGATGGACTCTGAGATCCTTCTCCAAGTCTTCCCACATCTATTACAACTCCACAGGAGGGTCATCTCAGGACACCCTCAGCATACTTTAGCTCTAGAACCTTTAAATAACACCAAACTGTTGCTACAAAAGGTTTTCCATTGGGGCATTTATTATTGTTATGAAGATACAACCAAGAATGTTGATTCCCAGGTTTCATCTAAGTGTGCCCTGAATTTCATTTAAGGGTTGTTACAGCTCAACATTACTATTGTTTGGGGATGAAATTATGCCTAGATCTTCCTTTTCTAGGGTTGTTTATGCCCAAAGGATTTCCCAGAACTTCAGGTGCAGTGCCTAGATGGATTCAAAATTGTCCAAACATGACTCAGGATTTCCTGGACTTCATGTTTTAGGGCTATTATTATGCCCATAATTGTTTTTTGAGATCTGAATTCAAGAATCCACCTACTGCTGCTCAAAATAAGTCTGAGATTGACCCTCAGAAGATGCCAAAGTTTTCCAAATGTTTCTGATAATAAAGGACCTCCTTTGGTTATATAAATTTATTTATGAGTCGAGTTTACCATAACCCTTTATTGAATTAATCCTTGATTGGAGGTATTGGTTTCTAATTTTGAGGTTGTTTATTCAAATTATTTTCTTCACATCTGGACATGTCACCTTTCCTCTAGCATTATCAACAACCCTCTCTGCAAATATGGGTGTCTTCTACTACTGGTTTAAGACTGGAGGTCCTAATCATGCCCAGATTGTCCACGGTGCACCATGGATTGTCCACGGTAAAACAAAGTCACGCCCAGGTATGTATAGTGCTAATTGGTTTACTTGCTGCATTTTTTGCTTGAGTTTGACTGTTTTGTTGTTATTCCCTTGTTCAAGAATTTTCTTATCCTATCATACGCCCTTCATGTGCTTTAGATCCGTTCTAACTGTGATGTGCATAAGCTTAAAAAAACTAAAAGAACTAATTAATAGGCCGATCTTGAGTAAAATACTTGCAAACCAGACTTTTAAGTGCAATCTGAAGTAGAAAAATGCATAATTACACTTAAATTTAGCTATTTTACATATTAAGAAGTGTTTATATGTCTTTGAATTACTGTGTTAAGGAATTTTATATCATAAATCAGGTAAAAAAATTACAACAAGCTAAGTTGGTAGTTTTGAAGTGTCTTTTGTGAGAGATCAACCTTTAGAAAACATAGTCATTTTTTTGGGTAGTTAAGCCCATTTTTATTTGTTGGAGAGTGTATGAAATTCCATATGAGATCTTCACTTATAAACATGTTAGCTTTGGATAAGAGGCATAAATAAAGGGTATCTAATCCTCCAAAATCACCTTGAACTCATTTACATAGAAGTTGGAGAACCTATGTCATCATTTCTGCAAGCACTCCAACTTATTACTAGACCACAACTCAATGGACCAAGAATTAGTAATCAGTAAGTATAAGTTTAGTTAGTAAAATGGGATTTTTTGTAACTTCATATTGCATTTTTCCACTTTTGGTGCATTTTGGAAGAGATCTTTTCCAATTTCAAAATTGGAAATTTGTGAAATAATTCTTTTGGCAATGATTGGAAAGTTTTTTGATTATTTTGGACAATATACCATAGAAATTCCCTCGTACTTAACTTTGTATCTAATTATCCATGAAGTACTCAGCTTTGTACAATTAGCCAAATGGGGGCTATATTACTAGGGCAATTTGTTAGTATCGTTACCCAAGACAGCTGCATCTTGCTTTAGGAGATCTATAGATTTAGTACATCAGATGGTTACAAATCGCTTTCCACATAGCCTTTCACATCTAACTAACAATTTTATTGAGTGTCCTACCTTTCAGTTGTAAATGTACATTGGATAGTGCCCTCTGTCATGTGAGATGTTTTTAACAATTAGGCTTTGTTGTATACATACAACAAAATGACTTAAATCTTCTAAATACAAGTGAAACTCTTCCTCCCTTCAGTTCCTAGGATTGCTGCAGCCTGCTTTAGGAGACCCATACATTTAATCCATTAGGTTGTTAAAAACTACTTTCCAGATAGCCTTTTTCAAGTACGTGTGACTAACAACATGCTTAAAGTGAGAGATCTCGTGCAAGGTAATATTGGCACATACTCTAAGTCTTCCATTATAACTTTATGATTTTAGGTGATAACAAGTATTCAATAACCAACTAAGTATGCCCATTTAATCTCTTTGACTACAAGTTTACAACTTTTGCATTTGCTAATTTATTCTTAATGCACTCCTAAAATATCCATAGACTCCCTCATCCTAGTTGCCACAAAGCTAGTAGCTTCAATTCCATAATTTCCAGGAGGTGGTTGTGTTTACATTGTAACAGAGAGTCAATGTTTTAAATTTAATCTTAAAAACACAAAACAGTAGGCTTGGAGAAGTTAGCAACAGGGGATGGTACAAGTATTAATACAACCCTTGAACTATGCACAAATCTAGCCTTAGTGAATGACATATAGATGATGTAGTTTGAATCTAGAAACCTCTCTGCTGCATATTGGTATTTTCATTCCAAATCCAACCTCAGAACATCTACCTCCTTTGTGTCTTTCCAGTGTTTGGTTTTAAGGATGGATCTTCACTTTTTCCATTAACAACAATCTGGGGAAAAGCTACAGTATGGGTGTGCTCTGCAACCCTTTGAAAACATCTTCAACATTATACTCTGCCCCTAATATAGAATGAGGAAAAATGGCCTACTATTACATGCTAGGTCCAATCTGAAATCTGCCTTCATGGATTCTTTTTATGCTTAAGATAAGCTACATGAATCTGTAAAATTCGCTACATGTCTTCATATCATGGCACAGGTATATCCTTTCTTGAGTCAGGCACAATCATCAACATCGGATTTTGAATTACCCATCCATTCTACTGAATCTTCAATCATTTTGAACCCTGAAAGGAGTTGAGTTTTTTTTTCCCAATATGTGCAAATAGGACCCTCAGGTTATTTGTTTCCCTTCTGAATACAGATGAGGGCCCACTGCTTATAAGATATAAAAATATGAGGGTATGTTTCTCACAAGCTATTTCGAAATCATAGATGAATACTAACTTACTAAGTGATGGTCGAAATATAGCCCCACTCAAACTATCCAAAAGGCATCACTAAAGAAAGTGTGTCCACACATAACCCAAGGAAGTGGACATAACCAACATACTTCATCATTATTCAATATAACAACTCCAAGGTGGACAATATCATCATAATTGTAGAAGATACATCCGCCAAGGAAAGCCTTTCCATCAATCCAATTACTACATGACCATACACAACAATAGCAAACTTCAATTTTGCATATGCAGTCTTACTGAACCCCGAAGCATGTAAAGATTCTTCAATTGGAAATGAATCTTCGACTTTTGATTTAGGAAAATATAGATGATTTTCATAGGATTCAGGTGAAAGAATTTTTTTTATAATATATATGAATTATGTGCTTGATATCAACATCCAAGTATAGTATGCTATAGGATTAATTGCAGCTACAACTAAGTTCCCATCTCATGGCCCTTCAGTTATATAATCTCGAACCATTTCACAACTACAAGAATTTTCATTGAGATCCTCTAGTATCAATTTTGCAATACAATAATATTAATAGCAGCTTGACCTTTTTACTCTCTTGAGAAGCCATATCTCCTTAATACATCCATTTTTCATCACACCGGAATCCCACTGCAATAACATTGTTTGTGTTATTTCAATATGGTTGAATTTTGAATTGGGGTACTGAAAAGTACTATAGTAGCGACCATTAGTGGCCTCCCAAAATGGCAGTTGTGACATCTCTAATCTCAAATGGTGCATTGGATCACAGATTCACAACTATTAAATATTCCAGATACCATCGAAACAACAACTAAATGCCTGCAATGGTACCATTGACTAAAAGAACCCTCCTTTCAAATGATATAGGGATTTGAACCAATAGAGGTGGTACTGAATTTGATATGATGTATCAATGAAATGCTATCTTCACACTCCGAGGTTTTTCCATTGTCAAATCTTCCTCAAGCAATATCTTAATTGCTACAACCCTTCCTCTCCATAACCCACAATAAACTTCTCCAAATGAAGCTATGCCAACATAAACTCCAAACCTTGGCTTAAAATAATCAATATTTCATTCAGTGAATGGAAATTATGATTGGTGCATAGATAGAGTCGTCGACTAAACTGCCTCTGATGGTACTGAAGTTTGTATGTCTGACTGATTTCTCTTGATCCTAAATTCTTTTATTTGTTCAAGACAAGTTTGAAATGAAAACTGTAGAAACTATTGATTGAATTTTTTCAAAGCATCCTCAACAACATGTTCACTTTGTTTAGTTAGGTGAGTGTAATCTCGATGTATCTTGAAGAAAACTTGTCCATGCATTCACAATGACGGCTTCTGTCTTCTCTGCATATACAGAATCATCCTCCTTCAACTTGAACATTCATTGTCCCCTCTTTTGTGAAAAATGTTGATGCAACATCCATTGCTAGCTGATAGATTAGTAGTTATGTTTTTCTAGCTCTGTTTCATCCAGATCATTAATTCTGTAAGGAATTAAGGAGAATACCCTGAGCAGTGCATAATCCAAAATGCTTTCCATAAGGCTATAATCTTGGAATTGACTCTGGGTCTCCATATATTTCAATCCTAATATCATGTGGATCATGGTTGCATACTTTTCATAAGAAACAAAACTATGATGAGACTGGAAATTCTTAAAGATCCAAAATAAAGACCCCTAGGAATCAATTATGTAGTTATCTCCATATAGATGGATGATTTGTCCAACAGTTTGCTCCTTCACTATTTTTTCAGCAATGATATATATATATATATATATATATATATATATATATATATATATCCACCCAAATTCATTCTCACGATGAGATTAATAACATTTTATGTTATTAGGGGATGTTACAAGGATAGTGAATCATCGTTGGCTTCCAATATCTCCTCCTTAGTTGCACATATTCTCACTTGAATACCCATCCTAGACTGAACATAACTCATGGATCTTATTGTGGGATATGGAAAATTCCTTTGGAGGCAATTCAGTTCTCTTTGGTTGTTCCATTTCTTTCCAAAATTTCCCAACCAAGTTCACATTTAAATTCTGACCCAACAAAATAAATGTCGTAACTTCCCCTAAAAAGTTATTGTAAGATCAATCTTCCTTCTAGGTAGAGAAACCTCCCAGTATTTTCCTCTTTAACAATGAGCAAGGATGGTCCATAGACCCAATTAGAACTAGATGGACTGTGCATTTATGAGAATATTGCAACCATGTTACCCAAAATTTTAATTGAAGTTGAATCCAAAGAGTCTTTGTCAGCGTTTCTCCAACTCAATATTTCAAAATACATCATGTATTCTAATGACATTTGAAGTTGCAACACCCACAGGCCTATACCATGCAGCTATCCAGGATCTCTTTCCCAAATATGCTATAGGAGTTGATGAAGTTGGATTAGTTTAACATAGGGTTTTCTTCCTCTTTAATGAGAAAAATCCCAATACCTTTCTATCCTCTTGATTTAGAAAAATGCAAAGTTGCTCTTGGATATGTTGACTGACAATGGAACCATGCTTGTTGTTGATGTTGAGAATTAATAGAATTTTGAGTTGAACCATGGCCTAATGCTGTAAATGGTTTTCAGGTTTTATGCTCTATGCCTTCATTACATAACCATGCTGAAAATCCTTAATGACTATGAAAATGCTACTAAAATTTTCGAAAATTTTAGTAGAATTTTTTATCCTTAACTCCATTGTCTTCCTAATCCTTTAATGAAGCTCAATCCGATGGTCAATTTTGGAAATTTTCTCACCTTGTGATTCACCAAATTTCCTGTCACTGTCTAGATAAAATATTCAAATTTAAAAAAATTATATATATATTCATGTGCATCCATGTGAATCCAAACCATTATACACAAATTTGCAAATTTTCACATATATATAACGAGTAAGACCATAGCATTGGAAAATCCTACCAAAGCAATTTAAAACCAAATTGGAATTACTAAAAGCAAGGCAAGGATGGTTAAGTTCGACCCTCTTATCTAACTCAGTATATGAGGTGGATTTCTCTTTGGTTAACTTATGTGATTTTGTGCCATTTCAAAAGAGTCCTCTCATAATTCATGACTCTTAAAGGAATGCAATGAACATGCACAAGTGGCAGCAGTTGTAAGCAGAGGATAAAGGGTTAAATCAATGTTCAAAAGCAGAGGAATTTTGGCCATTTTGCATCATTAAACAACAAGTAGAGAAAGAGTCCCAGTGATGTCAACTCACTTTATAGGTGGAAATTTATGAGTGATCAAAAGTTGGAAAAAAAATAAGATTTTGACCTGCTGATTGAATGTTAGGATAAATGTAGAGACAAGGTGTTGGTTGACAGTTGTAAAAGCTGCAAGGAAGGTTATGTATTGCTTATAATGGCTAGCAATTTCCATTATTGCTGTAACCTGAGTCAAAACAAAGGAGGCCTTTTATGGAAAGCTATGACTTTGAAAAAAAGGAAAACTTGAGGTAATGAAAGAAACTAGTTCACCTTGTGGCAGAGAGGAAGATCATATGCCAACATTCAGTAAACCAAATCATCCAACACTGGCGTATGACTGTCTCAAACTTGGGAAGCAATGATAGAGCTCATGTTATGGTTTCAAACTTTCAAGTGATGCATATTAAGCACAAGAACACTAGTTTAAACTTCTAACCAGTGCAAGGATGCATAAAAATATACTTTTTTGGCTACAAACTAGACTAAGATGACTGAACCATTCAGCCAGGGAGTACTAACTAACAACTTTATGTCACCATCTCTCCACAATAGTCCTTTATTATTGTCTCTTCAGAGCATTTTTCTTCTCATTTCATGTATGCTATATGTTGTTTGCTCTTGTGTACCTAGCTTGTTATTTACCTTGGCCAATCATCATTTTGAACATTTGTTTCCTGCTAGATCTCAACAACCTGTTGAGAGGATGTCAAGAGCTCGAACTTTTGTTAGTGGCTAGGGTTTTACCCTAGCTGATTCCATCCTCCAGGAATCGTAGCATACATTTCCATTGTTTTCTATATGTTTTCCAAATCTGAATGTATGGATCATGGTCTATTGCTGGCTATCCCTTTTAAACTGCTAAGGAGAAGATTCATGATTCCCATCATTAAGGAATTCATAAATTGCAGCATGTACATTATTCTAGGTGATGTTTTCTTTTGGTAAGAAAAAAACAGTTTTATATTCACCAAAGTTCATTCTTAGAAAATTGGAAGTCCTCTTTCCCTTCAAATGAGTTCATGTCTTATGTGTTCAGAAAAGGGCTAGCACTGTTTGTCCAAATTACCCTCAGTCCAATCTGGGCATATCCAAAACATGTAATATCACTATGATTACTAGAAGCCAAAGTACCAGTCTATAAGACATGTCACATAATTCTAAAATAATGTAGTCTATGTACAAAGTAGCAATCAAAGTATGATTTCCTGAGCTCAGCTATTCAAATTATAAAAAAGATGTAGGGAATTGAAGTTGTAAATGAGCTTTCTTATCTCCATTAATGTTGAAGTTGAGGACAACATGGGAGGTGAGCAACAGTAATCGAACTGTTTACACTCATGCTCATGTTGTGCTGAGGTGAGGTGAAGTCCAGGTGACAATTTAGTTGTTGCAGAGGATGCATTCTAATGTCAACGGGAGGACCCAGGAACTTGTACCACCCCCTTGCAGTTTTGAGGAGGAATGCTCAATGTAATCCTGTAGAAAAAAATCTGGATAGTGACACATATTCTTAGTTGGTTCAAAGTAATATTATGAGAAACTGCAATAACGCAGTGTTTCATACAAGTGGAAGTATTTTTATCCCAATTACTATCTTCACTAGTACCACTTTCAATAGTTTTATAAGCTCTAAGTCTCCATATATTTCTACAATCCAATAGCAAAGGAGGAGATTATTCTACATCAAGGTGAACCTCAAGTTCAATTCCTAGATTACTAGAAGACTCCATCAAAACGTAACTTCATTTCAGCACATTCGACAATGTGTAGGTTCAGGTTCCTCCATCAAATCGTAACTCAATACAAAAGAGGAAATAGGAAATCATTTCATAGAAGGTTGGTTCGTTTACCAATTCCGATCCCTCCAAATGCCATTTACAGTGACCTCTCCAAGTTCCATATAAATCCCTCTTAGTTCCAGGAAGAAAATAACAAAGAAATAATTGTCATTACACTCTTAGTTCCATGTAACTATTTTAGACACCTTTATAATAAATGGTAGTACTAAATTCTTAAAGTAAAATTTGACATTCTTCTTTGTATTTCATTTTTAATTATTTTACTTAATTTTTTAACAATGGCATTAATTGCTTTAGGATGTTTGAGAATGGTTCCATTATCATCATACTTCATATAGAAAAAAGTATAATTTCATATCCCATTTATAAGTTATCAGAATTCTTAGTTTTCAAGATTTCAAAATTCGCAAGGTTTGGATTATATCACGAAATAAAAGTTGAAAATCATGTATAACACCCCAAATGCAAATATTGTATGGCATCTAGAATGAAACTAGACTATTCTTTCTTATCATTCAATTATATCTTTGGATAATTGAATGAATATTTTTCTATAATACATGAATATCCTTGAGTGAAACAACAATGGAAATGGAGACCAAGTTCAAAAGGACAAGAAGGTATGCTTGATGATTTTTTTTTTAGAATAAACCTAGACATAATGTGTTAAATAAGAGATAAGATCAACATCTAGTGGCTTTTTTTGATGGGAAACAAATGCAATTATTTTCAAATCTAGGGATATACATATAAGGCTGGGAAAAATCAATCTCCCTTAGGAGAGAAGTTAACATATCTATGAAAATATTTTATCTAAAACGTATATAGCAGTACTTTAAGGCTTATTCACTTGTATAATTACAACATTGTATCCTAGCCTCATGACAGTAAGACAACTCTTTTGACCAATACATATTTTAGAATTTAACATTAATTTAATAATAGAATTGAATAGGAAAATTATTAGGAATAATACCTCCACTAAGGCTGAATGTGTTGGTTCATTGTAGTGTTAATTGGTTATCTTGTTTTACTGTGTATGCACTAATTTTCCCCTTTTTCGAAGTAGTTGTAGTCGTATATACTATCATATTTGAAAAATATAAAAAATCTTTAGATTGTGTTAGGTTTACTGTACGATTTTATGTTTTGAAAGATAAGCAAACCAGGAAATTGTGAAGATTTTACATTGTTATATACACATTTCTTTTTTCAGTTGCAACCATTACGCACACAAATGCACTACCCTTTTGAGTAAATAAAAACCTTAAAAAGAACCATTAATTTATAATTTTCTAGTAAATTTTCCTTTTAGGTCACACAAACCAACTAGCTTAGGATAGGGTTTTGGAATAGAGCATCTTAAACTTTCCAAGACCGTTCAAATCTAAAAATCGTAGTAAAACTATCATTAGGTAAATCCACTTTTGTAGAGGTGAGGCGGGAAGCTCCACTCAAACACGAGTTAAGCATGAGGTCATGTGAGGTTGATCTTCCAGGGATACCCCCCTGCTTTTCAATCAATCATATACCAGAGCTGCCACGTGTACGGGGATCCATTAGTACCTTGTGTGCTTCTGGATTTCAGGCTTAGTTACCCTACCCATACGTGTCGGTTCGACCTGCGACTGTCCCCTCAGACTCTTTCTGCAACTGTGGTAGCCTTAGTATCTTTGACCTTTAGGGATTTACACATGTGACGGTGGAAGGATATTTCCAATGTACCTAGGACAGATGTGGGAGGAAATCCCTTGCAGTAATTTGGGAGGGCGGTTGGTGAGTGAAATGCTTGCACCCGAAGACTCTGTATTGTGGACCCCGGGTAACTGTCCTTCTCTACTCTACTGGTTTGTTTTGGGCCCTAATCATCCCAAACTTTCCTTTGAGAGTTCATCTTTGTTTTCTTGGTCTTGATCACCGTAGGAAAATTTTATAGTGGTGTGTTGTTTGTTCCCTATTGTTCTAGTGGCCCCTAGGTTAATCACTTAGTATATTTTTGTTGCAGTTGTGGAGGACCAACCTCCTCGTAGGGAATTGCAGTTGTACTAATTTTATATCATTTTTCTCATGCAGGCTTCCTTCTGGTTTCTATATTGATTTGGAATTTCAATTTTGGAACATTAGGTAAGATTTCAAACATGGATCATGGAAAGAAAAATAAAACATTAAGACAAAAGGATGTAATATCATATTTTCAAAAACATCAATCCAATAATCCACATCATATTCATGCTTCAAGCTCTCTTGAGCAAGGTATTGGTTGAGATGTCAACACTTGGGAGGATGCATTGGAAAAACATACAATGGATGGTAGAATACATTCCTCTAGTGATCAAAGTGAGACAAATGCATTTTCATCAGAAATTGGTAGCTCCAATGTTGAATATTTTTCCTTGCAAGGTGACATAGACCATTCACGGAAGAGTAAAAAAGGCCAATGGGACTTCAGGAGACAATTACAATCTGATTGGGTATCAAGATTCCCATTTATTGAACCAATACCTCCAACAAATGAGAATGAGACCTCACGAGAAGTTAAATGCATTTCATGTACTTGGAAACTTGGCAAGGTAGTGAAATTGAAAATGAAGCTAGACAAAATAGAGAAGCATGTTGGAAAGGTGTATGATAAGAAAACTGGAAATGATGAGAATAAATCTACTGCTAGATGGAAATCTCTTAGCCAATGTCGACATCTCCAATATGAAGAGGAATACAATAAATACTTAATAAATAAGAGAAAACTGGATGAAAGTGGAGGAACCACCACTTCTCAATTTGGAAAGATGATGGAAAAAATTTGTTATCGAAGTCGATACAATTAAGCATTGTATTTCACATCCTATCCAATGGTCTTCCTATGCAGATTATCCAAAAATGATGAAATATCTATTTTTTATTCAAGTGCCAAATTTTCCATCTTATCATTGGTCTTTAATGGGTGGTTGGGAATGGGGAAAATATCTAGCTCAAGTAGAAAAGGATGATATGAAAGAGAATATTGTGAATGCTACATTTTTGTCACTGTCTTCGGATGAGGTTACAACTGTTGATAATACTTCATGGATTTGCATGAGCATTTATACGGTCAATGACAATATCAGACATTCCTATCTACTTGGAATTCATAAAATGAGCAAAAGTTCTACAACATAAAATATTTATGAACTTATTATTAACAGTTTGAAGGAAACTGGTGGTATGGATCATTCAATGATCGCAAAAAAGTTGGTATGCGTTGGAGCAGATGGAGCATTAGTAATGCAGGGACAAATGAACGACCTTTGTGCTAGACTACAACTCTCAGCTTCACCGTATATACTTGGTATTCATTGTATGGCTCACATGATGAATATTGCATTTAAAATAGTGAGCAACTTTCCATCGGTTTCAAAAGTTGAATATCTTGTACTTGAGGTTCATGCATACTTTTGTCGGAGTCCCAAACGGTTTTCAGAGTTTAAATTTTTTTTCGATGGTGTTACAAATGGAAACAAATTATTAAAAGATCTTGATACAAGATGGATCTCACTAAAGGGACTAGCTGAAAGACTACTCGATGAATATGCATCCTTCGTACAGGTGATGTATGAACATCGCCTAAGTGTAGAAAAAGCTCAAACTCTTCTCTTTCTATTAACTGATATAAAGACATATTTAACATTGGCTGGAGTTATTCCTTTGCTTCATGAAATGAATAGCCTCGTGAAGATGGCTCAGAGTCGCACGATGTATATTGATGAATACACAAATGCTAGAAAATTAGCATGCCTTGCATTAGATAATTTGTATATGATGGCAGATTCTTTTACAGATCTAGCATTTACAAATTGGACTAAGATAATCAATATAGAAAATGATGAAAATTTATTGAAGTTTGATGAAAAAGGGATTCTATGTATGGCAGTGCGTGGGTATATGGTTCCCTTTTATTATAATGACAAAATAGGAAGAACCACCAAAGAGTGCCTTGTGTCAAGAGAACAATTTGACAATGTTGTGATTTTAGTGAGGTGCAACTTGATAGAATTTGCAAAATCACTATCATCAGAGATAAGAGAAATATTTCCTCGAGATGAACTGTTGGAGGCCATGTCTGTGGTATACCCTCAATATTGGAACCATCGTCAATGTTCAGACACTATAAAGGTTGACTTTATAGCAAAATGCAAGATTTTGCAGAGCCATTTTTGTCGAGAGACCGAGATAGGAGGAGAACATATTCAAGGTATTTTAGATGGAAAAAAATTGTCATATCAAGCCCAATGCTTTGCTGATACAATGTGGTATCAATTTTCTAAGTTGGAGAATCCTCTAGAATATGGGGCAATTACAAGATTATGGACTACAGTAAGTGGTAGCGAATTTCTACTGCAAAATATGTCAGAGTATTTCAAATTAGTAGATTTATGTCAAACCATGATTTTGGAATCAGTGGAGGATGAGAGAATGTTTAGTGCATTGACATTTTTTAAGTCAAAGTTGAGGAACAAGCTTGATAAAAATGTGGATACATGCTTAAGATTATATGTAACAAAGTATGAGGTTGGCAATTTTCCATATGAAAGAGCACTAGCTCTTTAGCGATCAAATTGTGAAAGAAGGGGAGGAAACAATATGACAAATTTCTCTAATGAACTTGATATGGAACATAATGTTCTTGAGGATCATAATGACGGCTCATCTGGAGAAGGTCATGTTCAGAGTGCCGAAAATGAGGACCAGGCCCAAAATGTGAATTGGGAAATGGATTTCACCTAAAATTGTATATGATCCAATACACATGAGAGACTCTTGAGTCTGATTTTGGTATAGGTGTTCCATGGACCCTTGCGGTTGATCACTATATGTAAATTTGAGCTAGTGTTTTAATTAAAAATAGATTGTACATTGTACTTTTTTGTTATAACATTGATGACATGACATACATTTCCTTGGTGCAGTTTATTTTAAGATTGATGTATCATGTTTTGATATTTATCTTTTACATTGTCTATTTCTTGTATGTGATAGGAAATGGCGCTGGAATTTGACAAAGCTAGGATTAGGAGCTATCTCTTCACATAGATAGTGTCCTAGCATTAAAAGATAAATAAATAATTTGACTACACTTTCGCTAAGCAAGAATGAGCTCATTCAAGTACATAAAACCTTGTTGGTGTTTGTTTCTAATATCTTGACAAATTTTTATGGTTTGTTTATTGCTTTTGTTTGAAGCATTTTGTCGATTTGTGGAGTTTGCGTGTATTTTGGTTAATTATTGTGTTAGACCCTTGAATGCTTCTAGTTCTCATTTGATGCTTGATTTAACCCTTTGTTGTAGCTTGAATCAATATTGGTTTTAGTTGATTTCCATTGATTTAGGGTTTGAGAAAATAAGTTTTTATTACCTTTTAGTTGCATGAATTAATTGTCTTCACTTTTTCACTTTTTTTATGTTGATTGTATATTTTGTTTGTAAATATTTATCGTTATTCAGAAAAATAAATGAGCTCTACATAGCTAAGCGAAGAGAAAAATGGTCTATGCACTAGCTTCCTATGCATTGATCGGTAGGAGACCTATTGGCACGAGACCAACGTTCCTCTAGTGCAATTGGCATAATTACATAGCATAATTTTCCTAGCCTCTACGGGCATAATTGGCTAGTGGAGGCCAAAATCATGCATAATGTCTGATTCTGTCAGTTTATCGGTTTGTCAAGATTCAGGTCCCCACATGTCCATTAGACCATTAAGGGACGAGATAACAAGTGGAGTCCCCACTTGCCCTGAATCTTGACAAACATTGGATGAAGAGTAACACCTGAATATCACCTCGTTTATTAGTTATTAACTTATTATCTTTATCTATTTATGAGGTGTCATTCTTATCCACTATGAGTTCAGTGACACCTAGTCTTGTTACTACATTAAACTCTGCCTGTAATAATCCAAATATGGTTGTTGCTTATGCATTTCCATCAAGATTTTACAACCAACCAATATTATTTCTCCCTTTTTTCAGAGTGGTTCAATATTTTGTTTTTGGCCATGATTCTTCATTCTTGTGGATGTCTTTGTTTGTTTTGATGCTATTCTGAGCTATAATTTTTAAATATTTTTGCTTATGTCACAATATCAAACACTTGCTCAACCAACTATTTTTGCATTTTGCTTTGGCACTTGGTCAAACACTTACGTGCATCCTCCAAACACCCACATTTAGAATACATGTCTACAAGATCCACTCGGCTTTCCTTGGAAATGAAGGCATCATTAAGGCCATTTCGATTTGGTATTGAGACCAAAACTTGAAATAGAGAAAATGAACTCAACATTTGAAGAAGCCTTGAACTTAGAATTAACAAGCAGAGTGCCATTCAATGTGTTTTATAAATCAACGAAAGATTCGCCAAATTTTTAGAAAATTTTATAATTCAGTAAAATATTCGCCAAGTTTTTACAAGATTTTATAATTCAGTGAAATATTTGCCAATATTTTACAATAACTTATAATTTAGTGAAAGATTCGCCAATATTTTACAACATCATATAATAAAATGAAATATTCGCCAAAAAATTATATATACATATTATATTATTGATAAAATCGCCTTCAAATTTTCCTATATATCGGGAAGATTCACCCAATTTTTATACATATAAATTTGGGGGGGTTCTTAAAATCATCCCTGGGTCACACCCAATAGGGAAAGAGGTGAAGAG
Source organism: Larix kaempferi (assembly GCA_027924585.1). Classification (NCBI taxonomy): domain Eukaryota; kingdom Viridiplantae; phylum Streptophyta; class Pinopsida; order Pinales; family Pinaceae; genus Larix; species Larix kaempferi. Next base: position 6,272,154 of record BSBM01000401.1, on the reverse strand, counting down.
TCCATGAACAGGTATCACTTCTCTCAGGAAGGAGAAGAAAACAAAATGAAATTACATTCCCATCATGAAACCAATGAAATTTCTCACGGGAATAAAAAGAACCAACAGGTTAAATATCCTAAACGACAGAGAAAAAGAAAGCATGATGTAATGCTGGAAGGCGAACTGAGAAAACTAAAACCTCCAACCTTTGGTGGATAGAAGTCTGGTGACGCTACAGAGCTATGGATTATAGAAATGAGCAAGTATTTGCATTTACATGACTACTCAGAAGACCAAGAAGCATGGATTGCAATATGTAATTTGCAAGGAAGGGATTATAAATGGTGGAAGCATCTCAAACAAGTGGAAGAATTGGATGAGAGGCATATTTCTTGGAGGAAATTCCAAAGACTCTTCAAGAAAGAATATCTATCACAACAGTATTATGATAAAAAGACACAAGAATTCGTTGAGCATAAATTGGGAAATATGTCCATGGAGGACTATGAAAAGAAATTCTTGGAGCTGCTGGGATATGTGGAGTTTATCAAGGATGAAAAGGTGAAGGTACAACATTTTATCAGTGGCTTGCTTGCATATTATAAGGATAGATTGACTTATGATGAACCTCGCACCTTGAAGGATTGCTTCTGAAAGGATAGATGCTTGCATGAGCAAGGACAGAATAGGCAGGAAGTGAGAAAGGTTTGGAAAGGTAACTTGGAAGAGATGCAAGATCAGAGAAGAAAGGGGTTTAAGCCTCTGGATACAAAGAAGGATACCTACCCTTCTTTTAAACCACCGATACCGAAAGAAGAATCCAAGATGGGTAATTATTCAGGACAAAAGAAACCAACCCAAGGTAAATGTTGGGGATGTGGTGGTGACAATTCCTTAAACAAATGTCCTGAAAGAAGAAACAAGGGAACCGGTGTATATAATATGCAAGAAGCTTCTACTGTTGGTGATGTTGCAAGAAGTGTTCCTCGCATCCATGCAGCATTGGATAATCGCCAAGCTGATCATAAAGATTCTATGATCAAGATTGAAGGTAAACTAAGTGATGTGCCTATTTCAATTTTAATTGATTCCGGAGCTTCTTATAGCTATATTAATACTAACTTGGTTGAAAGGTGTAAATTGATGACTCATAAGTTGTTTAAGTCCAGTTTGGTTCAATTGGAAACTGGTATGAAGAGGAAGATCGCAACTATGGTCAAAAGTTGTTGTTTTGAAATGAATGGAAACCAAACCTGTACTGATCTGGACATTCTTCCTCTTGGATCAATGATTTGTTGATCGGTATGGATTGGCTCAAGAAACAATTTGTTGTGTGGGACTGCCACAGTAAATTTATTACATGTATGAATGATGAGGGAAACCTTATTGTACAGATAAGAGGTATTCAAAGACCTATATCCTTAGGACAAATTTCAGTCTTGCAAATGAAGAAGTGTATCAGAAAAAGGTACCAGTTGTACGCTATCCAGGTAGAAGAATTGTCTACTGAAAAAAACAAGTTTGGAAGAATATCTAGTGTTGAATGAATTTGTTGATGTATTCCAGGAAGTTCCTGGGTTACCACCCAAGAGGGATATCGTTTTCACAATCAATTTGGTGCATGGAACTGTGCCAACTTCAAAAGCACCATACAGAATGGGTACTCTGCACTTAAAATAATTGCAGATGCAACTTGAGCAGTTGCTAAAGAAAGGGTATATACGGCCTAGTATATCACCTTGGGGTGCTCCAGTTATTTTTGTAAGAAAGAAGGATGGCACACTTAGATTATGTGTGGACTACAGGCAGTTAAACAAAGCCACAATTAAGAACAAGTATCCTCTACCTAGAATTGATTATCTTTTTTATCAGTTAAGAGGTGCAAGAATATTTTCTATGATAGATTTGAGATCTGGATATCACCAGATATGTATTAAAGATGAGGTCATCTGTAAAACAACATTCAGAACCAGATATGGGCATTATGAATTTACAGTGCTTCCTTTTGGTTTAACAAATGCTCCTGCTACATTCATGTGTTTGATAAATGGTATATTTACTGAGTTTCTGGATAAGTTTATAATTGTATTTTTGGATGATATACTTACATATTCCAAAACCGAGGAGGAGCATGAAGAGCATCTCAGGATTACTTTGCAAATATTAAGAGAAAATCAACTGTATGCCAAGCTTATCAAATGCACGTTCTATCAGAGAAAATTGTTATATTTGGGCCATATCATCTTTGAGGAAGGTGTGGCTATGGACCCATTTAAAATTAAGGCTATTTTGGAATGGCCTGCTCCTCGCAATGTCTTTGAGGTAAGATCATTCATGGGATTGGATGGTTATTACCGAAAGTTTATAAAATATTTTTCAAGAATAAACAATTCAATTACATATTTTCAAAAGAAAGGTGTACCTTTCATCTGGAGTTTGAAATGCGAAGATAGTTTCAGAAATCTAAAGGAGTTGCTTACTTGTGCACTTGTATTGAAGATTTCTGATCCTGATAAAGAATTTATGGTATGTACTGATGCATCACTTGAAGGACTGGGTGGATTTCTAATGCAGGAAGGACATGTGATTTGCTATGAATCATGGAATTTGAAGGAGCATGAGAAGAACTACGCTACTCATGAATTGGAACTAGCAGCCATTGTTCATTCACTTCGCATGTGGAGACACTATCTTCTGGGAAATAAGTTTGAGTTAAGAACTGATCATAACAGTTTAAATTATTTGTTTGATCAGTCTCAACTTAATGCCCGACAAGCTAGGTGGGTTGAATTCTTAAGTGAGTTCAATTTTGAGATCAAGTACTTGAAAGGAAAAAAAAATCGAGTAGTTGATGCACTCAGCAGAAGGGGACAGTTGATGCTTGTTTCAGCCATCAGCACTTGGAATTCTGAATTACAGATCAGATTGCTTGAAGCTTTGAAAAATGACAAGAATTACTTACAAGTAACAACAACATTGCAAGAAGGAAGTAAAGCATTAAAGTGCTGCAATTTTGCAGTAGCTAAGAATGGTATCCTTCATTTTAAGGATAGGATCTATGTACCTGATCACAAAGAGTTGAAAAGAATAATATTAAGAGAAATGCATAATGTACCTTATGCAGGACATCCCGCGTATCGGAAAACTCTTACTGCTGTAAAGAAGAATTTTTATTGGCCAAACATGAAAAAGGAGGTGGCCAATTACATTGCCCATTGTTTAGAATGTCAAAGGGTCAAAGCAGAGCATCAATACCCAAATAGTTTACTTCAGCCTTTTCCTATTCTTGAATGGAAATGGGACACTGTAACCATTGAATTTTATAGGTTTTCCTAAAACCATAAAGCAGCATGATTCTATTATGGTAGTGGTTTACAAGCTAACCAAATCAACCCATTTTATTCCAGTTCAAGGAAGCTAAAATTGCTTAGATTTATATGAAAGAAATTGTTAGGTTGCATGGTATTCCGAAAGCCATTGTGTCGGATAGAGATCCGAAATTCACCTATAATTTTTGGAAAAGTTTGTTTAGAGAGTTTGGGACTAAGCTTAATTTAAGAACAACTTATCATCCCCAAACTGATGGGCAGACTGAGTGTGTAAATCAAGTCATTGAAAACATGCTCAGGATGTATATCATGGATAGACCAGGCAAATGGGAAGAGTACCTGTACTTGGTGGAATTTGCTTATAATAATAGTTATCAAGTATCTTTGAAGATGAGTCCATTTGAAGCCTTATATGGTAGAAAGTGTAATGTTCCAATCAATTGGGATAAACAAGCAGACAAGTTAATCATTGGGCCTGAAATGTTTCAGGATATAGAAAATCAAGTGGTAAAGATAAAACATAATTTGAAGATGGCACAAGATCGTCAAAAGAGATATGCAGATAAAAGAAGGACACATCGAGAATTCCAGGTTGGGGACATTGTGTTCCTGAAGGTCAGAGGCAAGAAAAATTCCTTGTGGTTGAGAAAATGAAAGAAATTGGCCACTAGATTTTGTGGACAATTCGAAATCTTGAGCAAAGTGGGATCAACTTTCGAGCTAGCACTACCTCCCACCATCAAAATACATAATGTGTTTCATATTTCATTTTTGAAAAAAGTATGTTTATGATATTAATCATGTGCTTGATTGGTATGTTATTTAGGTGGAACTAGAAGGGAAAATGCATGTTCAACCAATCTGCATATTGGATCGTAGAAGCAGGATACTCAGGAACAGAGTCATCAGACAGGTAAAGGTCCAGTGGACCCATTACAGTCCCGAGGAATCTACTTGGGAACTAGAAGAAATAATGCGGGAAGAGTATCCACATTTAATTTAAAAATATGTATATAATAAAACATTACGACAACGAAATTTTGTATTTGTTTTGATACAATGTTAATCATCGAGGACGATGAAGACTCTAAGGGGAGGGGAATTGTAACACCCCCTGGCCCAGGTTAGAGTTGTTATTGTAATTGAACATTGTGGCTATGAGTATGTACATAGCATGATAATATTTTAATGAAAACACCAGCTGGCTACATGAGGAGCAAAACGCTAAAGAGGAGATCCATATATTAACCAAGGGTTGTGAGGGGGTGAGGTTGAATTATGTACCTTGTTCCCTAAACCCTTGTTCTATAAACCTTATGATAAGCCCCAAAACCCGTAATACTAAGCCACAGTCTTGATGGGGGATTAATTAGTGATTAAATATTATTAATTATTATTTAATTTTAATTAGTGGCTAATCGTGATTATGGGGGGGAGGAACGTGTTCCTTTGGGAGAGCCACGCGGGATCCCAAAGGGGGACATGGGGTTGCCTCGGTGATCCAGGTGGACGTGGGGCATGCTGATACTATGCACGACCTGGGTGGTGGGACGTCAGTTCAGGAGGATGCACACAGAGAGCACGGGGGGGGGTGGGCCGGCAGGGATAATTTTAAGGACCCATACTTATTTAAAAGTATATAAACCTTGGCGAATCTTACCAATTCTTAAAATGTCAACTATTAAATTTTTGGCAATATTTTTCTAAAATTATTTCAATTTCTAAGTATTTTATATACTTTATATGATAATTTGGCGATTTTTAGAGCGAAAAAAGTTTACCCCATCAAAATTGGGCGAAATGGGGCTTCAAAAAATGCAAATTGGCGAATTGTTTTCTAGAAAAAAACATTGAAAAATAGCCCATGGGCTAAATTTCGCCCCTAAAATTATGCTTGGGGGGGGGGGAAGTGTCTACGAAGTGCGAGAAGAAGGGGGGGAATCTGAGAGGAATTCAGACATGGACAGTGAAGAGAATCATTGTGTGTCTTTGAATTATGAAGAAAGTGAAGAAAACTTGGGAAGAATTCCCTATGATGAACCTAAACATGAGTTGTTGAGTTAAACCATTTTGACCATGATTTCCTTGGTTTCATACACCAGTAAATTGGCAATGAAGCATGAGACCTAGAGGGAATCCCAATGTTTGCAGTGAAATGTGTCGTTGTGTGTTTTGGGAAGGAACTCAGGTGGGTCAATTGCGGAATTGACAAGGAATTGGTCTCCAAATTGATGTTTGTTGAACCCCATGTATATATTTTACCTTTGTTAATTCCACCTTAGACTCTGAGAGTGAGTTAAGGAAAAATTAGTGAAATATCTCTGGTTAATGTCCGGATCTCGGCTCGGGGGTGAACTTGGGGGATGAAATAGTACAGGCTAGACAAGTTCTAATGTTGGGTGGAGCGTGGCTCACATGCAACCAGTTGCCACATTCATGTGAATTTCATATAAGTGTATATGTGTATGAATTATTATGTTCATGTGTTTTATTATGATTGTTATGTTCAAACTGTTGAATGAAGGTGTAATTATATGTAAGACATAATTATGTTATTCTTAATCCTGTGTAGAAGGATGTACTCTTGAATGATGCTTCCTTCAATTGCATGAGAAACCTGCATTATGGGTCTGGCATGTGAAATATGCATGGCTTATACTTCATTTATGTATCTCATATATGCTGTCATAACCTTATGAGGAATGAAGGGTTCATGTAATGTTCATAACATGATAAATCTAAACCTGGTTATGAGTTGGAATGTCCAATTGGGAGTCTTTGTATCAATAAGGATGAGATATGTTGTTTAACCTTGCAAGCTTCGACGAGTCTTTATATCTCTGTCTCAATCTTATGTTTTCTTATGATTTGGATGGTACTCTTCAGTGAAAATTTAGGAAAGGTTGAATTGAACCTTGATATGTCTAATTCCGAGCACTTATGGCATGCTTCTGGCTGCCGATGTATTTATTTATGTTTATGGACCAACTAATGTAGATATGGGACTGTTAATTAGATGCTCCAAGGAAAAAAATTATTTTCATAGTTTTACAGTTTGTAAATTATGTGTATGAGTAACGTGGGGACGTTACAATGATACATTATTTGTATCACCCACTCTATCCACATCATAGCAATTTTTTGAGCTTCATACACATATTCCTTGAAAACAACACACCTAATAGTCTCAATTAACACCCATTTGAAATGACTGACACTCAATAAACTGAATGACTTTCAAAAGGATGTAATTTTACAAATGCAAATCTAATATAATCTTGTTCTTGTGCATTATCGGGAGTGTTTCCTTCATCAACCTGCTCGATATATTGATTTCATCTCTTCTCTTCCCTTGATAATGGTTTAATCTCTAGACTTTAAAAAGTCATAAAGGAGACTGAAATAGAGCACGACATGCCATTATTTGGCATGGTTTGACAATCAATAATAAAAAAAATCTATTTAGTATATGTAAAAATTAATTCAATCTTACCAATGAAAATAGTCACTCCTTATTCCCAGTGGTGCAACAAGTAAAATATCTATGATCCATGGGGTCAAGATCCTTAAAATATTATTTTCTTGGTCTTGTCTAATAGATTGAACTAAAATTGTGTTCTCTATATTGTTACTCGTACTTGCATTGTTCCCACTAACACACCTTTCTAATTATTGATTATGTGTTATATCAACTTTGTAAACTGATCGGTTCTAATGTGTTAATACTCTCAATATCTCTCCATGTGAAAAATCCCATTGCTTTGAATAGTCCTACCAAAGAAAATTTTGTCGTGAGGCACAACATAACACATCAACTCACCCTTTCCCAATCGAAATAAATGAAAAGGAAAAGGAAAAAAATGGAATGAAGTTTTTTGATAGTGAAAGTGGACATTAAAAATAGTCAATCCATTGTAATTGATTGGAAAATATAAAAACTTACAAAAAAGAAAAGGGATACTTTTATAGATGAATCTATGTTGCATGGAAGCACCCCCCCCTCAGCCCCTGATCCCGAATCTCGCTTCTGAAGGAAGTGTTCAGGAATCGTTGGGGAAACACACTTCCTAAACGCTCCCTTATGGGAGCGTTTTCAGGAACCTTACAAAAAAAACACTCCCGTCTTTTTTTTTCAATTTTTCTTTAAAAAAAACAAAAATTTAAGTGATGGGTGGGGTGGAACTAATCCTAGGCCCATACTAATGCTATATAAAGAAGGAAAAGCCTACTCTAATAGAAAAAAACCTAACCTTAGTAATCATCAATAGCATTAAATGGTAATATTAAATTCTTAAAGTAAAAGTTGGCATTCTCCCTATCTTTCATTTTCTATCATTTTACTTAAATTTTTAACATTACCATTAATTATTTCAGGATGTTTGAGAGTGGTTCCAATCTCATTGGACTTCAAATGCAAAAAGTAGAATTTTTTATCCCATTCAAAATTCAACAGGCTTAACAATTTTTAGAATTTCAGGATTGCAACGTTTCCACTCGATTCTATCATGTATGAGGGTATGGGATTGGCATTAAATAAAACACATCATCCCCTCTATGTACCTTGATGTTGGTGGTGTTGATTGTTCATATTGATGTTGGTGGCCTCAAAACTAGTTTTTGAACAATCCCTAGTTTATAGCCTATTTATTGATGTACTTTGGTTTAGATATGGATTGCACTCGGTGCTATTTTGGTTGTATGCACTCTACTTACTATATACATGAAAAATTTTGCATATTTGTGTATAATGGTTTGAATTCTGATGGATGCACATAGTTTTGTTAACATATGCATAAAATATATAAAAAATATAGATTATATAAAAAATCGCTTCCAAACCAGAAGCTTTTGAAAAAATCACTTTTCGCTCCCACTCCCAAGTAACCTTGAGTTGAAGAGAGAAATATAGTGAACTTCAAAAGATCTACTATACAAAGCATACCTCACTAGATGGGTTGAACAAAGAAGTAAAATAACTAAATGGAGGGCTCTTCTTGTAATATATTAATGTCGATGATACATGACAGCAATGGATGAATAAATGCATTGCCATGCTCTATATTGTGAAGGACAAATATAGCTAGAAGAAAATATGACAACAACACACTTGTCAAAACATTACAAAATTAACCAAAAATGTAGCTTCCATGCAAAATTTGAGAAATAAGAGAAGAAAAATTTTACAAGATTTGGAATACCTAAGACATCATCTAGGAGAAAATCCTACCCATTTGGATAATGGATATGCACTAGTTGCAAAAGATAAGAATGGTTTCACTAGGAATCCCTACCCATTTGGATTATGGATATGCACTAGTTGCAAAAGATAAGAATGATTTCACTAGGCATCCTGGAATAATAAATAAAAACCCTTATAATGCAATGCAACTATTGTGAAAGGAACCTTTAAGGACATCAAACCCTAGATAACTTCTCAAAGGAATTTATCATATATTTTTCTATTTCAACTATGCACAGAAGTTAGAACAACCATATTGATATTCTTTTGAGTAAATTTAAGAAGATGTACCTTAGCAATATCATCTGGGAATTATTCTGAAATAAACTGTGCAAAGAGCTCCACATAAGCCAGTATTTCTGCCTGCAAAATAAGAAGGAAAATTGGTAAATTTCACTTGCAAGATTTAACTTAAATACATAAGATAAGCAAGTATATCCTAACTACCCTATTAGAAAAATTAGTAAAGGAACCAATGGGAAAACAAGATCCCCTTGGGCCCTTCCTATATAAGCAAGGAGAGCTAGCATGTCTACTTTTTCTCCAAATTCAAGATATATATCTTTCCTAAAAATGGTATTTGTGGCTAGAATTGTATAGCCATATCTGATATAAAACCGAGCATTTCTCCCAAGTTGAACACAATACTTTCCTCATAAAATGTTGCTCAAGACCATCACTTCCATAATAATGAGATGCTTGTCAATTTAATTACATCCCATGTAATCCTGCAGTGTGAACATGAATAACAAAGCCTTGGAAGAGGCCATCTACAGTAATATCTTCCACATGACAAATCTACAGAGAAAGGTTATCCTCGATAACATGCATCACATTCTAATATAATATTATTTCAAAACCGTTAGCAGTAGGAAACAAAATTGTGTTTACAAATTTCACAGTTACAATCATTCCTTTATTGCATTGCATATATTGCAACCATATCTAACTCTCAATCTCACCTAGAGTGTGAAATATAATGATGTGTTGACATTACAATCTTCAGGAGGATAAATTAATTCCTATGGGAAAAATGGACTTTCACAATTGAGTTTGGGTGTCCTAAACAACGCATTAGAAAAAAATATTTCTCCAGTGGATAAGTTAGAGAGAGATTTGAGGAAAATAGAATATTTATTGGATTTTGATGAGTTAAGGATCCATGTATAATTCCCCATGAAATTCATACTCACAAGTCTCCTTTTGTTGCATCGTCCAAAGGTTCTTGTAAGACAGATCCTGGATCGACCTCAAGAAAAAAACAAATGGAAATATACAGTATGTAGATGAATAAGCATACTATAAATTTCATAGAATTTAAAAGATATAGCACCCAAAAATCCATTGACCCATTTACGTTCTAAGTTCTAAGATATGTAATCTAGATAAGCCTATGTTATTCTTAGTATTGAACTTTCATGAATGTTCAAATGAGATAAGATCAGTTTATTAATGTCCAAAAAGGTAGGTTAAAACATATAGCACCCAAGATCCATTTATGTTTTAACTTCTAAGATATGTAATCCAGATAAGCCTTTGTTATTCTCACTGCTAAACTTTAATGAATGCTAAGATAAGATCATTTTATTGATGCCCATGAATGACCAAAAAGGTACAATAGGAGTGCTAGAGAAACTCCTATAAGATAAACACTAAAAGGTAAAGTACAAGTTAAAAGAAGCTAACATATTGAATAAGAGAAATAAAAAAAGAATGTATCGCTAAATAAAACAGATGAAGGGCCACACATCATTGTAAGTGGGTGCAGAATCAAGAGGGAAGGGGGATCCCCAAAACTCATATAACAGATAGAGTTGGATGTAGATATGATAAGATCATTTTAATAATATCCCAAAAATGACCACAAATAGGTCAATGGGAATGCTAAGTGTTAGAAATTATAGCAGCATAACAAGGATCACTAAAAGAATGGCAAAGCATAGAAACAAAATGGGTGTAGAGCTCGTTTAACCATGATGATAAGAACAATCATCTCCCAACCATCGACAAAGCTATTTGTCTCCCCCGAGCTCACACCTTCCAATAGAGAATGATGTACATCCTGATAGTAGTAGCACAAACCCAAGAAAATAAGAGAGAAACCTCTCCAATAGTGGAGAACCCCAAAAATGAGACTCCTAGCTGCAGTAGAGAACCTTCCTTGGCTAGTGCGAACTTGCTTGAGTGAATAATCAAATGAGAGGTCGAACTCTCTATTTATGCACATCAAAAGGTATTTTTTTCCCTTACTGGGCTGACCTGACTTGCCCTAACTGGGCCGACCTAACTGTGGAAATTCTTCCCATTGTCTGGAGCAGACTGCCCACTGTTTTGGGGTATTTTACCCACTGGGATGACCTATCTAACTGACAGGGATGACTTGTCTTGGGGAAAGATAAAATAAAATTTAAAGATACTTTTCTTTGTGTGTTTTTCACCCCAAGGTTTACATTAATTCTTTCAAGGGTTTAGACGATCAAATACATCAATATAATTTCATGTAGGAGGTACAACAATAATATAAAAAGAATAGCTTCCGAAGTTGCACTATTTCCAACACTAAGTGCATCCATGTCAATACCAAGTGGAAGCGCACAAGCCATTCCTATAAAAGCAAGAGAAAAGTAGATCTAATCTACTCTACAATATCAAAGATATGTGAATCAAAATGACAAGGGCAGAGTACAAGGTTGCGCTGCGATACACAAGACAGAAAGTGAGAGCACTGCTGATACTCTGAACCAGGGGAGTATGCCTCACATGCTAGAACCTAGAAGGGAGACTCATTGACCCCCAAAATTGTCAACAGAGGATGGAGGGGGAGATGGAGGGGATGCAACCCTCTAGTGAGCCAGAAACCTCAATGACTAACTCTCTCCTAACATTTGAGGCCATAGTGGAGAAACTACTAATATGTGACTGACCAGAGGTCCTGGAAGATTTGGTCTACAATGTGTCATGTTGTTTAGAAGATGCCACCTGCCGCTAATATCTAGAGGAGGTTGTCTGTCTACCGGTGTTGTGTGAGATATCTTTGGATCTGAGATTGTTGTAAATATGGAAGAGGATGGAAATTTCCTTGTAGGATCATCAACCACGGAGGAGGAGCCAATATATATCTGATAATGTCCTAAGGGAAGAGTCGAGGTCTGACAGGGTTGGACTACAAAACCTTGGGAGGAAGTCTGGAATGCCTGCTAATAGTCTCCTAACACTCAATTCTACCAGAGAGAACCTAGGGATGACAAACTAGTGCCATCAGAAAGAGCATTTTTGTTATTATGTATATTATGAAGATATAATACACACAATGCTAACATAGAAAGCATGAAATATTCCATGCATGGTTAACCGCTAAAAATTAGCTCTATGCAGTGAGGCCCAATGCCCTGATCAATGGACCATGTGTGACCAACATCATCAAAGCACTAAGTTATCAATAGGACATAGTCATCACAAAGGTTACTTGGGAGCGGGAGTGGAAGTGGGAAGAGAGAGCAGGAGCGGGAGCGAAAAGAGAAATTTTCAAAATCTTCTGTTTTGGGAGCGTTGTGGGAGCATTTTTTATATAATATATATTTTGATGCATATATGTTAACAAATGCTTGTAGAATGTTGAATTAGTTATGGAAACTCATTGGAAAGCATAAAAACATGAAATAAACCATAATATCATATAACATCATTCATCAACCATCAATCATATAGTAGTGAATTTGTCAACCATAGGTCCAGTATCTATAACATCGACCTTGCAACTTCAAGTTTTCAATATATAAAATTATGTGATCACTAAAGTTGTACTTGTAACCAAACTATAGTCTAGAGTCTAACCATGAAATGAAAGTTGAACTTGAAACAATTCACAAAGCATCATATTCATTACCAAAGAGTTATAACTTATCATAATATGCTTTTATGTAGTCAATGACTTAATAGTGAAAAGTTGCAAATAGTGAACTTCAAAGGTATGTTCAAATTCAAACTTCAAACTTGAATTGCCATGTAATGTTCACAAAATATACCATAATAAATATAAAAGAGTCAATAGTGCAGAAAATTGAAACTTGAAAGTATTGTAAACAAGAAAAGACAAGAAAAGTAGACTTTATGGATGTTTCCTTTGCACGGGAAATTTCTAATTTATTTTCCCGTGGTCTATGAACAATGGGAGTGGGACTATCATCCCCAGTAGCCACCAATGTTGAGCCACGTCCAAGACCTGGTCCTACACGACCCCACCTCACTGATGTAGATGAGGGTCGTGAAGTTGAAGTTGAACCTCTAGGAAAAGATGGTGCATCTGGAAACAAGGTAGGAGATGGTGGTGGCATCGAAGTTGTTTTTGTTGCTACTACATGGTCATCCTCATCGCCAAAAATATCTTCCTCCAAGCGCTCTAAAGCTAAGGATCCATCCTCCAAGTTATGCTCCTCCGGATTGTTGTCCCAAGTGACATATGATCTATCATTTTTGGCCCGCTCACAGTAATGATTGAGTCAACAAACTCAAGTTGCATTGTACAAAAACCAATCTTTCTACCCGATTTTCATTTAATCGGTTTATTTTCACTAAGTGGATGAATCTATAGGTGCTACAACACCTTTCTGCAAAGGAACTATTAACCACCTATGAAAGCACTTTGGTTACCAATTTATGCAACCATGGGCATGATGAACCATACATGTTCCACCATTCAATAGGAGGCACCCTATCTTGATCATTTCTAGCATGCAAAGTACCAAACAGATCAATTTCACTAAGGTATTTGCTTAATTCACTATGCAGTAACGCACATTCTTCTTCATTAGGGACCATCTTGTCTATAGCAGCCATGTACCCAACCTATACCTCTGGATATGTGTGGGGATTTCTCCTAACCCCACCCCCAGGTGTTGGTTTGGCCAACCAAGATGGAGAATAATATTTTGGTGTTAATACATATGCTAAGGCATGCAGTGGAACGCTACGATGTTCCCATCTTTTGACCACATGTTTGTGAATATGGTCATACAGGATGGGATATTTCGATTCAACAATATCTTTAATTTGGCCCATCATGCTATCCATCTACTCATACACCTCCCCAATCACCGGCTTATCTGTATCTGCAAACCAAATCATGTAATAAATGGGATTTGTGAACTATAAAACAAACTTGACACTTGCCCAAAATTGACCATCAAGAACGGTGTCCTCCACCTCCTGAAAATCAAGCCTGTCAGATGTGGATGTAACCCTATATTTCAAGACTTGCCATGATTCACTTGATACCATGCTAGCCAATGCCTCTCTTACCTTCAAAAGGAACCTGAAGGTGAGGTAATAGCTAGCAAATCTAGTCTTTGCTATCTTCAATAGCTCTAACTTTGAGTGAGTGCGAAAAATTCCATGGGCATTTCTATGGTTGGTAATAAATATTATCATGTGCTTTCCCTTTTTGTACATTTCACCAATCCATTTGTAATCATTTTCCTTCAACTTAACAATGTCATGCATCAGAAGGTTCAATGTGTGAACCAAACACCCGGACCAAAATATGTTGGGGTATTTATCTTCAATGATTGCTCCTGCTGCCTTACAATTAGCATCATTATCGGTAATGACGTGGATTACATTATATGGACCAATAGATTCAATGTTTTTGAGTAGGAGTTCTGCAATGTTCATGTTGGTCTTGAATTTATCTGAGTAGTCATGGGCCGAAAGGAAGACTGCACCAGTAGCAGACACACCAAGCACATTTATCAATGGCTTGCCTTTTACATTTGTCCAACAATCTGATACAATTGATACCCCATATTCATTCCAAGCATTTTTGAATTTCCCCAAAGCATTTTGGATCTTGGCTTTTTCCTTGTTAATCCCCACAGTTCTAGCTTTGTCACACCCGGGGCTCTTGTATCTTGCTGGGGCAGTGCGGATGGCCTCTACCATTTCATGCCAATAGGGTGAGCAAAGAACATTGAATGGTATGACACATGCATAGAGAAACCGAAACACTTTTGAATCGACGTCATCCCTACCACCTTGGTCAAGGAAATATGATATTGCCTTGCCATGTGACTGCATGGGAGAGAATTCAAGGGAAAAGGGGGCAACTTGCGCAGTAAAAAAGAATTAACCTGCGTTGTAAATAAATACTTTCTTTTTCTTTTTCTTTAGATCCTGCGCTCCACTTAGCAAATACTTTGCTCTAAATTATTTTTCCGAATAATGTTCTTCACAAATCACCTGTGCGGAAATTACCTGCGCGCATGTTAACTGTGCAATTATACTTTTATTGTGCGGTGATTACCTGCGCATTTCGACTTTCTATTGCACAGGTGAAATTTGCTGCGCAACTCTCTAACCTTGCGGAATACTTAACTTCACAAAATACTTTGCGGAATACTTTACTTTGCAAGAGCTTTGCACTTCATACAAATTACTTTTTCATAACTTCTTTAACTTTACGAAGGTTAACTACGCACAAGTTACCTTCACATTCCTATTTAGTTGCGCACAACCCAAACTTAAACAAACTTTGAATAAATGTATTTCATGCTAAAACTTAAGAACCGAAACATATGTTGAAGTACTGCGCAGTTAAACTAGGTCTTTTACCACCGTGAAATACTTGGAATCTTGATTTGATTTACAGACCGTAAATGTAAACAACATTTACGCAGGTCAATATGAAGTAGATGTGCGGGATGCATAAATCAACATTCTTGAGAATGAATACATAAAACTAAATACTTATATATTACCACTGTAAAACATAGTAACTTTGCCGCACTTACAGAGAGATGATTTTTACTTCAATCTTTTACTTCTTACACAGAGCTTGGGCTCTTCATACATTTCACGGGATGAGTTTCTTCTCTTTTCACTCTTCTTCCCTCACATACATCTCTATCTCTATATCTTCATCTCTCTTTAATATTCTGTGAGTGATTTTCATTTATACACAAACTTGGTTTGGCTTCTCCTCCAAGTTATAGGGTTTCATTAAAGACTATAATAAATTCCTACCTAAGAATTCTTGATATGTAGAGTACTAAAGCGGTCACATAAATACTAATTTTACGTGCGCCGGATTGGCTGCAAACTGACTGAATGAATTCTGACATTGCAGACTGACTGAGTGTCTGAGAGAGCCGGCGCATATCAAATACGCTATCAGCTCATTAATTACAATATTTCCAAGATTCCCCCTTAATTATGAGCGGATGGGGATCATCAAACAAAAAGTAAAATATTACAAACTATTTCAGAGCTGCGACATGCTCTATCCGTGACATATTTCATTGCGTAGATCTTGTCATTCCCAAACAACTTCACAGGTATTGGAATGTGTCCTTTGCCAATGGTTTTGTAAATATGTCTGCTACCTAATATTCAGACCTACAAAATTCGAAACAGATTTCTTTGTTGTTTATTAATTCTCTGATAAAATGATACCTTGTGTCGATGTGCTTGGTTCTCTTGTGAAACACATGATTCTTTGACAGTACGATAGATGAACTGTTGTCGCAGTAGATGACTATGGGTTCTTGCTGAACCTGCGATAGATCACTTAACATCCTGTGCATCCAAACTGCTTGACATGCTGCGCTTGTAGCTGCGACATACTCTGCTTCTGTTGAAGAAAGAGTTACTATGGGATGTTTCTTTGAACCCCATGATACAACACCTGTTCCTACATGAAATGTATTCCTAGATGTGCTTTTTCTATCATCTATGCTGCCTCCATTGTCACTGTCAGTGTATCCAATGAGTTTTAAATTTTCTGAGGTTGAATACAAAATAACAAAGTCTTTTGTTCCACTTACATGCCTCATAATTCTTTTACCTTCTTGCCAATGAGATTCTTTTGTTGACTCCATGAATCTTGAGATTAAACTGACTCCATACATTATATCTGGCCTTGTTGCTGTAAGATACATAAGGCTGCCAACGAGCCTTTTAAACAGTGTAGGATCTATATTGGATCCATCATCATCCTTGCTCAATTTCAAACTTGTTATCACTGGTGTTGGAGCTGTCTTGCAATTTAACATCTTAAATTTGTTCAAGACATCACTTGCATAGTTTGACTGTGATATGAAAATACCCTTTTCATTCTGCTGGACTTCAATGCCCAGAAAATACTTCATAAGCCCCAAATTAGTCATTTCAAATTCACTTTCCATGACTGTTCTAAAATATTCTATGCCAAAATCACCAGTAAATATTAAATCATCTACATACAGGCAGACAATTAAGTTATTACCTTGCTTGTTGATTTTTGTGTGCAACGTTGGCTCACATTCACTTCTGTGAAATCCATTCTGAATGAGATATGAGTCAATGCGATTCTACCAAGCTCTAGGAGCTTGCTTCAAACCATAGAGTGCCTTCTTCAATCTGTATACTCTATGTCCTTGTACTGGAACTTCGTAGCCTTGTGGCTGCTCCACATATACTTATTCCTCCAAATAACCATTTAAAAATGCAGATTTAACATCCATTTGATAGACAGGCCATGTCTTATGTGTTGCAATGGCCAAAACTATTCTGATAGTGTCCATTTGTGCTACAGGTGCAAAATTTTCATTGAAGTCTATGCCAGGTTGCTGAATGAACCCCCTTGCTACCAATCTTTCCTTGTGCTTCTGCACATTTCCATCAACATCTTGCTTGGTCTTATAAATCCATTTCATGCTTATCACATCCTTGTCCTTAGGAACATCAACTAATTCCCATGTCTGATTATTCTCAATGCATTCTATTTCTTCATCCATGGTTTGTGCCCAAACTTTATCTTCAACAACTTCTTCATATGTTAGAGGATCATTAACTTGAGAAAATAATGCAAATACAGAGAATGAATTAGGCGTACCAGTCTCATATATCTCGTGCAGAATTCTTGTCCTTGGCGGAGTTGCTGGTGTCGAACTGCGCGAGCTGCGCGAACTGCTTGATGGAGTCTGCTGCGCACTTGGTGTGCTTGTCGGAGTAGCTTAAGCTGCGACTTGTGTCAGATTTCTTTGTGCTGGAACATGCTACGTAGTCCTGGGAGTAGATGGAGCTGCATAGTTCTGATTTACATGCGGAGTCTCATCCACATCTTTTGCGCCGTCATCATGTTCAACATGTGACACAATTTTCACATTCTTCTCTATAGTTCCATCCCATGCTTCATTTTCCACAAACTGAACATATCAACTGATAATAAACTTTCTTGTGACAGGGTTATACAACTTGTATGCATTTGTGTCTTCAGAATACCCAATGAAAATGCATTTTTGTCCTTTATTGTCTAACTTCCTTCTTAGCTGATCTGGAACATGTGCATATGCTACACAACCAAAAACGTTTAAATGCGAAACACTATGTTTCATACTTGTCCATGTTTCCTATGGAACTTTGTTCTTCACGCTCTTCGTCGGACATCGATTCATGATGTATACAGCAGTTTCCACTACTTCAACCCAGTATTCATTTGACAGATGCATGGCTGCCAACATACTGCGCGCCATCTCTATAATGGTTCTGTTCTTCCTCTCTGCGATACCATTTTGCTGCGGTGTATACCGCGCAGTGAATTGCTTCTGTATGCCATGATTTTTGAGACATACTCACCACCTCTGTCTGTTCTTAATATCTTGATGCTGTAACCACTCTGCTTCTCCACGAGTGCTTTGAACTGCTGAAAACAACCAAATGCATCAGATTTATGTTTTAGAAAATAAAACCATGTTTTTCTTGTGAAATCATCAATAAATGTGAGAATATAAGTGCATCCTCCCATGGACGGTGTTTGCATCGGTCCACAAATATCAGAGTGTACAATTTCAAGTGGTGTACGAGCTCTGTATGACTTTTCGACTGAAAAAGTCTCTTTGTGTTGTTTTCCAAAACTACAACCTTCACAAATTCTCTCTGGTTTTTCAATCAATGGAAATCCTTTCACTATGTCCTTCATGTGGAGTAACTTCAACCCACCAAAATTCAGATGTCCAAATCTGAAGTGCCATCACCAGGATTCATCCTTTATCTCTGTTTGAAACGCAGCTTGCATTGCGATGTCTTTTTCTTCCTTTGCGCATTGAATGTCTGCTCCTTTTCTCTCTGCACAGAGCGCAGTTCCAGAATTTTCATTCTGACTTTCATGAACAACTTGATTTGTTTTTCCTTTTATATTCGTCCTTATCCTCAAAGGAAACAAGCGATTGCTTGTCATATGCACCTCTGCTATTAATTGATTGCTTGGATATTTGTCCTTGATCACACAGCGCTTCCCTACCATGTACACGCTGTAACATTTTTCCGTGCTTTTTCCATCAACTGTCCAATGCTCATCATATTATGCTTCAAACCTTGAACATAATAAACATCAGACATATATTTCTACTCCCCTATTTGGTTAGAATATCAACAGTACCCTTACCCAAAACAATGACTTGAAAATCGTTTCCAAGTGTGACATCAGTTTGAACTGATTTATTTAGACCAGAAAATAGATTTAAATTACCAGTCATGTGATTGCTACAGCCTGAGTCTAAATACCATATGTCATTTGGGATTTCTTGGACAACATTGCATTCCAGTGGAGATGCGCATGCTAAGAACAGTGAGCTATTCGGAATGCTGCTGCTGCTTAACTATGATTGACCTTGCTTTCGTTGGTCATACTGTTTCTTCCTGCATTCATATGCGAAGTGTCCATACTTCTTACAGTAATGACATTTTATTTTTTATTTATCATACCTTTGTCCACTTGACTGAGTGGGAGTTTGATTATGATCTCTACCAGTGCCATGCGCAGGGCTGCTGTTGCGGTCTCCTCTGAAAGAACTTCTTCCTCTCCCTCTAGAGTTTGATCTTCCTCTGCCTCTTCCAAGGCTTATGGATGATTGTGCTGCGAATGCACCTTTTAGTGATTTTTTTGAACCACTGATTCTATGTTCATGATTGATTAATGAGGCTTGCAACTCATCAATAGTAAATGTGGACAGGTCTTTGTTTTCCTCCAGGGTCACAACTAAAGATTCAAATTTCTTTAGCGGAACTCTAAGAACTTTTTCAACAACTCTTTGGTCACCTAAAGTTTCTCCATGAGACTTTATTTGATTAACCGGATCAATAACACGAGTATAGAATGAGTCTACTAACTCTGTATTTTTCATTGACAGAGATTCAAAATCTCTTCTAAGAATCTGAAGTTTGGCAGTCTTTACCTTGTTCAAACCTTGATATGAAGTTTCCAGTGTGTCCCACGCTTCCTTAGCTGACTACGCTGCTGCTACTCTTGGGAGTATGGATTCATGTGTTGCTTGATGTATGTGGAACAACGCCTTTCCATCTTTCTTCCTCTGTTCCTTCAGAACATCCTTCTCAGCTTGTGTGAGATTGTTGTATGCTGCTGCATTTGCTGGTTCCACATAGCCATGCTGGACTATTTCCCATACATCTTGACCTCTAAACAAAGCTTTCATAGTTAGAGACCAATATTCATAATTTTTACCAGAAAATATTGGAGTTTGCAAATTACTCGAAGTTGAAGCCATTCTTTAATCACTTTTCCCTTTTGTAAATACAATTCTACTTTCCGTAAAGTTGCGCTCTGATACTAGATCAAGGGAAAAGGGGGAAACCTGCGCAGTAAAAAAGAATTGACCTGCACGGTAAATAAATACTTCTTTTTCTTTTGCTCTAGAGTCCGCGCTCCACTTAGCAAATACTTTGCTCTAAATTATTTTGTCGAATAATTTTCTTCACAAATCACCTGCGCGTGGGTTAACTGTGCAATTCTACTTTTATTGCGCGGTGATTACCTGCGCATTTCGACTTTCTACTGCATAGGTGAACTTTGCTGCGCAACTCTCTAACCTTGCGGAATACTTAACTTCACAAAATACTTTACTTTGCATGAGCTTCGCACTTCATACAAATTACTTTTGCATAACTTCTTTAACTTTACGAAGGTTAACTGCACACAAGTTACCTTCACATTCCTATTTAGTTGCGCACAACCCAAACTTAAACAAACTTTGAATAAATGTATTTCATGCTAAAACTTAAGAACCGAAACATATGTTGAAGGTACTGCGCAATTAAACTAGGTCTTTTACCATTGTGAAATACTTGGAATATTGATTTGATTTACAGACCGTAAATGTAAACAACATTTACGCATGTTAATATGAAGTAGATGTGCGGGATGCATAAACCAACATTCTTGAGAATGAATACATAAAACTAAATACTTATTTATTACCACTATAAAACATAGTAACTTTTCCACACTTACAGAGAGATGAGTTTTACTTCAATCTTTTACTTCTTACACAGAGCTTGGGCTCTTCATACATTTCACGGGATGTGTTTCTTCTCTTTTCACTCTTATTCCCTCACATACATATCTATCTCTATCTCTTCATCTCTCTTTAATATTCTGTGAGTGATTTTCATTTATACACAAACTTGGTTTGGCTTCTCCTCGAAGTTATAGGGTTTCATTAAAGACTATAATAAATTCCTACCTAAGAATTCTTGATATGCAGAATACTAAAGCGGTCACATAAATACTAATTTGACGTGCGCCGGATTGGCTGCAAACTGATTGACTGACTTCTGACATTGCAGACTGACTGAGTGTCTGACAGAGCCGGCGCATATCAGATACGCTATAAGCTCATTAATTACAATATTTCCAACAAGAATCCACTGCCTTGGGTTGATGGGCATCCAGTTCTCGATGAGAATGAGTGGTCATGGTCATCCATTGATCATTTTAAATCTGTTGATTTGTTTTGTGCTTCAAGTTCTTCCTTCTTATAGATGGCCCTTTGTGGTAATGTCACATGTGGGAAAACAAAAACTCTTATAGTTTTGTTTTCATCACATGGCATGTGCCCACATAGATGTCTTATCACACGGGTATATGAACATGTGTACGTATTGTTATGATGGGGCAACCAAATTTGGTGGTTCCACCCCCTCTACCTCCTCCCTTCTTTGTGACATGTTTCCATAAGGGTATGGATTCCTCTTTGGTTTTCTTTCAGTTTTCCTCCTCCTCCTCCTCTTACTCCTCATCCTCCTCTCCACGGTATGTGCCACTCCCCACTTCTTCATCCTCTCCCTCATTCCTCCTCCGGTTTCCAATCACCATCATCAAAATAACAAATGGAACCAAGAAAATAAACCACATACCCATCATCATGTTTAATGGAACTAGAGATTTAACCTATTTCCTGCAATATAATGAGGGATGAAGCATGGGAAAGAGTAGGAGAGGAACATCTACAATGTACATTGTAGTGACTAGATTCGAAGAATTCATGATTAAATACATAGATCAAAGTTCAAACACAAAGGAAATCAATAAGAAAGGTTTTAGACCCTACCTCTTTGGCTCTCCAATGGTAGTGACAAGTTCAACCTTCTTCAATCTCCAAGGATGGCATCCTTCTCCTCTCCTCTTCTCCTCTTCTCCTCTCCTCTTCTCTTCTCTTCTCTCCTCTTCTCTTCTCTTCTCTTCTCTCCTCTTCTCTTCTCTTCTATTCTCTTCTCAAGCAAAGGAAAGTGAGAATGAAGAAGGATAAGAGGGATTTATCCCCCAAATCCCTACTCCTTCCCTCCAAAATCCCACCCGTGGACCCCATCCCTCTTCCTCGGATTTACCTCTTCCCAGGCATCAATCTACAACGGGAGAAATCTAGGGAGTGTCATGGAGCTAAGGAGGAGCGATTTGTTTTTAGGTGAAATCATTTGGTAGAGTGTCTAGGAGCGATCAGGGAGATATATATCCTGATCGCTCCCTCATCGCTCCCAGACAGAGCCAGGGAGCACTTTTTTTTTCCCCGAAGCATGCTCCACAAAACGCTCTGGCATAGTAGCGGAAGTGGGAGTGGGCTTCGTGTTAGCTCCCGTAGCGCTCTGGCCAAGAGCGATCTTCCGGAGCAGGGGCAAGGGTGGGGAGGACGCTTCCCCGCAACCTTTGTCATCACAACATATGTTTCTATATCTTAAGAAATCCAGGGAAAAACTCAAAAAACTAACAAACGGAAAAATTTGAACTATTGAAACTTGAAAGAGAAAAAATTGCCCATTCACAAAATATTATTGTCTATAAAAGTAGGTCAATGAGACCAAAAGGCACAACCAGTGCAAGATGGTAGTGATAAACAGGGGAATAAGGTCACTTGCAATCTTAGATATGCTAAGATGTGACTTGTGGGACAAAAACCTCATGTGGTTGAAGTTGTCCAATATGGCCAAAGCATCCCTAACTTCCTTTAAAGTTATCAAGTATAGAATGAACTGACCTTTTTTTATATAGGCAGTGGATGATAAAATGAGGATGGTAGTAGTCTTAATGTGAGGATAGATTATTTGAATTGGGTTTAGCTCGGGTGGTTGGGAGGAATGATTGTTATCCTCTTGGCTCAGGTTCAATTCCTGCAAGTCACATGTTGAGCTCTTAATTGAGTATATTGTTGTAATGGCCTTGTGCCCTATGTTGACAAAGCCTTGAGATTCTAAATAGTATTTTTTACTCTGGGTACCATTCTCGAAATGAGCTGAAGTGCCCGATGGATTTCCCTAGGATATGTATTTCATGGAAAAAAAAATACGAATATAGATCCACACAATTAGCACACATATCCTTTGAAACATAATAAGAAAAAGAAGAAAACAAGGGAGTAATGGTTTAAAATACTCCACTAATCATCCAAATGAAAGCATTTTGGAATATCTAAGTTCCTTATCCCAATAGCACTCCTTGAATATCCACCTTAATAAAACAACAAGAACCAACATAGCATAGAAACTACCACTTGTGTTCTTTTCAGTTTTAAGGAGTTCAACATATCCTAGAAGTTTCCCCTGGTTAATTAAAATCTGAAAGACCAAAATATAAAATGAAAAACGAGAAAAATGAACATGAGTAGCTGAAAGACAAAAAATGAAAATGAGTTTGAGATTAACATTAGCCTTCTTATCTCCATTGAGAAAAAATAAAATGAGTAGCTGAAAGACCAAAATATATAACAACTGCAGCTCCAAGAGTGGTTCAACTATTCAGATGATGACAATATCTCATGACACAGTAAGTCATAATAGATTCCATTTGATAAACTACGGAATTTGCAACCAAAGCATCAACAAATGAAGATACATTGGAAGTGAATGTTAAACATGCCTGAAGCCTCATGGCACAAACTAGTATGTACATGAATTTTGTAAAGCCAAACTAGAATTATTAGACGATAAAGAGGAAATCCCCTATAAGGGTTAGCTATAAATAAAGTCAAAAGCATTACAATAAAAGAAATAAATAAGACACCAAAGAAAAGAGTATAATCTCAAACATAAGAGACAAGCTATGGTCAACTTATTTATTTCAAATTTTTCGATTATGGGGATAAGCACAAAGTTGTTTTCCATCCTTTCACTTGCAATTTATTTCAAAGCAAAATTTCTCAGTTTGTATTGGCACATAGACACCCGCTATCAAACATTGAGCCCCAATCCTGGGAGCGCTAAGGTATGGTATTGGTGTCTACAATAAGCATCCAATTGCATAAAAAAAAGAAATGGGATCTTGAACCTTACCAAAACTCCCTTTTTGTTCACAAACATGGGGATATTGGTAACATAGCAACTTATCCTGAATCCCATTTGAGAAACTACAGAATGTAATACTTAGGTGTCAGACACTAAACAATCATGGGAAGTCAATTTTGAGCATGCTTTAAGTTTGAGTTCACAAAATAAACATTTCACCTCAAATTTATTCCAAGTTATAACATCAAATTAAAATACAATAAATAGACTAAGACATTGATTTATCGAATAAGCAAATAAAATCCACTAAAAACTGTAAATGGCTAACCCATGGAGTGACATGTTCTACCAAGCCCTCGCAACTCACTCAAATGATTGACATATGAAAATTGAAAATCACATAATTCCAGAATGTGGATGCTTAAATGGCTATTAGCAACCAACCAAGATATAAGTGAAAATAGACTTTAATTTCTTGAATATGTGCATAATAACATGACAAATTTTGCTTCTAGTCCAACAACAACTAGTGCGTATGGTTATGACCTTTTTACTAGGAAGTAAATTGGTAAATATTAGAACTCCTACCTAATTGCCAAACCACCCATTTGTCCGAAAATCAAACCCTTTCTAATGAAGCAAAGACATAGAGAAAACTATTGAGAAACTTAGATGGTTTCTACACCCATCTAATTATCAAACTTTGGAAGGGGTTTCTACACCCATGTAATTAGAAATACTCTAATAATCCATTGAGAAAATTCTACTAATGGAGGAGGTGGTGAAAGGCCTCTACACCCATCTATCACATAGAGGACTAGGGCTAGAGTACATCCTTTTCTAATCAACCTAAACAAACC
The DNA here is from genome assembly GCA_027924585.1 of Larix kaempferi. Lineage (NCBI taxonomy): Eukaryota > Viridiplantae > Streptophyta > Pinopsida > Pinales > Pinaceae > Larix > Larix kaempferi. The sequence goes on along the minus strand of BSBM01000401.1, from coordinate 6,247,201 downwards.
AACTTCCTAAGAGAGCTTTATTAATAGATATATAGGTCGAAGCATCCAAGAATAATATTTCCACTACATGGGAAAAAAACTCTCCCAATCATAGAGCCTTCAACATGGTGAGAATGAAAGGGAATTGCACACAATCATAATATTTCTCATATTCTAGCTTGATGAAAATACATTTCGGGCTTAGGCATCTATACATTCTATACCTTCTCAAACAAACACTACACTAATTCCATGGACAAACTGACATCTAATGCAATGTGTTTTTCTCTAGCTTATTACTAATGAATTGGGGTAAAATATAGTGAAACTACAATGATAGGGCCTTGGACAAAATATTATAAGATACTTTGAGGAGAATAATTGGAAGCCAGCTCAGAATCAGCTATTGGGCACCTTCTTTCAAGATGAGTTTGATGAAGACTTTGTTAATAAGTGGATTGAGTGATTTATTCTAGACCATTTTTGTTGTAAATCCTAAGAAGGTCATGCCTAAGACAATCCCATATGGCCTTAAAAAAACTCACTATAAACATTAATGTCATGATTTATAAATCACAGTATTTCAAAACAACTAAGACTGTAAGCATTCTAAAACAACATCTAATCTTTGTATGCAAATCATAACATATAAACATACTCATTTATAAGTGAAGTCCTTTGAATATGTTAAATGTCTAAAAGGAGTGATTTTGTTCCAATTTGTAGGAAATTGACATGGTTTCCACCCTAAGTCGAGGATATAAAAAAGCGAGATAATAATTGTCATAAACACATGTGCACTTGATTCTCATCAAAATTACACACAAGAAACCACTTGCTATCTTATGCACATAGCAGTAGAAGTGGGAGACCAAAAATATCATGCATACTTACAAGAAAACACTAAATTATTATATAGGCATTAGGTAACTTACACAATGAGCAAACATTACCCCACTAAACTTCTCATTGGATATTATCCTCTATTCTTTCTAGCACTTATACCAATACAAGATGCCTCAAGGTATTAATGTATCCTATCCCATTTCACAATCTACACACATAGTAAGGGTTTATCTTTCTCATTCACACATTTCCTATTCATATATCATTTCCCCTTTTCATGCTTAAACAAAACAACATGCAATAAAAATGGATCATCCATTTACAACATTGTTACGACCTCTTAGAAATGTGTAAGTAATATTATCTCAATGGTTAGGAAAAATATGGATGGACAAGAACAATATTCAACCAGGTAAGAATATAAAAAATCCTTAATATTCAATGATGAGGTATGATGTAGTTCAACAAGAGAAATGAGAGAGAGATTACAAATGAATTTGAATAGAACCTTGTAAAGTGTTTTGAAATTACTTATATAAACAAAGGTTGGATCTCCATGTAGATTGGGAGGCATTGAGTTCTAAATATCATCAATAACCCTAGTTGCATGTTCATAAATGGCTCTAGATTGTTTCTTCACTTGCTCTTTACCTCCTCGCATTATGTAAGAACAATAAACTCATAAAAATAACAAGACAACAAATGACCAGCATGCAATAAGAAATCTGAAAAATACAATGGATCTGATATCCTGTAAATAATAAAAACCATTATACAACAAGAAGCAGCATGCAATGAAAGATCTGTAAACAAGAGTGCATACCTGGTTAGAAGAGCTTGGATTACCTTGATGGCTCCAAAATGTACAACTGAAGGCGGGGGGATGACTTTCCTCCCAACCAACCCTCAACCAAAAAGGTTGAGGCCCCCGAGCCCCCAATGATTAACTCTATGCCAGTGCTATCTTGCTTTCCTCTCCTCCAGAGCTCCTCTTCCCAATTCCAAAAGACAAAAAAAGCCCCTCTCTTCTCTTCTTCTCCTCCTTTTATCTCCTCCTTTCCCCAATTTCTTAATTTCTTATTTAATTTCTTTCTTTATGCCAAATTCTCTTTCCATTAATTATTTTTCATGTTTCTTTTTATTATCTTATATTATATTTATTATATAAAATATTCCATGTATTTGTATATGAGGGTTGTTACATACTTCCCTCCTTCAAGAAACTTCATCCCGAAGTTATAATCTTCAAGCAATAAATACAATACTTATTCAATCAATCAATCAAGTAAATACTATAGTATATAGGTAGCTAGTACTATTGTGAAGTTTAGAGATTTATATGTGTGGCCACCACATAGAAATCTCCAAGCCACACTAATACAATCAAACGCCCTAAGTTACAACATGCTCTTAAGTAATTCCCTATGAGTCTAGTATGCAACCATATAAACAATCATGCAGCATACATACATAAGCATTAGATAGTTAATTAATAATTAATGACTGCGTGTTTGTTTACTTCCTGTTTCCTTACTCACCCTCTCCCTGAGAATCATACCATCCGATCAACCTCCCTACACCTCCCCTCCAACTCCGGATGGTCCCGCTCGCCATGGCACGGGGCCTCTACTGTAACCTGTCCGTGGATCATACAGTAGGCATCAGAAGTTCCCCGGGAAGTTACTACGGCATCGCCACCTTCCCAACTTCTGGTAATAATATGGCCTCATCGGATTCTAATGGAATCCGGGCCTCATCGGTACTAGCCGGCATCTGGTTCCCGGTACCCCGATCCTGATACTCCCGGTACCCTCGATCCTGATATCAGGATCATTATACCCCAGGCATCTTGGAAGGCTAGCCTAAACATCCTCCACAACATCCTCAAGGCACTAGCCCTAGGCATCAGAAGTCCTTCTCCATAAACCTCCCTCCCGGTGAGTATGTCTCCAATCGTGGACTCTGGTCACATCAGAAGTTCTCCGGGAAGTATCTGTGGCACTGCCACCTTCCCAACTTCTGGTACAAAAGTCAAGCGATGTTGGCATAGAGTTAATTGTTGGGCTTGTCCCCCAGCCCATAATTTATTTATAGCAACCATTCTCATTCGTGGTTATGGGCTCCCACGAAATCATAGAATACTTAGCCTCATCAGGCTATTTGAGTGGATCACCTGGAACAACTGGCACTTGCCATAATGAATAATCATTAGCAACCATTTCTCAATATAATAATATCATGGATCAACCTTGAATCCTATGCTAAGAAGAATGTCTAGCCACTAGTTTATATTGCATTGCATTACATCCTAAGACATTGTCACAATAAGTCATGCCAAGTTTAACATCGAATGCATTTAGGTGCTTTTTGCTACCATTATAACATAACTGGTCATGGTACTTTCATAATTTCACTAAGCATCTCATAAACATGTCATTATAAGTTGCCATTTTTCAACATTAGTACTATCAACATGGAGTAACAACCAACATAATCCATCATCCTGTCGAATATTCATTCTACGGGAGCAATAAGGGTTAGCATGAAACGATAACATACATGATACCAAATATCTGATATATTCTCTTATTCTTCACTAACACATACCATAGCTATAAAATACAAAAATTAATCACAACATGCTTTCATACCATTTATGTGCCCAATGTCATTTATCTCTAGATGCAAGGGTAAGCTATAAAATTATTTTATGTTCCACACATCATCTATCTTATAAAGCACCATAACGTCATGAAATAACATCAAGGAGTATCACATGCACAACCCATGGCTATAAATCGCATGGCTAAAAATAACAACTTCAAATAATGCATGACCATGAATAACATGTTTATAAGGCATCATTCTAAGAACAACATGTAATAACACCATATCATGTACCACATAACTTACATTTCAAGATGCCAAAATAAAACTATAAATTACCAATTGAGTATCAACACTCAACACATCATGTACTTCATGTCCTATGCATCTAGAAAACATAATAAACTGAGTATCATCATAAGATATGCATCATGGAAACTTAGTAGCAGCATGAAAAAAAACTGGGTATCGTCATGAAATATGCAACATATGTCTTCTAACTTCAGAAACCATAAGAACTAAAATACTAACTAAGTATCAATCATGAAATATGTAGCATACGTCTTCTAACTCTAGAACTAAAAAAAGTGTCTGAATAGAACCAATCCATGTGTCATAAGCTCAAGGCTACTAAAAAAGATAAGGAAACTCGTGATGCATAATGTCTGCATCTTCCCAAGTGGCTGACCCTGGACTATACTGATCCCATTGGACCTTAACTTGGTCAAGGATGCGATTGCATAGCTGTCGACTTCTGTGGTCCAGTATACGATATGGTTCGACCTAGATGACCCCTTCCTTGGAAAGCTGCAATCCATCCAAGTTGAAAATGTGAGAGGGGTCAGAAATGTAGTGTCTAAGCATAGAAATATGAAATACATTATGCATTCTCCGCAAGTGGGGTGGAAGCTCAAGTTTGTAAGCAACAGGACCGATTCATTCCAGGATCTTGAATGGTCCTACAAATCTTGGGGCGAGTTTGGCCCCTTTTCCAAATTTAAAGGGACTCTTCATGGGTCTCACTCAGACAAACACTAGGCTCCCCTCCTTGTAGCTTCTATCAATACGTTTAGAATCAGCGTAATTTTTCTGACGATCACGGGCTTCCTTAAGCCTTTGTTTAATGGTAACTATCTGCTCCTCCATCTCTTGAAGTAGGTCAAGCCCTAGCATGACCTGATCCTCTAGACTATCCCAACTAAGAGGGGTTCTACAAGGCCTACCATACAAAACTTCGTATGGGGAAGCCCCAAGGGAGCTGTGGTAACTGTTATTGTAAGCAAACTCCACCAATGGAAGATACCTCTCCCACTGGTTCTGTTGGTCCATGACATACATTCTCAACATATCTTCCATTACTTGGTTAACTCTCTCTGTCTGACCATCAGTTTCAGGATGATATGCAGTGCTGAAATTCAATTGGGTACCCAGGGACTCTTGGAGGCTCTTCCAAAACCTGGAGGTGAATCGAGAATCTCTATCAGAGATAATTTTACGAGGGGTTCCATGTAAGCGGACTATTTCTCGAAGGAAAACCTGTGCGACAGCAGGTGCATCGAAGGTACTTTTTACTGGAATAAAATGAGCACTCTTAGTCAGTTTATCCACCACCACCATAATGCAATCGTGCCTTTGTGGTGAGGTCGGTAGACCAGTCACGAAGTCCATAGATATCACTTCCCACTTAGTTTCAGGTATCTCATGAGGTTGAAGAAGTCATGCTGGGTGATGGTGTTCAGCCTTAACTTGTTGGCATTCTAAACAATGTGCCACATAATGTGCTATATCCTTCTTCATTCCTGGCTAGAAGAATTCCCTTTTTAGACCTTCATACATCTTTTTAACTCCAGGGTGAGTGGAGTATGGTGCTCGATGTGCTTCATCCATTACCAGCCTTCGAACTTCGCCAGTGGTTGGTACATACACCCTTTCCTTGAATTTAAGGATTCCATCTCATGTCAATGAGTACCCTTCAAACCTCGGGGAGGTTGACTTACCCTTTGACTGGGCCGCTTGAATTTGATGGTACCAAGGGTCATTTACCATATGGACCTTGATCTTATCCTTAAGATTCGTTTTGGCTGATACCAAAGCATGTATGCAAGGTCTTCTGCTTAGTGCATCTGCTACCTTGCTCTCCTTCCCCTTTATAAAGGATATTTTAAAGTCATACTCGCTAAAGAGTTCACTACACTGCCTTTGGCGTGCATTAAGATCCTTTTGGGTGAATATGTATTCCAAGCTTCGATGATCTGTTTTTAGCTCGAACTGGCGCCCTACCAAGTAGTGTATCCACAACTTGAGAGCCATCACCACCGCAACCAATTCTAGGTCGTAAGTGGCATAATTGATCTCATGGCCTTTGAGTAAACTCATAAAAATAACAAGACAACAAATGACCAGCATGCAATAAGAAATCTGAAAAATACAATGGATCTGATATCCTGTAAATAATAAAAACCAGTATACAACAAGAAGCAGCATGCAATGAAAGATCTGTAAACAAGAGTGCATACCTGGTTAGAAGAGCTTGGATTACCTTGATGGCTCCAAAATGTACAACTGAAGGTGGGGGGATGACTCTCCTCCCAACCAACCCTCAACCAAAAAGGTTGAGGCCCCCGAGCCCCCAACGATTAACTCTATGCCAGTGCTATCTTGCTTTCCTCTCCTCCAGAGCTCCTCTTCCCAATGCCAAAAGACAAAAAAAGGCCCCTCTCTTCTCTTCTTCTCCTCCTTTTATCTCCTCCTTTCCCCAATTTCTTAATTTCGTATTTAATTTCTTTCTTTATGCCAAATTCTCTTTCCGTTACTTATTTTTCATGTTTCTTTTTATTATCTTATATTATATTTATTATATAAAATATTCCATATATTTGTATATGAGGGTTGTTACACATTATAAGAACCACATTACTAGTCATATTTCACAAGACTAGAAAGACTTTATTTTTCACTTGCTCTTTACCTTCTCACATTATAAGAACCAAATTACTAGATCTATTTCCAAAGAATAGAAAAACTTTAACCAATATCTTGTATGATTTTTCTTTAGGTTAACATAAAATGGATATAGGAATCCATAATCTTAAGGACATGGATTTTTGTTTCCACCTTTATTCCAAAATAATTTTTTTTATTGAAAAGTGAAGGACTAAGGTAAAATTACCAAATAAAAACATAATGGTGTTATCTCTCAACCTACACTACCCTCCATCTCACCAAGAATCTCTCTTTTATAAGGAAAAAAGTGGTCCACACTAGTTGGCAAGATAGATCATGGCCCTACTAGTGTACCAACATAGATCTATCTTAAACCCAGATCTACCAAGCACTGCGAGGGATCCAATTTTTTGAGGTGTAATTTTTTTTATTTTTTTATCTTAAATTTTTTACAGGTTAAGAAAAAATTTACACGTCAATATATTTGATCCTGTACTTGATATATCTAAGTTTAAGATGAAAACAATATAATATTTTTTTTAAACCGACATCATTTGCATTTTTTTTATGGGAATGACATGTTACATAACATTACACAACATTACACATTACAACATCTCCCCCATACTGGGCTATAAAGCAACTCGCTATTTTAGGTGCAGTGACTCAAAATTTGGCTAAAAAATGGCACTTGCATAAATTTTGGAGCCACTATTAGTTTTGATTCTAAAATATTTTTAAAGCCACTATTAATTTTAATTTCAAATCAATTTTTTAAAAATAATTCCACAATAAAATTATTTTAAAGTAATATTAGTCGAGGAAAAGTGCAAATTAATGGCATAACTAATAAAATTATTTTAAAGTAATATTAAGCCAGGAAAAGTGAAAATTAATGACATAACTAATAAAATTATTTTGTACACATCGATGGCTGTTGGCTCTGCAACTAGGGTTTGGGGCCTTGAGAGTCGATTCCTGAGATAAACTTGGCGGCCATTGATCCTTCCATGTCTGCCTCTCCACTTTCTTCCCCACGTTGCTATCTAACTTGGCCGATTGAAGGCGTATATTGACGGTTTCTCCTTTTACTTAGAGTGGAGGCGGCACCTTCGCGTAGTGACCCATTGGGTAGTAGGCTCCTCATGTTTCCCAGTGGCGACGGTGGCCATTTTTTGTGTTGAGGGGCTCGAACCAGGGTTGGGCGACCTTGACTCCGCGATGTCGGCGGTAGCAGTCTTCTCCATGGTCGATGGTTGCGACTTCTTGCCGAGGAAGTTGAATCTATGGCGTCCATGGATTTGCGGTAGTGGGCATTCATGGTGAATGGATTCCTCATGGGATCTTTCCCATCGACGGCGGCGGCTGCCTGTTCGGTGTCCTACTTTTAGTGGCGGCGACAGAAGCCTACTTACCAAGGGGAGCCGTATTCCTGTCGGTTGTGTGCTTCTTCTCTCTTGGTTGCTCGAGGTTACATCTCAAAACCGGTGGATTTTCTCTCCCTTCAAGCTTCCCGAGGTTACTGTTGTTTGGATTGCCTTGTATTTTGGGCATTCTTTCAATTCATGCAGCTCTATATGAGCATGATTTTTCATTGTATATCAGCCATTCATGGCCGCCCTGAAACAGGGTGTTTTTAGATGTAGGTTTTTTTATTTCTTGGGGTTCTTTGGCACTTCCAATTGTTTTTGAAAATCTGATACGTGAAGTTGAAAAGCTTATTTCTAGAAAGGGCTCCTTGAAGCTTTTTATACAGTATGTAATTTGATTATCTTTTAATGAAATTACGCTTTTTTCCAAGGAAAAAAAACTAATAAAATTATTTTAAAATAATATTAGGCAAGGAAAAGTGAAAATTAATGACATAACTAATGAAAATGGCCCAACTCTACTCAAATTTCAAATAATTTGGGACTCTACTCAAATAATTTGGTATGGCCAATTTTGACTGTAATATGGCCAAATAATTTGGATGACCAATTTTGAGTGCTAATGAAAACCAACCATTGCATTATTGAATTTTGAAGCACGCTAGAGTAGCTCACTTCCTTGGGCTGCGACTTGTCAATCAAAGATCGGGTACAGACCCCAAACAGAAGTGTGGTTGCTTCAGTTCTACCCAGATTCCACCATAGAAAAGGTGTGACGATTTCCCATATTAATACACCCTTTTCATCTATCCTGAAGCGAACCCATAAGCTGATTGAAAACCTGCTATGAGAGTTCTTTAGAATGCCTCAAATATATAGCTCGTGATGACCTTGAGAAACCTAATCATGGTTAAAATGTATAACTGGTTTGACTCTATTCTTTTATAATATAAAAAATTGTCAATTATTCTTTCACTACCTCCTCCATTAGTAGAAGTTTCTCAATGGATTATTAGAGTATTTCTAATTAGATGGGTGTAGAAACCACTTCCAAAGTTTGATAATTATCAAACTTTAGAAGGTATTTCTAATGTGATGGGTGTAGAGGCCTTTCACTACCTCCTCCATTAGAGAAGTTTCTCAATGGATTAAGAGTATTTCCCTTTCAAAGTTTGATAATTAGATGGTTAATGGGAATATTATTGATGATTCTTTTATTACTATTTTAGTATAAAACACTATAAGAATATATTCAATAAGGCCTCAAGTTTTAAGTTGCAAATTCCTAAAACCCATTGCTATAGGTTGATTCAAAATGACATCCCTAACTATCTTATCTCAATAGGGGTAGGCATGGCTTCATCCCATAAAATTTTGTAAGTTTTTAGGGATCCGCTTTGGTTTTCAAGCTTCATCAAAATCCCTTTCAAAGGTGTTGTTGCAATGAATAGACAAGAAAGTGGATAACTTGTAGATTTCAAAACTTTTGTACTTAGAGCCTATATTCCAATTTTGTTCCAAAATTATGAATGCTACCCATATGTATTACTCATCTTGTTGGCCGACTTATCTATCCGTAGTGTCCTTTCATCAACTAAAGAAGCTCTTATATTAATACTTTTCTCTATCCTAACTTTTATAGCGAAAAATAAGTCTCATTGGGTTAATTTGAGGATTTGTTGTAGTAAGAATACTTCTATGGCCCAGGGATAATAGAGCCATTTTGTCAAGCCCAAGAAAAATGGTTGATCAAGATCATGAATAGATATATAAAAAGAGAACTAGAAAGTAAATTTGAAAGTGTCCACAATATAGGACCGCAAAGGTACAAGATAGGGTATAAACATATATACTGTAAAAAACCTATAGACACTACTCTTTCGTGTGTGTGAGAATTTGAGGACCAACTTAGATAGTATTTCATGTAGGTTTGTATAATTATAAGTGAAATCAATTAGAATATAACCTATTTTACGTCACAAACTCTTATAGGTGTTCTTTCATGTAGGAGAATCTAAAATTTGAAAGTGGGAACACGTAAAGACTAGTGCAGGCATACAAGCTAATGTTCCCCCCCCCCTCCCCCCCATCAAATCCATTAAAAGTACCCGAGGAAGACATAGTTATTTTAATTCAACATTAAAAAATCTTAATAATGATCATCAACATCCTTAAGAACACTAAAATGACCATACCACTAAAAAACAATTACTTATATGTAAGAAATACTCTTAATTCATATTCATGTAGTTGTTATCTAGTCGTATTTTTCATCCCTGGGCTAAATTAGTAGTTTACGCTAGTCATTTTTAGTTTTGATCACTTACAATTTCTTAAATTTGGTAGTATTTAACTTTAAAAAACTATCGTGACTACTTTTTTGGTCGCATATTGACTAATTACCCATCTTAACTAACATTTTTTGTCGTGTAGTCACTAATTACTCATTTTACTTCTAGTGATTTCCTTGAGGAGAGTATTGTGATATATCACGATATTTTATTGTCTATATATCGCCTTGAAGAAAGTATTGTGATATATCACAATATACTTGATATATCAATGATATATGTAACTATTGCTCGAAACATGTTTTGGGACATGCTGAGGTAGGAACTACCCAGTTTAACCAATTAGTTAAGGAACCTCAAAGACAAAAAAAAAATAGATGAAATTGTGAAAATTGTTGCATTTTCCCTAGCTTTGTAAATATGAGAAAAACTTGGAATTTATGGTTGATATTTCTCTAGTAGAACTTGTCGTCTTGGCTGAGTGAAGGAATAAAATGTGATGGAGACCATTTTTTCATTTTTATCTAATAGTTTAAATGCTTTGCAACTAATAATAGATATAGATATTTTATTGTATTGAAAAAGTGTAACTGTGGTAACTCTAAGTGTGACCACGACCAATTTTTTTTTCCAATTTTCACTAATAATATCAATGCTTTGCAACTAATAATAGATATAGAAATTTTATTACACTAAAAAAGGTACTAGTGGTTGCTCTAAGTTCAATCGTAGCTTATGGTTGTTTATGATATCAGCAACAAATCCACACACAAAAAAATAGAGTTACAATAGTATGAAGAATTTGCATTTTCATTTTCAATTATTGCCTTTACAGCTACCTGCCTATCCAATGTTTTAATCAATTGCAATAGAGAAAATAAGAACACAACATAGAATGAAACAACAAACTTAATCTTTGGAAGCTATGCAATAGTCTTTAAAGTCTATATTTTACAACAGTAAGAATGCTTTTTTACAGTACACTTTGAAATTGAAAATACATAACTGTTAAATTTGTATTAATTTGTTACCCGTAGGTTACCTCAAATCAAATGAAGCTTAAGGAATTTGAGTCACAAGCTCAGCCACAAAAATAACATCAATGTGAAATCTTCAAGATGAAATTGCAACAAAGAATATGAAAAACCAAACATGCCCATATAAATACAATAACCAAGGGGGTGAATAAACGGATGGTGAATATCTAGGGTGGTGAGTGGTCAAATATTTAACTAAAGCAACGTGCAACTTAAACTCGACTTAAAATATAAAGGTTAATTTGAATTCTATTTAAATTTTAATGATACATCAAAAATACATGTAAGAAAGACCACATGATTTATCAATTCCTCCACCAAAGTTGAGTTGTGGCATCCATGAAAAAAATAGAAATTAATCCAACTGAGAAGCAATAATTCCTTGTGGGTAGGAAGGATTTTTAAATGTGGAGCACAATTTTTCAATTTAACGGATCAAGTGTCGTTTAGTTGGTCCTTAAGAGCCTCCATTATAGATATAGAAACTAAACCAGGCATAACTAAACCAAGATCAAGTTTCCCCCAATTACCTATAGTCTATAGTAGGTAACAAGAGAAAGTTGTCGGTGTTAGAGGGGAAGGATTTAAGATAGGAATGCGAAGATGATATAGAGAGTTATATAGGTTGAATCAATGGAGTTCCTGCTAGGAAATTGATTAATAGCAAACTAAGCATCAATCCATGATTTCCTGGCAATGCAATTTTCGTGACCCACACATCTATCGATCCTGTTGTATACAAACACAATGCGTAAATCTACAAACACACAAGATTGTGCAATTACAATGCGTAAGTGAAAACTAGTAGTACCTCATATGAATGATTTTTCATACATGTTATTTGAAAACGTGGCAACATGGCATTCAAACTTAAAAATAAATAAATTATTTTTCTCTTAATTATTATGTGGAAATCTACCCATTTATATTTGAAATGGCATTGGCGTATGATGGGATTATGAATATGACATGGCGATTTGTATTTTTTGTTATTTTATATTTTATTGTTTATGTGTAACACACAAATTACAGTGACTAATTTTAATTAGTTATATTATTTAATAATTTTTTAAATAATTAGTTTTATACAATCAAGTCTTAAGTTGCATTTTCAGTCAGTTTACCTCATTGTAAAAAAAATAATTATTTTTAAAAAATTATTAAATAATATAACGTCTAATTAAAAATTAGCCAAAGTCATTTTTGTGTTACACACAAATAACAAAATGTAAAATAACAAAAAAACAAAATTCCATGCCATAATCATAATCCACTCATACATCAATCCCATTTCAAATGGAAATGGCCATATTTCCACATACTAATTAGGAGAGAAATTGTTTAATTCTTTTTAAATTTGAATACCATGTTGTCACGTTTTCAAATAACATGTATGAAAAAGTATTCATATGAGGTGTTGTTAGTTTTCACTATATCTATTGAAGAGCCACATGAACCTCCAAAAACAAGTTATCACTTCTCCTCACTACAATAAATTCTATGTTGCCTCGTTTTCAAATAACATGTATAAAAAAACGTCCATACCAGGTGTTTCTAGTTTTCATAGTATCTATTGAAGAGCCACGTGAACCTCCAAAAACAAGTTATCACTTATCCTCACCATGTTGTTGATGGAGATAGATAGATTTGTTGCAAGTGGGACTAGTGGGTTTCTAGAAAACAACACATAGTGGAATAGAATGGCGAATCATATATATATAGAATAGATTGGCGAATCACATATATATAGGTGGAATTGGGCAACATGGAGTTGGGGATATTTTTGACATACTGCATAGTGGGAGCAGGAGTTTGATCATATTAGCCATTAGCTTCCTTTTTCCCAATAAAAATCGATCCCAAGGTCTTTATCCCTTAGCTACTTTTTGCACTTTGTTTTGTTTGTGTTGCTGCTCTTCGTGGTTGTTATTATATGTAGATGGTTGACAAGAAGTGTCATTGCATATTCCTATGTGCATGTATAATTTCACAATCTTGTGTGTTTGTGTAACGTCCCCTCACCTAATTCGACCATCGGGAGGGGACGTTGCCAAAAACCCAGGGCTCTAATAATTCGCCCCAAATGCATAATATGATTTTTCAACAAACAGAATGTGTGCAGAACATAAATAAGCATGCACAATGGAATTTAAAATATATCCACACACATCTAGCAAGCAAATGCAAGCATAAACATTACAAGAATCAAATAAAACAGTTCATATTCAAATACATGAGAGTACTTATCTTTATTCAATGCAGATCCAAGCAACTGGCTATGTAAGAGCACTTTTCCACCCAACCATAGGCACTCCGTCCAGCATATACTCTTTTTGCTGGGAGGCCACCCACAAGCTAGGCTATGAGTCCACCAGGCGAAGGAAGCACCTACAGGATTTTATCTCTCAGCCCACATTCTGTTCTGCTCTCTGTCTTCTAATTCGAATTCCTAGGTTTAATACACAGTTTGGTAAAAATGGCCATCAACAACAATGGAATATGTAATACCCCCATTTTTACCCTTATAATATTTTGGGCTATCATGTAAATATTGTATACATATTATGTATGGTTCCTAGCCTGGAGCTCAAGGCCAAGGTCCCGCTAGTAAACACTCGACCTTGAAGAGGAAAGTATTGGATATTATGTTTCCCATGTGCTAGAGAACCATGGGAATTGTAAATATACATTTTAATATAAATACCTACAACTAGCTATGCAATGCAACAAGAGATAGGGGCATGATATTACAAGGAATTGGGAGGGAAATATTCAAACCCTTGACCCAATGAAGTCAAGCCAAGTGTCAATGAGAGAACCCATCAACCATCAACTACCCATGTTGACTTTGGTGCCCAATCATTCATTTCTCCCAAGAGTTGGGTGAAGTAGTTAATGCCTTGGGGAAATGGAGAGGTATGGTTGTCCAAATTCGAGTATGGGCAAGCCACCCTCATGGAAAATCATGTTTTCTCCTTCTTGGGCAAGAAAACACTCACGAATTGCCTTCCCAAGCCATTATTCATGATCAGACTTCACTCTCTCACGTTTTGGAAGCTTGCTGGGCATTTTTCTCATGAAGTATGTTGTAAATTCACTGGTTTTCAAGCTGAGAAGGGTTTTTTTGTGATGGATGGACTGTGGGGAAAGAAGAGAATCCATTGGGAAGCTCAACAGATAAGTTTGATAGCTTGCTGTTTCCTTATTGTTGTGAAATAATTTTTTTGAGTTTCTAGATTTGGTTTTCATTATGGAAAAAGCATTTTTGTGAACCCAACAGTTATCTCCTACCTCAGAAATCGTTTTTTAATGTTCCCATCAATTGTGTGACTGTGTATGTGTCAATTTTGGGTGCCACCCTGTCACGGTTTTGCCCAAAAATCGTGTTGGTTCCTTGCTTCCAGTTAATGACTGTATGAAGGTCGTTTTGGCCCTTGAATGCCCAAGCCTTTTCCCTCTCACGCAGTCTGAGCTAGCTGGGGGTTTTCCCATCCCGTTTTTTATCTATGTCCTGCATTTTCCATGCCTGGGAACTCGTTTTTGTATTGCACAATGGCTGGGAGGAAGGGAGCCATGAATTTGGGGTTTATGGAGGCTATTTTTGTCCCTTGAGTGCCCACAAATGTTTTCTGGAAACGATTATGCTCTCCCAGGGTGATTTCCCCAATTGCCATTTCATTTTTAGTTGCCCAACGTTTTTCTTCATGCCCAGAAATTGTGATTTTGTTGTTATGAGTATCCATGCTCAGTTTTGAGTTGCTGTGTGTTAAGAAATGTTGGGGTTGAGATGGGTATCCATTTCTTTGGGCTGTGATGAGCTTGAGAGTCCCCTTTTCCTTGTAGATATCATGCCCAGCTCGGGGGTGGTCTCTTAGTGTTGAAATAATACAGGCTGGGCAGAGACCTACGGTTGGGAGGAACGTTGCAGCGACATAGCTAGTTGTGTGGGACAATTGCACGATAAAGATAAGTGTCTTGCTGTCTATGCATTTACTTCTGCAATGTTTAGATTGATGACTGTTTTTGATATGCTGTATGCATATAAAGTATGTGTGTGGATGAGTTTTTAATTCCGCTGTGCTTAATTGTTTAAATGGCATCTGTACACTCTTAATTTTATTGCTGTGAATTTAATGACTTGGCAGAGCTTATGAAAAGCCCCATAGATTGGTAGCATATTCCCTTCTAGGAGTTGGGTCCGTGGGAGGGGACATTACATTGTGGTATCAGAGCCCATGGTTACAACACTGAGGCTGTTGGGACGACATCCACACAACATACTAGGAAAATATGATTTTGTGTGTTGTGCATGGGGCATGTTGTTGTGTGTTGGTTGTTGTTTGTTGCTAATTGTTGTGCATATGAGATAACGCATCATGTGCTTGAGGCCTTGATTAATTATGAGTCCTTGTCCCTTGGATGTCCATGATGCTTTGAATGCATGAAATTGAATGTTGGGCATGGCTCGTATGAGTTTTTGTGTGTTAATTTCATGATTGAAAGCCTGAACAGTTGGTTGTTACAGCCCCATATCTTAATGATGTTTGTTAATTACAATGAACCAACATTTATGTGGCCGATTGATGGTTTTCGGAAGTGAGGAAAGCTTGCGAATTATTCCCTTATGCTCATGAGTTTTCCTTGCCCATGCTTGTTGGGTTCTTGAAGATTGATTGTGAATCCATTGGTTGGATTGTTGAATTTGAAATGAAAAGAAAATCCCTTTTCAGAGGTGCAAGTTCTTGGCATCCTTTCACTGTTTTGCTATATGCGAACTAGGATCTGTAAGTAGCTCACCTCTGTAGGGGAACGAAGTACATATTTCAAGAAGAGAACTCTAACTGTCTTTGAAAATTTTGCAAAAAATTTTCTAACTGTTTTTCTGAGTTTTTTGCTAAGGCTGCGGCGGCGAAAGTTAAGCTAACTTTCTGCGTGCGCGGCGGTGAAAGTTAGGCTAACTTTCTACGCACACGGTGGCGAAAGTTAGACTAATTTTCTGCGTGCATAGTGGCAAAAATTGATTCGGAGAAATAGTTGTTAATTCAATGCCGAAATATAGAAATTTTTTGCCTAAGGGCTGTGGTGGCGGCGAAAAATAGGTTAACTTTCTGCCTGGGCAGTGGCGAAAGTTAGGCCAATTTTCTGCGTGCGCAGCGGCAAAAATGAGGCTAATTTTCTAAGCACCTGGCGGTGAAAATTGGGCTAACTCTTGCGACTCTGTCGACAAAGAT
This sequence comes from Larix kaempferi, assembly GCA_027924585.1. Lineage (NCBI taxonomy): Eukaryota > Viridiplantae > Streptophyta > Pinopsida > Pinales > Pinaceae > Larix > Larix kaempferi. The sequence goes on along the minus strand of BSBM01000401.1, from coordinate 6,230,897 downwards.
AAGCCCAAAGCGCTGCAAACGGTCGGCAAAAATATCGTTAGAAGCTGCGCCGCAGCACGAGGATTAATTTTAACACTTGCGATGGTTTGGGAAAAACGAAACGAAGTGGCATTATTAAGCGTAGCGCTTGGGGTCGCGGCGGGGAAATTATCACTAGGACCTGCGCCCAAAAGACGCACCAACGACCAAGTGAACAGGATCGTGAATGTAGCGGCGATTTTTTTTTGGCTATGTCTTGCGCGCGTAGCGGCAGTCTTAGTGTTAAACATTGCGCCGAAGGGCTACAACAAGAATTGAACTCGGGGCTACGCGTCGGCGGAGAATTTAGTCACAAAATGTGCGCTAATGAAAGATGCGTCAAAGAGTTCCAAAGAATTAGAAGATTCTTGTGCCAAATTCCTTTATGAAGTTAAACTCTGCGCTGAAGACAGCCAAAATAATGCTAGGCAATTGCACCAAAGGTGGCCAAAATAAGACTAAGACAGGCTCCATGGTTGGGCCGAAGTGAGCTCTTGAAGTGCGCCTAAAGCGGCCAAGGTAGGATTTAATCTTGCGCCATAGGCGGCCATAATAGACCTTGGAAACCCGCCCAAAAGCACGTAGATCAAAGTTGACTCAAGCACCGAAAGCGACAAAAATAGAGTTAAAACTTGCGCCGAAGAGGTGGAAGACTTTATGGTTAAAACTTGCGCTAAAGGCGGAAGAATTTATGGTTAAAACCTGCGCTAAAGGCGGAAGAATTTATGGTTAAAACCTGCGCTGAAGGTGGAAGACTTATGGTTAAAACTTGCGCTGAAGGAAGAAGGTGACTTTGCCTTAGAATTTTTTTTTTTTGAAAACCTCTTTGGGAAACAAGTGTTAAAGTTTTGCCAAGTTAGAGTAGGATAAGCTTCAAAAGAAAGAGAAAGAAAAATCAATATAAAAGTGTAGGAGGAGGGGCACCAATATTTTTCAAAATTTTGGGGGGATGTTGCAGCAACAACAAGAAGGTAGACATGTGATGGGCTACCAAAGCACTCTGTTGGAAGGACAGAATTGCATGGAATGTGAAGTAATGAGTATTTACAGTTTATTGCATGGATAGTGTGACTGTTCTTGCAATTTTATTGTGATAATAATGCATTTATAGAAATGTATATATTTCATTGCATTTAAAATTTTAACAACTGAAGATGTTTGAATTATTGAGTGTTATAATTCCGATATCACTTCAGTGACTGTTGTAGCAATGAAAGGATTATATGCATAAAATACTCACAACGTGTTTGGATGATTGAAGTTTCAGATTCCAGGTAGAAAAGTCTTACGTATGGCAATGAGGATAAGTCCATAGTAGAGACCGGGATCTACCATGTGCAGAAGCCAAAGGTTATGAGAAGATTCTCATGGGTGTAACTTATGCATGAAACAAATATGAAAATTTTATGGTTTATAAATTTGTGAGAATAATCCCATGGTGGTAAATCTAATTTTTGTAGGAAAACAGATTTACAAATTTCAGATTTGAGAATCGCTTATAATTGCTAATCATTGTTTGGCTATTTGATAAATATGCCAGGAAGACACATTACACGAAGACCAGGAGTGATGGCTTGCAAAAGACAAACTAGATGGGAAAGACCCCATGCTTTGGAAATGGGTTTCGGGTGAAATGCCATTGACAATATCTCAGCTAAACCACATGTTGGTAAACCATGAGAGTGAGATGGTAAAGCTATGCCCATAAGGCATGTGAGATACATCTGCAAAATGAATGAGTATTTTGTGACCCTGGACAAGAACATGCATGTATAAATTATTAGGGTTAATATGCAGAACATGCTCTATCTTATTTATATCATTGCAGACTGCTTGAGTATGATTAGGGCCTACATGGTGCACATCGGAAAGGGGGTGCACACCTTTTCTGGTGCTGGATCATGATAGGGTTTTCAATATTGACTACACCCTAAGGGAATGGACGCATTCCTGGTGTTTCAATACTTGATAGTGAATGATATGGATTATGGTTACAAAATTGAACAGTAATACTGATGAGCTTGCTTATCCTTCTTGTGTTGTCAGCCTACATAGATGCATATTGATACTGCACATTAAGAGGCAAAGTGAAGAAGGGTATGCAAAAGGACTGTATAGGAATTGGTAACCTTTCTATGCTCACATGAAATATTACCAGAAGGGATGGACAGGCCCGAAGAGCTGTGTAAGGAGAAGAGGTAGCATCCTTGTGTGAGTGGGGTCATGCTAACCTGTAGTCAAGAAAGTCACCTATAAAGTTCCTAAAAGGAACCATCGATTCGCACCAGAGAAGGAGTGACGTCCTTGTATGAATGAAGAGTTGTGTGCGTGAAGGGTTGTGGTGCAAGAAGGTGTGGTGACATTGGTGAAGGCATAAAATCTCTATTGGGACAGTAGTAGGAGGGCGGGCGCCAAGACTGACTGAAAACCCTGAGATTCCTATGGCTCCATAGTAGAGCCTTGACCTATAATGGTCAGGTGGCACAGTTTCCTTCCATTGGTCGATGACCCAGACGAATGTGCTGGCTCGGCAATGGAGAGGGCCAACTAGGTATGGGACTGGTTGGGCACCACCAAATGCTTGGTAAATCCAGTCTGCGTGAAGGTGTACTAGTGAAGCATTAACTACATCCAAGTCCATAGGCGATCCCAAGGCTTGCAAAGCGAAGCAGGACCCTGTGGACCAGAAAAGGAAATGCACAATACAGATAAGTATTCATTTTCATTTATTTCTTGTTTGGAATAATGAAGATTTCAGGTATAAGTCTTCTAACAGCTAAGTTGATACACTATTGTTTCTTTGTTGGAAACCTTGGTCATTGCAGGAAAGCAAGACCCTGAAAGCGCTATAAAATTACTGGTAAATCCAGAGATTAAATGAGTGGGTGATATGAAATTATTGATAAATCCATAGAGTAACTGGTTGGGAATTCACTACTTAATATTGTGAAACAGCGTGTATGTTGGTCCAATACCCCTTAAACAATTGATAAAACCAGTCGGTGTACTGGACTGGCATTGCATATTCGAATGATGGTGGAGTAGCCTACGTGCTGGCCCAACATTCATAATTGTGTCCACAGGAAATCCAAGGCTCGTAAAGCAAAGAAGGATCCCGTGGAATGAAGTGAAGACATCCAATACAGATAAGTATTTGGTTATCTTGCAGCTTCTTGCTTATGAATATACGTGTGTATATGATTTGGTTATGATTTCTCAAACTCTTGTTTAGAGAAAAAAAACCTTATGAAATAAACTAAACATGTGAATTGATTCAATGTTTGAGTGTAGGTATTGTTGAAAGCAAGGACCAGGAAGGCATCATAGGGATGCATATCGATATATGACCGTCCTAAGGAGCTCAATATGAGCGGTAATAAAAGATGGTGCTAGTGAACATGAGTGGGTCCTAGCAACCAGAGGTTCTGTAAGCATAATGGGAAGGGGTACCCAAGTTGAAAAACATTAGACAGACCTTAGACACTAAGTGTCATAGCCAATAAAGGGAAATTCAAGCGTTCACATTAAAGTGAAAGAGGCTAAGGAGCATAGAACCACAGTGATGGAGTGGCTCCAGATTGGAACAAGAATAAGAGGGGAAAACTCTTACTCTTCTCTTTCCTTTTGACTGATGCATCTTAGAAACAGAAAATTGTTGAATGCATGTCATGACTGAAAGTCTATTGTGTTTATTTGCTTAAAATAAATTGTGAATGCTGAAAAAGCTAATCCCCTGTGAAAGGATGAACATGAATGAGTTCATATGTATGTTGGGAAAGCATGAAAGTGTGGAAGTCTCATGAATAAAGCATGGACGTTCCATGTCAATGGGAAAATTAATTGAATAATTTTAATGTTTATGTTATGCTTGGCCTAACAAAGAATTGCAATAATGAATTTCGCAGGTGAGAAATTGAACGCAATTGGTTGCAGCTGACACAAACAAGTGGTGCTAGCAAGCAAGTGAGGAAAGTTGTGCACATTAACCATGGCCGCAAACCAAGGGCTATTGGACTTAGCTGAAAGTCTTCTTCAAACAATTTCCAAGACCCAAGAAAACCTTGGAGAGATGCTCAAGCTACAGAAGCAACAAAATGCGATGAACCACAAGGTTTTGCAGGACTCTATTCGTCTGCAAAAAGAGGTAAAAAGTATTCTAGGAGCAATCAGTAAGGTAAAGGAAAGTGGACCGATGATGAAACATTCGTCCAATCACCCCATCAGGAAACACCCAAGGCTGGAAGAGAGCAAAAATGCTGACAAAGGAAAACAAAGGCAGTTATCTCCAATAGAATGTTGGGGATGTGGAGGAAGTCACCTCCTCCACGAATGTCCAGCAAGGGGTATCAAGAAAAGCAACAACCAGCAGGAGCAATGTGCAGAGGTTAAAGAACCTCACCTTGACGTCTCCAATTAATGAAACGGAGGACGAACCTGCCATATTTTGTGAATTTTGGACATGTATAAAGTGTGTATTTATTCCTAAGTTATGGAACACCGGGGATAGTGTTATTCCAAGGGGGAGGGAAATGTAATACCCCCATTTTTGCCCTTATAATATTTTGGGCTATCATGTAAATATTGTATGCATATTATGTATGATTCCTAGCGTGGAGCTCAAGGCCAAGGCCTCGCTAGTGAACACTCGACCTTGAAGAGGAAAGTATTGGATATTATGTTGCCCATGTGTTAGAGAACCATGGGAATTGTAAATATGCATTTTAATATAAATACCCACAACTAGCTATGCAATGCAACAAGAGATGGGGGCATGATATTACAAGGAATTGGGAGGAAAATATTCAAACCCTTGACCCAATGAAGTCAATCCAAGTGTCAATGAGAGAAACCATCAACCATCAACTACCCATGTTGACTTTGGTGCCCAATCATTCATTTCTCCCAATATTTGGGTGAAGTAGTTAATGCCTTGGGGAAATGGAGAGGTATGGCTGTCCAAATTCGAGTATGGGCAAGCCACCCTCATGGAAAATCATGTTTTCTCCTTCTTGGGTAAGAAAACACCCACAAATTTCCTTCCCAAGCTAGTATTCATGATCAGACTTCACTCTCTCACATTTTGGAAGCTTGCTGGGCGTTTTTCTCATGAAGTATGCTGTAAATTCACTGGTTTTCAAGCTAAGAAGGGCGTTTTTGTGATGGCTGGACTGTGGGGAAAGAAGAGAATCCATTGGGAAGCTGAACATATAAGTTTGATAGCTTGTTGTTTCCTTATTGTTGTGAAATCGTCTTTTTGAATTTCTAGATTTGGTTTTCATTATGGAAAAATTCGTTTTTGTGAACCCAACAGTTATCTCCTACCTTAGAAATCGTTTTTGAATGTTCCCATCAATTGTGTGACTGTGTATGTGTCAATTTTGGGTGCCAACCTGTCACGGTTTTGCCCAAAAATTGTGTTGGTTCCCTGCTGCCAGTTAATGACTGTGTGAAGGTCGTTTTGGCCCTTGAATGCCCAAGCCTTTTCCCTCTCACGCAGTCTGAGCTAGCTGGTGGTTTTCCCATCCCGTTTTTTTATCTATCTCCTGCATTTTCCATGCCTGGGAACTCATTTTTTTATTGCACAATGGCTGGGAGGAAGGGAGCCACGAATTTGGGGTTTATGGAGGCCGTTTTTGTCCCACGAGTGCCCACAAAATTTTTCTGGAAACGGTTATGCTCTCCCAGGGTGATTTCCCCAATTGCCATTTCATTTTTGGTTGCCCAACATTTTTCTTCATGCCCAGAAATTGTGATTTTGCTGTTATGAGTATCCATGCTCATTTTTGAGTTGTTGTGTGTTAAGAAATGTTGGGGTTGAGATGGGTATCCATTGCTTTGGGTTGTGATGAGCTTGAGAGTCCCCTTTTCCTTGTAGATATCATTCCCAACTCGGGGGTGGTCTTTGAGTGCTGAAATAATACAGGCTGGGTAGAGACCTACGGTTGGGAGGAACGTTGCAACAACATAGCTAGTTGTGTGGGACAATTGCACGATAAAGATAAGTGTCTTGTTGTCTATGCATTTACTTCTGCAATGTTTAGTGTGATAATTGTTTTTGATATGTTGTATCCATATAAAATATGTGTGTGGATGAGTTTTTAATTCCACTGTGCTTAATTGTTTAAATGGCATCTGTACACTCTTAATTTTATTGCTGTGAATTTAATGACTTGGCGGAGATTATGAAAAGCCCCATAGATTGGTAGCATATTCCCTTCTACGAGTTGGGTCCATGGGAGGGGACATTACAGAATAACTCTATGTGGAGTAGCAGCTTGCATGAGAGAATGAGAATGGAATAATGATCAAAAGAGTGTTGACTCTAAGGATATTAGGCAAGGATGAAAAGACAACTGACATGGATTCTGACCATAGAAGAAATATGATTGCTAATAGCTGACATAACTGTCACAACCCCCATGCTTCAATAACTACAAGAAGTGACTTTTCCCACCAACCTCACATGTGCAATTAATGATTGTAAAATGATCAAAAAGGATATAATTGGCTTATTCCCATCACATGATAGAATTTTGGGTGAGTTCTAAGGTTGACACATGCTAGCATAGGATTTGGTTTCCCATAGGACCCCTTCCTCTTCCCCTCTGGTGGAATCATAGCCCCTTTGGTGCTCTTTACACAGCCATTGTTGGACGATTTTATTATTTATGCACATAATATTTACATATATTATAAATCGGCATAAAAACTGACCTGACAATCCAAATAAAATATAGCATCATACATGCCTATCCATTCACTAGTCGGGCCTTAGCCTTGAGCTCCGCACTAGGAATCCACACTAGCATATTTACATCATTTACATTTTTAATGCAATGGGGACAAAATCAGGATATTATAGTTTGTACGGTCATGCATTGTATTTGTATATAGGAGGATTGATAGATGTGTGGGTCACAAAAATTGCATTACCAGGAAATCATGGATGGGAACTTAGTTCATTATTACTCGATTTCCCAGCAAGAACTTCGTTGATTCGACTTATATAACTCTCTATATTGGCTCTGCATGTCCATCTTAAAGCCTCCCCCTGTAACACCAATATCCTTCTCTTGTCACCTACCATATACTATAAGTAAGTAGGGGTAACTTGATCTTGATCTTGGTTTGGTTTTGTTCAGTTTCAAAGTGTAATGTAAAAATATACTTGCTATTGTGAAATATAGGCTTTAGAGAGTGTTGCATAACTGCCAAAGATAAACTCAGTTGTTTCCTTCTATGCAGTTGTTGGGTCACTATTTTGACATCATTTCTACCATTCAAACCAAGATCCTTTATTCAGCTGCAGACTAAAGAACTGGAGCTGAAGATAAACTGAATTTGCTAAATTTGTAAATTGTTATCAGGATTAGAGGATGTTGGTTTTACCCATCTAATTTTTCATTTTGTATAAATGCTTGATATCTTATATGTAAAGGGGTAATATTTCACTGTTGTACTAATATTAGGAGACAATAGAGTATTATTACGTTGTAATCTGGAGTTTGATTTTAATAAATGAGGAACTGATCATTGCTGGAATTCTGAGCTTTATTTTGGACTGAGTTAAGCTTCCAAGCCATTTCCCGGCTCAAGAAGGGCCCCTCGACTCAAGTAACGTCTTGTTGTTTTCATGCTTTCATTAGATTAGTTGAAACTTTATTTCATTTGGCGTGCGTTTCATTTCCAACTTGTGTAATTATTTTTTATTTTGCATTTGGTTTTCAGAAACTAAGATCGACCCTTGAAGAAGAGCACTTGCAAATTTTGCACCCATCCCCTTCCTCTACATGCACTTGTCTTCTGCACTTAATTGCATATAGTATCTTCCCTTTAACAATTACGCACCACTTTGTACTATGTTATTCCACACAATCTTCTCCACAATTTTGCATTACTCTCTTATCCATGCCTTACCATTTCACAAGCATAAACTCCAACATCGATTCCAGATCCACTTTAATATTCTATTGTCATGTACCCATTAAACCTTTTGGAAAAAAGGGTAAGATTTTTATTTCTTTTTGTTCCTTCAACTCTGTATCTCAGCATGTTTATCATATAGCCATGGATAGTCCATAGCCCCTAGTTGTATCATACATTCCATATCAAGCATTAGGAAATCTTAGTGATGACTAGCTACAAAAAAGGTACTAGTCCTTAACATAGAATTACAAGCATCATGTCATACAAGCATATATAGAATATGCGCACATATTCCAACCATTAATCATTGGCTCTTTACAATTGTTGAGACATATGTAATATTAGTATAGGGGCCAAGCTTCTCCTAATGCTAACCATATAAGATTTGCATGTCCCTTCTAATCAAGACATGTTGAGCCACAAAACACCATTCATTTATCCATCATGCCTTTACACAAGAAGGATTATCATCAAGCAGTATTACAGGATTAAGGACTAGACTAGCAAGTCACATAAGCATTATTCATATAGGGTTATCATGGCTATATATGTTATGTTATATTTTCATTATACCTTCATGTGCATCCTGATTCAATAACCATTAGAACATCACCAATTATCATAGACACACATGATGCACATTGCCTTCATAGTACCATCATAACTTGATACATCTAATATAAGGTCACCTCCTCATCATCCACATGATCATCAGATAGATACAAAGTGTATGCATATACAACATAACTACATAATCACATACTTACTCAACCATATGTATACACATAACCTACATGGACAACATATTAGTCCCAAGTACATCACAACCATATAATCAAATGCCACAGAATACATAATGAATCAGTATACAAACACATACCATCTTTCCGCTACCAAGCTAGGCAAGTCAAACAACTTACATCACAGCATCAAGTAAATGGACTACATTTACATTTCACCAAGACCCCTTGACATATTAATATCACAACTTAGGAATAATTGAATTATTAAGGGAAACTGGGTGTGCAAGTTCCACGCTCCACCCAACCATAGGCACTCATTCGACATATACATGAGGCCACCCCCGAGCTGGGAAACGGCTCCACTAGAACCAAGGGAAATCTAAAATATTTTCCAATATTTCTCCACATCAACTAGAAATCAAGTCCATGGCCATCCCAAGCTAAGAGACTCAAGGATTTACTTATAGGCTTGATCTTTCATTGGTAGAGTACCTAAGACCTACTTAATCACATGTAACATGACAAGGGAACAATCCCTTTCCAATAAAACTCATCATGCCCACAAACATTACAATCATCAATCCATTTACTTACCAAGCATGAAACCATAATTAATTCATAGAGTTCAAGAACTTATCCCACACAAGGGACTTACCGACAATTTCAACATGGATGTCAATGCACCCATAGCCAACCAAGTCATAATCATCTGTCCATGCATACATATGCATTCAAGCAATGAGGAAAAGGGGAAAACCTTGCTTCCCAAACCTCAACCATGGAAAAGAATTAGTATTTCAAAAAAAAATGAAGCTTAGCCATATCTATCTAATGCTTAGTAGGGAGGCAATGCCTAACTCTGAGTAATCTGCACCAAATCATTAGTACACAACTAACTATATAGAAGGCCATTTCCCTCAACATTCAACATATAGTAATGATAACACTAATATACATAAAATCCATTGCAACAAGAAGATTCTTGTTGATCATAGCAATGCCACTCATGGTAATGCCTTATCACTGCAACACACATGGACAATTCCACTTCAGGATCATGGATGGGAACAAGCCCTCTCTCCCAAGCATAGAGTAACACTATAAAAAAGGAATCAAGGGAAGAGCCCTCTTTTTTCCATAATAACATGAATCCATTATCATGAGGAGCAAGGTTATAGGGTTATTCCCTCTCTTCCACTTCCTGTCACACAAAGGCTACACCCTTTCTCCTTGCACCAAAAGTCATATAAGTATATAATACAATTGTAATCCATAAGGACTACTCCCTTCATCAACAACAAAACATAGCAAATAACATAGATACTAATCTCAAAGGAAAAAGGGTGAGGCCCTTTTATGCAAGGATGTAACACAAACATATAATATACATCAAACTGAATGCTATGCCCCCCCAAATCCATTTATTTTGCAAGCAACCAAAACATAACAAGGAGATTAGGTTTGTACCCTTCATTTATTTTTTTTCAAGCGTACATTGAGTATATAAATATATAGCACGTGGGTCCCAGGGATACACCCTCTCCATGGATTCACCCTACCCATCAATACAGATATGCGATATAGTGTAGGATTCAATGAAATCAAGCAACATGCATTAATTAACCCTCAAGGGAAAAGGTCCCCATCATTAAAGCACAAGCTACAGGCTAGGCACATATTCATCCAAACAATTGAAAATTCAACTCAACAAAGGGGGAAAAGCTCTTCTCAAATTCCACATCAAGGCAAGCAATTCATCTATCATATGTGTTACAAATGCAAGAACCACAGCCAAGGGATGCACCCTTCCTCCACGATCTCTCTCTCTCTCTCTCTCTCTCTCTCTCTCTCTCTCTCTCTCTATATATATATATATATATATATATATATAAAGAGAGAGAGAGAGAGAGAGAGAGAGAGAGAGAGAGAGAGAGAGAGAGAGATTTGTTTCAATATGCAAGGGGATGGTGACAAGGCTATGCCCATCCACCATGATGCACAAATATAATAAGCACATCCCAAATGAATTTGGAAGGGAAATACGCCTTTTCCTTGGAGTAATCACACTACAATAATATTTATGATATAATATATATCTACCATTCAAGCATCGAACAAAGGAAGTGGAGTGGGGTCATGTCCCTTCTCCCACAGCTCACACATTAATGTTTAACCAATGTAACAATGCAATGGGAATAGGGTTGCAACCCTCATTCCCCAGCTCACATGCATTTATTAATATATACTTGTACATTGACAATACAATACAATACAATGCCTTGGAGTAGGGATGTTCCCTTTCTCCAACAAGATTACACGCATCAATTAACATATATATTTATAATATATGCACTTCAACTTGAATGGAGGGGGTTGTTCCCCTCTCCACTAGAATTCTACACACAATGAATATAAGCAAGGAGTGCGCCTCCATGGGAAACACCCTCTCTACCAATGAATTCACACAACAAGCAATATAAAAACATGTATATAATGAGAAATGAGTTGGGAATGGGCTATGTCCTTCCTCCAAGGGGTTGTGCCTTCCCTTTGAAAACAACCATATTAATATATAAATAAGAATGCATACAAGTGGGGGCTGTGTCCCTCCCCAGGGACCGCCCTCTCCAATGATCAACAATTATAAATATTGAACACAGTGGATTGGTGGTGCGTCCTCCCAAAGAGGAACGCCACCTCTATCTTGTACCTACATTAATAATTTTAAATATTGAAATGCATTGGATTTGGTGGTGCATCCTCCCAAGAGGAATGCCCCATTCCTTTTTCAAGAACCCATTACATAACATGTATATATATTAAACTTAGAGGCTACGCCCCAAATGGTTGTGCCTCCATTCATTATGCAAGCAATATAGTATGTAATATATAGATCTGGAACTAGGGTTGTACCCTGCACATTTTTTGCAACATTCAATATAATATATGTAAAGTACAGAACAACACAATGGTGCTCATAAATCAGAAACATACTCTCTATATTTTTCCTTGAGCAGAGGTGTAGAAATTTTTAGAATCCCCAAGGGAAATGGAAGCATACACAATATCAACACACATACAAAGGACAACCAGCCCCAAAGCGAGTGCTTCCCTCTCTTTAAATAGCAATTAAATGAATTTATTCATAAGAATAAAATTAATAATTAAAGTGGAGCATCTCTTCACTTCTATTGAAAAGCTTACACAAATAAAATCAAAATACTAATAAAACATAATAATAGTAAATTGATTATAATACCAAAAACATGGCACATGCATAAAATAAAAGGAATAGGAACCACAATTTGGACAGGTGGCCCATTTCCCAAAAATAGACAAGGAGTTACTTATGCTTGTAACCACCAAGTGGCATAAGCAGGCCTTAAAGACATACCATCACTAGAATCCCAAAAGATCCACATGCCAAATAATATATCATATTAATAAATAGCAATAATATATCATTTAATTTACACATCATACCTACTATTTTCTTCCACTTAATAATGCCAATTATTTGTTTGATGATTAATAAATATAGCATTTACTTATCACTAGGAGAAATAATAACTTACCTCTATTATAGAAGCCACAGATTAATAATCCACTTTCTACTATAGGTTGCAAGATCCTTAATGCACTCATTAGATGCTCCTATAAGAAAATTACTAGGCCCTTATTACTAATCACTAGTACTAATACTCTAGTGTAAGTTAATACTAGCAATCATAGTGCTAATCATATACTAATACCATTAGTATAGTAGTAAGCTCAGGCCATAGGTCATAGGATAGTTAGTACACTAACTCACCACGCCCATGCATACAAACAATCTGTATGTTCCCCCTCAATGGGTTATTGGCAAGATAAGACACGCTAGTGTTACAAGTGCTAGCGACAAATCACTAGCTCCACTAGTGAGTAACATGTCAAGCAAGCTTAGACTCTACCCTAGGTCTCACGAGGCTTCTCTAGCCCCCTTCCCGTTCATAGTGGACCCCATGCCCCCTTCGTTACTGTGGTCTTGCACATCCAACCCTTTTTGTTTGTTTTCATTTTCATCATTCACATTTTTACATCACATCACCATGCGATCACTAACACATGGTCTAACATCACATGAAAAGACTAACAATGTTACAGAGTTCAATGGTGGGGCCTTGGCCTTGTACTCCTCACCACGAACCTTTACATAGTTACACTTTTACACTTAACCAAAAACACAGAATTGTGGACGAGGACTATTACATCCTCCCCCCCTTTAAGCAACATCGTCCTTGGTGTTGTCAATCTTCAAGACTTGTATTCAACTTTTTCAGCTACATGCACGCATGAACAACTTCTTCTATTTTCTTTGATCATCTATGCAGGACTTTTCACAAGGTCTTCAAGCTTTCATTGTTCATCATTACCTGTTGTTCTCAAAAAACAACATAAGGAACATATACATACATATAATCATATCAATCAATAGAAGAAAGAAGGATAAATACTAATAACAAGTCACTTATCTCTAGGAATATTGTCCTTCATTCCTTATATTTCTATAGGAATTTGCCTTCATTGGATGACTATAGCTCATCCATTATGCCTCCATCACCCTACCAGTGATGTTTTATCACAAGACTTCTTGAAATTCTTCATACATGTTCCTGCATTATTCACAACTTGAAGACAAATAATTCACAAGTTACAGCTTGAACAACAATTTATGCACGTAAACATAAAAATTCAATAGGTTTTTATGGATGATTACACATCATCTCATCATTTCTTCCTTTCAGCAACAATATCCAAGAGATCATTTTGTTTTTTTTAGGACTATTTTCATCATACTATGCATGTCACTCATGCATCTTTTGGACATATAGCACAAAACATTTCTACTTTCCATCATGAAACATTAGTCGACATATACAACCTATAGTTCAAGCATATATGTGAGAGTAATCAAGTAATCATATATTCGTGTCATTTTCATTTTCCAAATGTAACTTTACCATGCTATGCATGTTATACATGTATATTTTGGACATACATCCCAAAGCATCCCTGCTTGTCATGGACACTAGTCATAAAACATAAGTTCACATTAACACATATAATCAAAGAAAGCATATAATAGTACTCAAATCATGAGATATTCATGTCATTTCCACTTTACAAGTGTGTCCTTACCATACTATGCATGTCACACATGCATATTTTGGACATATAGCCCAAAGCATCCCTGCTTGTCATGGACAATAGTCATGAAACATCAGTTCACATTAGCACATATAATCCAAGCAAGCATATAAGAGTACTCACATCATCATAGATTCACATTGTTTCAATTTTCAAGCATAGCTCTATCAATGATGTAATCAAGTACAACACACAATAAATCACACACCTCAACATTTTACCTTTTTAGGAGGATTCCCTCTTGCATGTGTAGAGGTGTTTATAGATTATTCGGTCAATGCAGACAAATACTGAACACCCTAGCTCAAATGGTTTGAACTAGAACAAAAAGGACAAAATACCGTACTTTCCCTAGATCATGTAATCAAAGTATTGGCTGGTGAAGAGATCTCATACCTTGTGTTTGAAGTTTGTCCTCGCTAGTTAGGCATTCCATCTCCTTTATTTGGGTTGATGATTGGTAGACAAAGACAACACAAAACAACAAAAGTGAAAGAAATAATATACTAATGAGAGGATCTAAGCAAATGGTCAAGGAAAAATTCTCTAAAGATTTAGATCACATAAGACAAATATTTATGGGAAAGAGAATGTATTACTGTAATATAAATAAAATGAGGAAAATACTTACAACCATGCCTTGACGCTGTGAAGGTCCTTCCAATGGGTCCTTTTCCTTAACTTGTCACCTTGTCTCAAGAGAATGACTATCAAATTCTCAACACAATTTCTCCAGCGCTTAGCTACTATGAACTCTTAACTCCCCCCACACATAGGAATGATATTGCATTTATAGGGGAAAAGGGATAAGGAGGAGATGAGAGAAAAGGGGAGAAGAATAGGGTGAGATCCCAACATGTAAGGAGTTTGGATGAGATCCACCCTAAAAGGAGGGGATATCCATCCACAAGGGATTCTCTTTAGAAAGCCCTCGAACCTTTTTTTTTCAATCCGTACAGACAATGTCGCACCCTACTAAAGAGAAACTTGCAACATTTAGGGGTGTCACAGTCTACATGAAAGCAAGATGTGAAATTGTCTCGAGTTGCTAGAAAGAAACCTGTGATAATGAAGAGTGTCGCAAGTTGTCATACAACAAACTGCGACAATGCTGCCAAATAAGCTGTTTGGAGGGAAGAAAACTCATGATTCTCATCTTCTTGGCAAGTTTTATCAAAGGTACTTTAAGTATTATGGCAAGGTTGAAGGTACATGGTTCATTATCATGATGATGACCAAATTTCCATGTAACAAGAGGGTCTTCAACTTCCTTCCTAGAAGTCTTTCCACATGTGTTGTACACAAGGTGTGCATGTCATACCAAACATGAGGATGGTACCCATTCCTTGGTGTACCACTCACCTCATCATATCGGTTGGGTTCACATCACCCAATCCTCAATCATCCTTAAGATAAGGTACTTCACAATCCAGGGCATCCCCTGGGATTTGCTCATAGAGTCCTTAGCTTACAGGACCACCACAAGTATTCTCATCATCAATTACTTCATCATTATTATTATTAGATTTGTTTGTTAAGTCGGGCGCCTCCCTTCCCCTCCGGCTTGTGTTAGTAGGTTAAATTTGATTAATTATTATTCTTTTGACTTAGCTTTTTATAATCTTTTGTTTTTTCAACTTTGCAGATCTGCATTCAGATTCAGGTCCAAGCATAGATAGATCACCCCTACCAGTGTCCATGGTTTGATCAAGGCAGCACCACTGCCGAACAACTAGCTAGTACTCTAGCCTATATAGCCAATATTGTTTCCTTCCAACACATAGTACCCTCACTCTATATAGACATTACTGTTGTCGACAATTAGATAGTACTCCAACGATATATCCAATATTATTTCCTTCTTGCACACAATACCCTCACTCTATATAGAGAATACTATTGTTGCCAACAACCAGGTAGTACTCCTACCAATACGTACAAAGCACCTTAGTAATCGCCCTTATGGCCATAGATATTTTCCAACCACGACTGGACTCGATTTTGATCATCTACAAGCAGACTCCAGTGGCTAGCTTTCCTTCCACTGTCCATGTTTCTGATCATTACAAATTCAGTTTCTTGTCTTCTTAGACCAATTTTAGATCTTTAAGTTTTTTTTTTTGTTAAGATGTATACTCCTTAACATTTCAACCATCTCAGCCCATCTAGGGAGGCTTATTTTTCTTCCTTCACTAGCATTACCAACTAGCCATCATCGATCATTCTCTGTTCACAACAAAAATGCAATCATGTCAGTGATCAAATCATCATGAGTAGATCAATAAATATCATAAGCATTTTCATCATAACAAACTATCATCATGAATGCATTCATACACCTTTACATGATTTTCTTATTGCATATGCATATCACACCAACACATAATCTTCATCAATTCAGAGGCACATATAGAAGTCATCATTAAGTATAGGCATATAGGGGAAATGCTCTCATTGTACTTCACATAAAACATATGCACATGAATGCATATGCATTCGATCCATGGAAAAAGAGACAAGCCCTTACATCCAGGCGTTATGCATGGACAAGCCATGGTCCATTACAATATCTAAATCCAACCAATATATATTTAAGGATTATACCACAATTATATATCCTCAAAGCACAGGGAGGCAATACCAACACTACTTATACCTACATCAATCATTAATATACAATATATGTGCAATAGTAGTGAATCACATAAAACAAAGAAATCAAGGGGAAGCGATACTCTTTGAAAGTGATATACCTCTAACTATTGTACTCATGTACTCACTAGATTAGGCTCAATTATGCTAACAGGAAAAGGGGATATTTCAATTATACCTTGTCACAACATGTTTCCATTCATACCCACACAATTCCAACTAAGCAATGGCCTACAACCATTCCTTATGAACTTTCATTTGTAATTTGAATTGAAATAAGGAAAGGATTATTATACCTTAGGCAGGCTGATCATACCTCTTGCAAAACTGATAAGATCGCTTTACTTATTCTTTTACCTTGGTGTCGACCCATCTGAAGGCCTAATGTTGCAACATTCGCACTAATACCACTTTGTAATGTACTCATTAAACGTTTTGGAAAAATGGGTAAGTTTTTTTTTTTTTTTGTCCCTTCAACTCTGTAGCTCAGCATGTTTATCATCCAACCATGTATATTCCATAGCTAGTCTTAGTAATGACTAGCTACAACAAAGGTACTAGTCCTTAACATATAATTACAAGCATCATGTCATACAAACATATATAGAATATGCACACATATTCCAACCATTAATCATTGGCTCTTTACAATAATCAAGACGTATACAATATTCTTATAGGGGCAAAGCTTCTCCCAATGCTAACCATATAAGACTGTCGTGTCCCTTCTAATCAAGACATGCTAGGCCACACAACCATTCATTTATGCATCATGCCTTTGCACAAGAAGGATGACCATCAAGCATTATTACAGGATTAAGGACTAGACTAGCAAGTCACATAAGAATGATTCATATAGGGTTATCATGGCTATATATGCTATGTTACCTTTTCATTATACCTTGATGTGCATCCTGATTCAATAACCATTAGAGAATCACCAATTATCATATACGCACATGATGCACATTTCCTTCATAGTACCATCATAACTTGATGAATTTAAGATCAGGTCACCTCCTCATCATCCATATGGTCATCGAATATGTACGGAGCGTATGCATATACAACATAACTACATAAGCACATACTTACTCAACTATATGCATACACATGACTTGCATGGACAACATATTAGTCCCAAGTACATCACAACCATATAATCAAATTCCACGGTATACATAATGAAGCATTATACAAACACATACCGTCTTGCCACTACCAAGCTGGGAAAGACCAACAACTTACATCACATCATCAAGTACAAGGACTACATTTACATTTCATCAAGTCCCCTTGACATATTAAGATCACAACTTAGGAATACTTGAATCATTAAGGGAAACTGGGTGTGCAAGTTCCATGCTCCACCCAACCATAGGCACCCATTCGACATATACATGAGGCCACCCTCGATTTGGGAAACGGTTCCACTAGGACTAGGGGAAGTTTGAAATATTTTCCAAGATTTATCCACATCAACTGGACATCAAGTCCACATCCATCCCAGGCTAAGAGACTCAAGGATATACTTATCCTTGATCTTTCACTGGTAGAGTACCTAAGACCTACTTAATCGCATGTAACAAGAGAAGGGAACAATCCCTTTCCAATAAAACTTATCATGCCCACAAACATTACAATCATCAATCCATTTAATTACCAAGCATTAAACCATAATTAATTCATAGAGTTCAAGAACTTATCCTGGCACAAGGAACTTAACGACAATTCAACATGGATGTCAATGCACCCATAGCCAACCAAGTCATAGTTATTTGTCCATGCATACATATGCATTCAAGCAACAGGTAAAAGGGGCAAGCCCTTGCTTCCAAAACCTCATCCATGGAAAAGAATTAGTCCTTAAAAAAAATCTGAAGCCTAGCAATATCTATCTAATTCTTAGGCCACACATACCTTCATGTACACAGGGAGGCAATGCCTAACCCTGAGTAACCTGCACCAAATCATTAGTACACAACTAATTGCATAAAAGGCCATTTCCCTCAATATTCAACATATAGTAATGATAACAATAATTTACATAAAGACCATTGCAACAAGAAATTATTGTTCATCATACCAATGCAACTCACGGTAATGCCTTATCATTGTAGCACACATGGACAATTCCACTTCAGGATCATGGATGGGAACGAGCTCTCTCCCTCGAGCATAGAGAAACACAAAAAAATGTCATCAAGGGAATATCCTTCTCTTTTTCTATAATAACATGAATCCATTTATCATCAAGAGCAAGTTCATAGGGTTGTTGACTCTCTTGCACTTCCTACCAAACAAAGGCTACACCCTTTCTCCTTGCACCGATAGTCATATAAGTATATAATACAATTGTAATCCATAAGGGCTACTCCCTTCATCAACAACAAAACATAGAAAACAACATAGATAGTAATCTCAACGGAAAAGGGGAGATGCCCTTTTATGCAAGGTTGTAACATGAACATAAAATATACATCAAACTGAAGGCTACGCCCCCCAAATCCATTTCTTTTGCAAGCAACCAAAACATAACAAGGATATTAGGGATGTGCCCTTCATTTCTTTTTTTTTGCAAGAATACATCGAGTATATAAATATATAGCATGTGGGTCCCAAGGTTGTACCCTCTCCATGGATGCGTCCTCGCCATCAATACAGCTATGAGATACACTACAAAATTCAAAGAAATCAAGCAACAAGCATTAATTAACCCTCAAGGGAAAAGGTCCCCATCATTCAATCATAAGCTACAATATAGGCACATATTCATCTGAATAATTGTAAATTCAACTTAGGAGAGGGGAATATGCTCTTCTCAAATTCCACATCAAGACAAGCAATCCATCTATCATATGTGTTACAAATGCAAGAACCACAGCCAAGGGATGCACCCTTCCTCCATTACACATTCACATAATAAATACATACATACATATACAGATACATATAAATACACACACACACACACACACATATACCTGTTTCAATATGCAAAGGACTGGTGACAATGCTACGCCTTTTCCCCGGAGTACTCACACTACAATAATATTTTTCATATAATATATATCTACCATTCAAGCATCGAACAAATGAAGTGGAGTGGGGATACGCCCCTTCTCCCACAACTCACGCATTAATGTTTAACCAATGTAACAACGCGATGGGAATAGGGTTCCACCCCTCATTCCCCAACTCACATGCATTTAATAATATATATGTGTACATTGCCAATACAATACAGTACAATATTATGGAGTAGGGTTGCGCCCTTTCTCCAACAAGCTTACACGCAGCAATTAACATATGTATTTATAATATATCCACTTCATCTTGAATGGATGGGATTGTGCCCTTCTCCACTAGAATTCTACATACAATAAATACAAGAAAGGAGTGCACCCTTCATGGGAAATGCCCTCTCTACCAATGAATTCACACAGCAAGCAATATCAAAACATGTATATAAGCAATATCAAAACATGTATATAAGCAATATCAAAACATGTATATAATGAGAAATGAGTATGGAGTGGGCTACGCCCTTCCTCCAAGGGGTTGCGCCTTCCCTTTGAAAACTACCATATTAATATATAAATAAGAATGCACGCAAGTGGGGATGCGTCCCTCCCAAGGGACCTCCCTCTCCAATGATCAATAATTATAAATATTGAATGCAGTGGATTGGTGGTGCGTCCTCCCAAAGAAGAACGCCCCCTCTATCTTGTACATACATTAATAATTTTAAATATTGAAATGCATTGGATTTGGTGGTGCATCCTCCCAAGAGGAACGCCTCAATTTGTTTGCAGGAACCCATTACATAACATGTATATATAATCAACTTAGGGGATACGCCCCAAATGGCTGCACCTCCATTGATTATGCAAGCAATACAATATGTAACATATAGATCTGGAACTAGGGCTACACCCTACACATTCTTTGGAGCATTCAATATAATATATGTAAAGTATAGACCAACAAAATGATGCTAAGAAATTAGAAACCTGCTCTTTATATTTGTCCTTGAGCAGAGGTGTAGAAGTTTTACGATCCCCAAGGGAAATGGGATGGGAGCATACACAATAGGGACATACATACAAAGGACAACCAACCCCAAAGAGAGTCCTTTCCTCTCTTTAAATAGAAATTCAATGAATTTATTTATAAGAATAAAATTAATAATTAAAGTGGAGCACCTCTTCACTTCTATTGAAAAGATTACACAAATAAAATCAAAATAATAATAAAACGTAATAATAATCAATTGATTATAATACCAAAAACATGGCACATACATAAAATAAAAGGAATAGGAACCACATTTTGGACCGGTGGCCCATTTCCCAAAAATAGACAAGGAGTTACTTATGCTTGTAACCACCAAGTGGCATAAGCAGGTCTTAAATACATACCATCACTAGAATCCCAAAAGATCCACATGCTAAATAATATATCATATTAATAAATAATCATACTATATCATTTAAATCACACATGATACATATTATTTTTTTCTACTTAATAATGACAATTATTTGCATACCAATTAATAATCATAGCATTTACTTATCACTAGGATAAATAATAACTTACCTCTATTATAGTAGTGGTGGATTATTAATCATAGCATTTAATAATCATAGCATATACTGTTGCTGGTGCTACTCCACCCAAACTATCCTCACTGTCCTCATCTTCTCCAAACCCTGAAATCAGAGCTACTTTACCTCCGAATTCTTCCACTAAAAACTCCACACTCCAATAAAACTTGTCTTCTATATTTATACTTTTCATATCCTTGAATTTTTTGAAGGCCGACTTGTCTTTGGTTATTTTATTTTATCAAATAATATTTAATTTCCATAGTGTCCTCATCAAATATATATATATATATATATATATATATATATATATATATATATATATATATATATATATATATATATATATAATCTTTTTGCACATTGGCAAAGTGGGCTTGTCACCATTTTAACCCTTCTTACTTAACCTTCCAGTATGCATGCAATGCTTCATTTTCATGCTCGCATAGACCCCACAATTTATGCCCGCAAGGGCCATTAAATGCCCGCAAGCATGTCCTCCAAAATGCCCGCAGGGCTTTATAACAATGTCCACAATACTATTTAATAAATTCCCACATGGGCCATTACTTATGCCTGCAGTGGGCTCCACTTTGGTGCCCTCAAGGTACAAAGAGATGCCCACAACATCACTTAAAAATGCCTGCAACAGTGCTTGAAGTATGCCCGCAGGAGGCCTTTAAGATGCTCGCAAGGGGTTCCAGATTGCTGGTAATAAGTGTTGACGTTTTTTTTTTTTTTAAACTTCCAGGTATCGTCGATATAGAGACGCAAATTCGTCGCAAGTATAGCAAAACTGTCAGATGTTCTACCTTCGTTTGGTTTTTTCGACGCACGTTCGTTGATACTTGCGACGGAACATCCTCGCAAGTATAGCAAAACCGTCACAGGGTATGCCTTATTTTGGTCTGTTCGTCGAATGTGTGTCAATACTTGCGACGGAACATCGCCACAAGTATAGCAAAACTCTCTCTTTGTTCAACGCAAAACCGTTGCTAGAGAGACGGTTTTTCGTGGAAGTAAATTAGCAAAACCGTCGGATGTTCTACCTTCATTTGTTCTATTCGACGAATGTTCATCGATACTTGCGACAGAACATCGTCGTAAGTATAGCCAAACCCTCTCTCTGTTCGACGCAAAACCGTCGATAGAGCGACGATGTTTTATTGAAGTAAATTTCCGTGCAACGCCTTTGCGACAACTTTTCGTAGTTATAGGGAAGTGGTTTCGTCGATATAGGGACGATTTGTAGAAAATGAATAAAAAAAATCAATTTCAAGACCACCTTATAGAAGACACGTGGGCAACAGTTTTCGTCCCTATTGCGACAGTTTTTCACATTCGTCGTTATATCCACGAAACAGGTTCCACAAACAAACGAGACCATGATCATCGCAATTGAGACGAAAAAACGTGGAAATAATAATGAAAAACCATGGCAAATTTCCTCATATGTATTAGTGATAAGTGACATGTTGAGCTCATAATGAATATATTATTTTAACAACTTAGAGAATATAATATTTAGCCTCAATGCCATTCTTAAAATGAAGGGAATTGATAAAAAAAATTCCTGAGAATAATTACATTTAAAAACATATAAAAAATATATGATGCAACTATCAAGAAATACAATGCTCCCAATGATTGAAGCACATGCATGACTAAATAAATTGCCCTCAACCTATTGTGTTGTCATGCTTTGCCAAGCATGCATCTCGCAAACAATATATCAATCCTGTGCTTAAAGTATTTTTTTCGACTCTTTTCCATTGATGCACATTAAATACATAGCTTCCACCCAAAAAATACACACACATGGATATATACAATCTACAAGGCTAAAACACCATCAACACCTTATGAAGTCTTAACATTCGTCACATTATGAAATGAGCACTCTTGCACCGCCGACGCATTCCATACACCACCATCTATAAACCTCACTCATGCATTAGATTCATTTGAAACAAACAATTGTTAGACACATGCCACCACTCTTTGTGGCATACCCTAAGATAATGAAAAATAATTGAGGCACATGCTTTGAACTTAATATACAACCTATTGTATTGCATCACCCATTAATTTAAGAAGTTGTGGGCAGTGATGAGAGAAATCTATCGAGGCTTTCTATTTTTCATGTGCGCCATTCAACATTATGTATTTTGTCTCATTAGATGTATCGAGCACCTACAAACCGTATCTCCAAAGTATGATGCTAGCTAAAAATTGTTTATTGTCCTCATGAAAAAATCCAAGATCTAACACAATTATGTAAAAGCGAAGGTCTTCTCTCATGTAGAGAGACATAATGACAACTTTACAAAGTAAACTCCACCATACAACTACGTTGATATTATGGTGCAACTACGTGGGTGTCGTGTTGCTCCTGCCAAGCATGGGTGTACCCATGTTCAAAGCCTCTCTTATGGACCATTATATGTATAAACACATTTATAGTAACCTTGAACAACAAGGTTCTTATACATGTATATAGGATTGTCCTTGACAAGGTAGGTACAACACCAACATGTAAGCACCATAATGTTAGCATAATTGTATCAATTTTTCCATTGTATAGCATTGTCATTAATGATATGTTGTACATAAAACAAGACCTCCTCCATACATATGACATACGGCATTGAGATGGACCTTAAACGTGTTTATAGATTTAACCCCTCATGATGCTATTGACTATCTAATAATGCGTAGTTTATCCTAAAAATTATATGCAGAAATCCTTGGGAATATATCCACTTATTCCAATACTCATGGAAACTAATATCATGAAACATATAAAAAATCCTAACTCGTAAATCTTTCAACCATGATCATTGCCCATAATATGTTAATCAAAGGTAGCATTTACACCTAGACTCCAAACACTTGCAAATCTTCCAAAAAGAATATTTCCACCGACAAACTTTCATCCACTGACTCTCCAAGTCTTCATAATATTGCATCGTAGACAAATTTTGGTAAACCAACATATATCCATCTTAGCTCTGGCTCTACCAAGCGTTGAGAGGGATAAAATCCCTTTTAGAGTTCTAAACTTGAAGAAAAGTGTTTACCTAAAGGTATTGATCCCTCTTTGCATTTGATAGAGCAAGAGTTAAGATGGATCTATGTTGGTTTATTCAACAAACACATTTCCTTCAAGATATTTAATTTATATTTTTAATTATTGTAATTATAATGGTAGAATGAGAACTTGGAAAACTATTTTTGGCTTAAAACACATGTGTAAGTGAACTAGCAAAGAAACAAAAATTACAAAAAATACATTGCAGGCATCCACTAGTTGGAAAAGATTGGAATTCAAAATTGAAATGGTGTACCCGCATCCATGTTAAGTACTGTGCAACAAGCTTTGGAATTCAAAATTTAATCAAAATACATTGAAATATGTACTAACAGCTTGGAAGAAACTGGAATTGAAAATTTTAATAGACCTAACCAGAATGAATTAGAATTCATTTTGAATTTTGTATTGGATACATCTTGTAGAAGACCATTTGTTTATGAAAAATGAAAGAAGCGTGGAGTAGAGCGTGGCATTTAGAGTTTGCAATTTTGTCGTCTAATATACAAAATTATCAGGCATACCATGAACTATAGAGATATAAAATTGGAGGTGCGATAGATAATGTTGCTCCTCCCAAGCATGGGTGTACTCATGTGCAAAGCCTCACTCTTATGGACAATTATATGTATTGGTGGCAGGCAGTTTAATGAGTCAACATCGTAGCATCGCGGATGCTGCACAAGACCAAAGGTGCCGTGGAAGGCTGAAAGCAGCGCGCAAGGCGACAAGTATTTTTGTAGTTTTTGGGTCATTTGGACCGCGTCATATGTATTTTGGGTCATTTGGACCCCGTCATATGTAGTTTGGGTCATTTTGACCGCATTATGTGGGATTGTGGGTTAGTTTTTGTAAAGTTTGTTAAGAAGTAGTTAGGCGATTGCCTAAGTGGACCACAAATGTAAAGACACAAGCCTATAAGTAGATGTAGGTTTGTAAATGTTGAAGAGTGGTCTTTGGGGAGAGCTTAAGAAGAGAACATCCTGAAGAAGCTGAAGGCTGAGTAACTTGTTGTATCTAGGTTTGGGCGGAGATAAATATGATGTGACAGAGCTTTTGAGAAAAATCCTTGTGTTGTTTCCATCTTTCTGTGGTAAATTCCTCTTATGATATGAATATATGAATGATGCGATGTTTCCTTGCTGCGATTAATGCTTTACTCTTATATCTGTTGCATATTTATGGTTCTGTCAATGATGAGATCTATTGAATAATGTCGCAATTATGCTTAATGCCTGAGTTGAATGCTTATATCTATTAGTGAATGTTGCCATAAGTTAATCAATTGATGCACAACATCCTCCTTCATTCGGAGGAAACATGGTTCCGTCAACTCTCCCTTGAACAGGTGAGACCTCATCTGCTCCACAGGTGTTGCTAGACAAGGTTAAACCTGTTTGGGCCAGCACTTAAGGAGATCGCAATGACTTGGGTGTCGACAGCGTGTGGAACCCCTGTCGACTGGGTAGGTGTCAACAAATGGTTCCATTTCCAGGACATAGCGTGAAGTGAAAGGAGGATATATTGTGGCATCTGACAGTACCGAAGATCCAAGATTGGTTCGACCTAAATTTGCGAGAGTTTGCCGAAAAAGAAAATAAGAACTCTGGGTTGTCGACAGATTGGTGGTTGGAAAAGTACATTCATGACGGTCCACATGAATATTTTTTTTGCGAGTTCCCAATCATCCTATATGAGTGGTTAGAAAAATTAACCTTCCAGAAGAGGAACTTCCAAGGTGGTGAGCCAACATCCTAGACCCTAGAACTAAACTAGGAGCTGCAAGAAGTCAACAACAAAGCATCACGGGATGTTGAGGTTTGGTTCGACAATATACTAGAAGGATATATCACTGAGTTTGTGGTTGATACAATAAATTCTTAAAGTGACCCAGAAAGGGAATTCTTCAACGAGCCAAGGGGTAGGTTTGTGTTGTCGCTACAGTTGTCCATTAAAATGCTCATTTGCGAAAAGGGCATACTGAATATGCACCTAGACCAGTAAGAACTCTGGTGGGCGGAGGTCGTGGATACCATGACAGCTAGGGGGTGGTACATGGAATGATAAGGGGTATATGGGTGCAGGTCATGACGAGACTCTGAAGGAAGCCAAGGAAGAGAGTGGTCTTACAATGGGAGGAGAAAGGTTTCAATAGGAAAAGAGGCAGAGGACAGGAGAGTACATCGTTCCGAGTCTGCACATCATGGCTATTGAATATTGTAACTTCTAAGAATATTATATTTGTACTTTATTATTCCAGAGATGGTTCATCCCTCCGAGGTTTTTCTATTATGTATCCGGAGATGTTTATTCCTCCGAGGGATTGTGGTAACCAGGGTTATTATACCCACCATGTGGGGGTCGGCCATGAGTTTATTATTTAGGTGTTATTAGACTTCACTAGGAGAGGTTGGCCCCATTAGGGATTTTGGTCAGTCGAGAACTAGTATAAGTAGAGGAGGAGAGCTCCTAATTTGACACACTTCCCTCACTCAGAATATAACGCACTTGTGGAGGAGAGGTCTGCTATGGTGGAGGAGGAGATCATGTCTTTGGTTTGCATATTTGTGTATTGCTGGTCATCTATATTGAGGAAGCTTTGCTGGGTTTTCTACCCCATGAGGGTTTCCCATGATAAATCTGTGTCTCTTGTGTTTATGTTGTGCTTGTTGTTTATTCAGTGATCCTGTATATGATATTATTGTGAAATGGAATGTAATGCTGCTATTTTATGTCTTAGAATATTAAATCTTAACATGGTATCACAGCTAACTTGAAGGAAGGCAATGTATGGCACTTACGACACTTGCTTCTCTTGCGACAATTTGAAGGTTAGGGTTTTAAATAGAAAAAACCAGTCATCGTGGAACTTTCGCTATAAATCCGTTTTGGAGAAGGTTCAGGATCGGAAAAGTTTACCGGTCGTAGATAACATTCCCATGTACCTTGTGTCCAAAGGGAACCCTCATATTCGTTGTACTTTGTGAGTTATGATCAGTACAAGTTAGGGTTTCTGCCTCTTCCAGATCTCAGTCATAATCAGGTGACCTTGGAAAAAAGGTCATAACTTGGGCTAGGAAGCTCCAAATGAAATTTCGTAAAAAGTGAAAGGTAGTACATAGACTGTACTATCTCAAGAAACATGTTCAGAGGCCGAAATTGAACCAGTGACACGTGGAATTCTGTACAAGTTTGCTCTCCTGTTTTATCCCATAAACAGGTCACGTTGCGACACTTGGCATAAATCTCTCTCAGAAAATCCAATTGAGGTCAGACTTGTCGAGATGGAAAGATGACAGGTCAGGATACCACAAAAAACCAAGATTGAATTTTTTGGTTGGGTAGAAGACCAGGCTTGATCAAACCCCAATTCGGGATTTTGATCGGAAAGATGGAAAATTAGGGCTTCATTAAAAGTTGGAATTTTTGAAGTCTGTGACCACGGCTGGAAGCTCCTCAGAAAAATAAGAGCTTAGAGCCTTGGATCGAACCTTTTGATTGGGAAGAAGGGTGGGCTTCATCAAACCCTAGTTCGGGATCCTGTCCAGAAGATCCAGAAGTTTCGAAGGCAATTTTGAGGGGTCAAATTTTGGAGATTTCAAAATTGAAGTATGCAAGTTTGATTAGCTCAGCAAGACACATCCTTCCATCCATTCAGAAGTGTGAAAGTCAAAGATTGAATTTTTAGGGTTTCTCTAACAAACCCTAATCAAGCTCTAGATCAAGTTTCAAGGGGAGTTGACGCTAAGGCCTTACATAAGAAGACTACAAGAAATCTCGACAGGTATGGCTTAAGGAGATACAGGTATGTCTTGAAATTTGATTCTTGATTAAGTTTATAATATGTTTGTATTTATATTATTTAGATTAGTACAATCTTGATTAACGTTAGATTTGTCTTATCATCCTAATAAAAGTATGAATACATGTGAATGATAGAAGACATTCATTGATTAGGTTTATATGATTGTACTAATGCACTGTGGTGTTGTATGAGGTTGATGTTGTCTGCTAACAAGATACAGGTACATCACGAAAGACAAATCAAGTTCCATGACCATGACAACATGAAGACAAAGACTCATCCATAATCCTTGATCACATAGAAGTTCTACTTACAAGGTATGTATGACTTTGTTCTATTATGCTTAACCTATGAGATATGCAGGTTCCAGTACAAGATCTCTAAATCATTGAAGATAACAAAAAAGATATTGATTAGGTATGTTAGACATAACTAAGCAGGTATACTAATCCAGGTATGTTTTCCTATGTCAATTTAGAATCTTACCTTGTGTTAGGATCCCTTATATAAGTATACTTGGTATGATTGGTTATGCTTATTCATAAAGTTAGTAATCAAGGGTTTATGAATATTATGTCTCATATCCTGATTGATGATTTAACTAACCAGATCAAACAAGAATATGCATGAGTAAAATAAGACTTCCCTGAAACCTTGAATATTATCTATAATCATGACTATACATATTCAAGATTATTTAGAACTATAATGTTTTGATAATATTGAGAATATACTAATGAATGTATGTTTGTGTATGAGATCATGAGCATGCATAGTGGTACAGAATGAATAGAAGTTCAAACGACATATAGAAGATCAAGCGGGAGACAACCACACAAACATAAAAGATAGGTATTTGAGTTGTTATTGCTTGTAATGGGTTGTATGCATATTTGTATTCCTAGAAT
Source organism: Larix kaempferi (assembly GCA_027924585.1). Lineage (NCBI taxonomy): Eukaryota > Viridiplantae > Streptophyta > Pinopsida > Pinales > Pinaceae > Larix > Larix kaempferi. Next base: position 6,201,957 of record BSBM01000401.1, on the reverse strand, counting down.
ATATCATGTTGAGTGTAAACATTCATAGAGCATTGAACAGTATACTACTAATATGCATATGATTGGTAAGTTGGACAAACATTCCATTGTTTCTTTTCTAGAATGAAACCTCTTTGCTGACATGCTGAGAGCTGTGCACACTCTCGATAGTATGTTTTGGTAGAGATGGAAGGCATCTAGATAGCCATTGTATGCATACAGGATATGGAAAAGTGTTGTGCCAAAGTATTGGTCAAGATAGTTGCATAACTATGTAAATGATATCTGTATGCATAATAGGTTATCATGTCAACATGATTTCATGATTATGAAATATTACTAATCATGTACTTAATTTTGAGATCATGAAGAATGATGAACATCGAACAAGTGATGTATGTTCAACAAAAGGATTTTCAAATCAAACACACTATAGAAGGCTCGTGGCTAGAAGATTCTATTAGAAAGAGGAAGAGAATCATGACGAGATGTTTGCTCCAAGTGGCTAGATAAGACCATTATCTTAATAATGTAATTAAAGAAAGCTCTGTTCGGGTACCCAGGATTGATAGTGATCACCATGGGTGATGTGGATCGCAACCTTTGCTACAAGGTTGAATATGGTTTCTATACACAGATGACATGGATGCAAGAAGGAACTCACCATAGAGTTCGAATGATGTTGAGGCTTATATCAGTAGACCCATCTGATGAGAGATGCCACAGATAGATGGCTGCATAAATGAAAATGAAAGATCTCAGATTGATGCATTACTTCCTAGGTCTAGAAGTATGGCAAGGCTCAGAAGGAATCTTTCTCAACCAAGGAAAGTATGCCAAGAAATATTAAAAGGACTTGAGGTGTTGGAATGGCCACTCTCATGGATTCCAACTTGAAACTGTTAGGGGATGACTCATCAGAGTTAGTGGATATAACTCTGTATAGTCAAATTATTGGGTCATTGATGTATCTAACAAATACTAGGTCAGATATAAGCTTTGCTGTGAACACCTTGAGTCAGTATCTAGTGGAAACTAGATGTGTTCACCTGATAAGTTGCAAAGCATGTGATAAGGTACCTAAAGGATACGATAGACTTTGATCTATGCTATCTTGGATATCATGACTTCAGATGGCTACACAGATGTTGATTGAGCAGAAAGTGTATCAGACTGGTAGAGCACATCGAGAGGATGTTATTGTCTGGGATCAATCATGTTCTTGTGGTTTAGCAGGAAGCAGTCTAGTGTGGCTCTCAGCACAAGTGGAATATATGGCTGCTTGCTCTGCTAGTTGTGAAGAAGTGTGGCTTCAGGATTGTTTGACTTAGAGATAGACCCAATTATGATCCTATGTGACAAACATAGTTGTATCAAGATGACAGAGAATCTAGTTTTCCATGGTAAGTCAAAGCACATAGGGATCTAACAAGATATGGTGCAGAAAGGAACTATAAAGTTTGAATTTGTAACAAGTTGTCGGTGTACTAACCAACCTCTACCGCAAGTGAACAATTTACCGATGTACTAACCAAACCTCTGCCTCAATTAAAGTTTGAGTATTTCTGAGACAAGCTTGGTAGGACCACCCCTCGAAAGGGGGAGTGATGTGGTCACTTATGATGAGATTGCCTGCATCGACAAAGAGGTCGATGACGTGGATACCTATATTGGTGATGCCGACAGAGAGGTTGGTGGATGGTACTTAGACAGGATCTAAGTGGGGATTGGATCATCCCTGGACTTTGGTCCTAAAGTGAGCCGTAGACATATGTCTCTGAGAATGAAGTCCTTAATGGACAAGTGGGGATTGGATCATCATTGGACTTTGGTCCTAAAGTGAGCCGTAGACATATGTCTCCGAGAATGAAATCCTTAGTGGACAAGTGGGGATTGGATCATCCCTCAACTTCAGTCCTAAAGTGAGCCGTAGACATATGTCTCCGAGAATGAAGTCCTTAGTGGACAAGTGGGGATTAAGTCATCCTTGGACATGGTCCTAAATGTACGGTGGGGATTAAGTCATCCTTGGACATGGTCCTAAATGTACGGTGGGGATTAATTCATCCTTGGACATGGTCCTAAATGTATGGTGGGGATTAAATCATCCTTGGACATGGTCCTAAATGAATGGTGTGGATTAAATCATCATTGTACATAGTCCTAAATGAATGGTGTGGATTAATCATCCTTAAACCGTAAATCCCGTAATTCCGAAAGGAAGGATCATGTGTATTGCAGAGTATGCTGCTATTGTGTATACTTGTATTGATGAGGATACTTGTATCAATGATATGTATACATATATTGATGATGTGATATATCCAGCATGAAAAAGGGTTGGCTCTGTAGATATGGTACATCCGGCATGAAAAAGGGCTGGCTCTGTAGATGTGGTACATCTGGCATGAAAAAGGGTTGGCTCTGTAGATGTGGTACATCCGGCATGAAAAAGGGCTGGCTCTCTAGATGTGGTACATCCGGCATGAAAAAGGGTTGGCTCTGTAGATGTGGTACATCCAGCATGAAAAAGGGCTGGCTCTGTAGATGTGGTACATCCGGCATGAAAAAGGGTTGGATCTATATATATGGTACATCCAGCATGAAAAAGGGTTGGCTCTGTAGTCGAGATGCATCCAGTATGAAAAAGGACTGGCTCTGTGGTGATTAAATCCTAGATCTAGTCTAGTTCACATCCAGTATGAAAAAGGACTGGCATTGTGGTCGGGATTGCATCATCCCCAGACATGGACTTGTCTTAAAAGGATCAGGATTGATCATCCTGTAATGTAGATCAAGATGATCCAGATGCTATAGATCGAGATGATCCAGATGTTGTAGATCAAGATGATCCAGATGTTGTAGATCGAGATGATCTAGATGCTATAGATGGAGATGATCCAGATGCTGTAGATGGAGATGATCCAGATGCTGTAGATTGAGATGATCCAGATGTTGTAGATCGAGATGATCCAAATGCTGTAGATCGAGATGATCTTGATGCTGATGATTGTGTGATGACGATGCTGATAATCGTATGATGACGATGCTGATGATCGTGTGATGATGATGATGATGATCGTGTGATGACGATGCTGATGATCGTATGATGACGATGCTGATGATCGTGTGATGATGATGATGATGACGATGTTGATGATCGTATGATGACAATGCTGATGATCGTATGATGATATGTTGATGATCGTATGATGACGATGCTGATGATCGTATGCTGATGATGTTGATGATATAGTGAAGAAAGCTTCCGATGATATACAGATGTGTCATGTATGATGTAGTCGATGACTCCTTGCTCCTGCAGATGTTGTTATAATATCCTTCTCGTTAAGGGGGAGTGTTGAATATTGTAACTTCTAAGAATATTATATTTGTACTTTATTATTCCGGAGATGGTTCATCCCTCCGAGGTTATTCTATTATGTATCCGGAGATGTTTATTCCTCCGGTGGTAACCAAGGTTATTAGACCCACCATGTGGGGTTCGGCCTTGAGTTTATTATTTAGGGGTTATTAGACTTCACTAGGAGAGGTCGGCCCCATTAGGGATTTTGGTCAGTCGGGAACTAGAATAAGTAGAGGAGGAGAGATCCTCATTTGACACAATTCCCTCACTCAGAATATAGCGCACTTATGAAGGAGAGGTCTACTGTGGTGGAGGAGGAGATCATGTCTTTGGTTTGCATCTTTGTGTATTGCTGGTCATCTGTATTGACGAAGCTTTGCTGGGTTTTCTACCCCATGAGGGTTTCCCAGGATAAATCTGTGTCTCTTGTGTTTATGTTGTGCTTGTTGTTTCTTTAGTGATCCTGTATATGCTATATTGTGAAATGGAATGTAATGCTGCTATTTTCTGTCTTAGCATATTAAATCTTAACAATACTGAAGATGCACCTAGACCAGTAAGAACCCTGGTGGGCGAAGGCCGTGGATACCACGACGGCTACGGGGTGGTACATGGAATGATAAGGGGTAGATGGGTGCAGGTCATGACGAGACTCTGAAGGAAGCCAAGGAAGAGAGTGGTCTTACAATGGGAGGAGAAAGGTATCGATAGGAAAAGAGGCAGAGGACAGGAGAGTACATCGTTCCAAGTCTGCGCATTGCGGCAGTGACAGGCATGGATGATGAAGTGGCATTAGGAGAACATCTGGCATAACTAGTGCAACTTGAGGAAGACTGCTTTATCGCAGGTTTCCACCAGAGTGTGGAGAAGGATCGACAGAAGGCTTGGAATGATCGCCATATCAAGAACAAACAATTTCAGCAGGATGACTTGGTGCTATTGTACGACAACAAGTTTATGAAGCACCCAGGGAAATTCTAGATGCATTGGCTTGGTCCATATCGCATCAGTAGCATAATGTCAGGTGGAGCAGTACAATTGCAGCTGTTAGAAAGAGCGATGCTCCCAAAGTTGGTCAATGGTAGTAGGTTGAATCCCTATAGGACGAGCTTGGAGGAGCGTAATGCTTGAGTCGCATCGGGAAAAAAAAATGCGTAGGATGCTTGGTGGTAGGATGGCGCACGAGTAGGAATAGAATGCACAGGTTGGAGAACATGTGTCGCGGTTTATGCGTTGGGTCGCAACAGCGGCAGGGTCGTGACTGGGTCAAATCGATAATAAATGCAGAAACTTAAAAACAGTTAATTAGCACCACGTGATGAAATGATCAGCATTTATGGCGGATCCGGCCGTTGGATTGACATAATCGACGACGGATTTGGGTAGTTAAGGCATGATTTGGTAGTGATGGTTAAGGAAATAATTCAGCACTATAATATGGGGTCGGCTCTGGTCAGAAGGAACCATTGTGTCGATTGTAAAGGATAGCTCAGTGTTGCATTGCTCAGTTTAATTGCGAATTTAGGGGTTGAGTGTTTCCTAGCAGCGAGTTGGGTTGGCGAGTGAGGAACTGTTAGGACACGAGAATCCCTACTGCGACATGTCAAGCACACCCGTGGTGGAATTTTCTAATGGGGTAGAGTCACCAGCTAGGGTGGTAATCATCGAGGAAGAGGTCATCATCATGCCTGGTGGATCGACATTTACAGGAATTCCAAAGAAACAGAGGGGCACTCAACATTTCGAGTCCACGTAGAGCAAGCGATAGCTACAGTCATCCACATAGGTTGTGGAGGAGGTTCAAATGGAGGTGGGATAGTCAAGCCGCAGAGTTGACGATTTAGCTGCTTGGGAAGGACTATCTACTGCGGATATCCACAGGTATGTTCCCCCTTGTCGGCATGGTATACCGCTCCGTAAGCTCACAAAAATCAGAAGTACCCAGTGCGGATGCCAGTAATACCAGTAGGAATGGAGTGCTCTGCTAATATCATGCCGACGTTGATGCGCCTATAATATGATGATCACGACATGGTGGAATATAAGGAAATTACGTCAGACCCCTATGTGCCAGGGTCACAACTCAGTGGTAAGCCGATTCCGCAAGATTGGGCACATGGATTGAACCAAGCCGGATTGTTGGGACTCATTAACATGCCACGCTTTGGGAGACTGCCAGAGGTTAATTCTTATGTGAAGCAGCTACTGTCCTGCTTTCATAGCGTCACATTATGGCTGGAAAGACCGATTCTAGTCACTGTTGATTTGATTGCTAAGATCACCGGGTTGCCGAAGTATGGGGTAGACCCTTCGCAATACTTCTGCGGGAAGGAGAACAACAAAAAGAGGGAAACACAGTTGGTCCAGTGCTATGCATTGGAACGTGACGGCCGGGCTTACCGCACTAGCAGTATCATTGAGAAGGAGGTCCTCACCGGCACAAATATATTGAGTTGCAAAGTGGTCCGAAAGAATCAAACCAACCATTGTAATTCAAGGGTCGTGGCATGTGCAGCACAGTGCGCAGAAGGCGTACAGATGAACTAGTCCCTATTTTTGTTGAACCAGTTAGCGGTGGATGCAACAACTGTCGAAGATGGGAAGGGCTCCTTCACGTATAGCATGGAAGTTGCAGCTGTGAAAGACCGTATGGGTGCACAGTACCAAAAATTTTGGTGGGTGAAAGAACTTGAGTGCCTTAGAGAACTTGCAAGGCAGTTTTGGTTGTATTGGGAGATGCTACAAGATGCAGTGACGAAGGTGCCTCACTTAACTGAAGAAACCGCGATGAAGTACAAGTCGATTGCGCTATTCGCGATTCGACTTCATGCGATTCACGTGTAAGCAAGGTGCGAACCTGCGAAGCAATGGTTGCTGACACACTATAAGTTGTCCGAGGAAGCGCTAGAGGGAATCATCAATGATTGGTCGGTCGAATGGCATGAAATAATTAGTTTAGCAGAAATTGAGGCAGGACCTCCAAAGACGGGCCCAGATGATGCATTATCCACGCAAGATGTGACAGACAGTCAGGCGGTGGATGTGGCAGTAAAGGAGCAGGTCACAGAGGTCGATCAGCAATATGAAGACTTCAGGTTGAAGACCACTGAGTACACCATGTCCAGCTGACGTGGCTCGAGGGAGAGCCACAAGATTGTCTTGGGGGTCTGTTGGCAGGCGGTTTGATGAGTCAGTATCGTGGATGCTGCACAAGACCAAAGGTACTGCAGAAGGCGGAAAGCAGCGCGCAAGGCGATAAGTATTTTTGTATTTTTTGGGTCATTTGGACCACCTCATATGTATTATGGGTCATTTGGACCACGTCATATGTAGTTTGGGTCATTTGGACCACATTATGTGGGATTGTGGGTTAGTTTTTGTAAAGTTTGTTAAGAAGTAGTTAGGAGGTTGCCTAAGTGGACCAAAAATGTAAAGGAGCAAGCCTATAAGTAGATGTAGGTTTGTAAGAGTTGAAGAGTGGTCTTTGGGGAGAACTTAAGAAGAGAACATCCTGAAGAATCCGAAGACTAAGTATCTTGTTGTATCTGGGTTTGTGTGGAGATAAATATGATGTGACAGAGTTTTTGAGAAAAATCCCTATGTTTTTTCCATCTTTCTGTGGTACTAAATGCCTCTTGCGATATGAATATATGAATGTTGCGATGTTTCCTTGCTGTGATTAATGCTTTACTGTTATATCTGTTGCATATTGATGGTTCTGTCAATGATGAGATATGTTGAATAATGTCATAATTATGCTCAATTCCTGAGTTGAATGCTTAGATCTATTGGTGAACGTTGCAATAAGTTAATCAATTGATGCACAACATCCTCCTTCATTCGGTGGAAACATGGTTCCGTCAACTCTTTCTTGAACATCTCAAGTGAGACCTCATCTGCTCCGCAGGTGTTGCTGGATAGGGTTAAACCTGTCTCGGTCGGTGCTCAGGGAGATCGCAGTGGCTTGGGTGTCGACAACATCTGGAACCCCTATCGACTGTGTAGGTGTCAACATGTATAAACAAATTTATAGTAACCTTGAACAACAAGGTTTTTATACATGTATATAGGATTGTCCTTGACAAGGTAGGTGCACCACCAACATGCAAGCACCATAACATCAGCATAATTGTATCAGTTTTTCCATTGTATAACATTGTCATTAATGATATGTTGTACATAAAACAAGACCTCCTCCATACATATGACATACGGAATTGAGATGGACCTTAAACATGTTTATACATTTAACCCCTCAGGATGCTATGGACAATCTAATAAGCGTAGTTTATCCTAAAACTTATATGCGCTGGAAATCCTTGGGAATATATCCACTTATTCCAATAATCATGGAAACTAATATCATGAAACATATAAATAATCCTAACTTGTAAATCTTTCAACCATGATCATTGCCCATAATATGTTAATCAAAGGTAGTATTTACACCTAGACTCCAAACACTTGCATAATCTTCCAAAATGAATATTTCCACCCACAAACTTTCAACCACTGACTCTCCAAGTCTTCATAATATTGCATCGTAGACAAATTTTTGTAAACCAACATATATCCATCTTAGCTCTGGATCTACCAAGCGTTGATAGGGATAAAATCCCTTTTAGAGTCCTAAACTTGAAGAAAAGTGTTTACCTAAAAGTATTTGATCCCTCTCTACGTTTGATATAGCAAGAATTAAGATGGATCTATGTTGGTTTATTCAACAAACACATTTCCTTCAAGATATTTAATTTATATTTTTAATTATTGTAATTATAATGGTAGAATGAGAACTTAGAAAACTATTTTTGGCTTAAAACACATGTGTAAGTGAATGAACAAAGAAACAAAAAATGCATTGGCGTCCACTGGTTGAAACAATCGAAATTCAAATTTGAAACAGTGCACCCGCATCCATGTTAAGTATTGTGCAACAAGCATTGGAATTCAAAATTTAATTGAAATACATGGGAATATGTACTAACAACTTGGAAGAAAGTGGATTTGAAAATTTTAATAGACCTAACCGCAATGCATTAGAATCCATTTTGAATTTGGTATTAGATACATCTTCCAGAAGACCATTTGTTTATGAAAAATGAAAGAAGCGTTGAGTAGAGTGCGGCATTTAGAGTTTGTAGTTTTGACGTCTAATATACAAAATGATCAGGCATACCATGAATTGTAAAGATATACAACTGGAGATGCGATATATATATGTTTTTTTATCTCAATGAAGATCCAAACTTTATAATTAAATATAAATAGCGTAGTAAACTTATTATAAGGATATTAGTAAATATTTATCATTTTGGATATTAGACGTCAAAACTACAAACTCTAAATGTTGCGCTCTACTCAATGCTCCTTTCATTTTTCATAAAAAATGAATTTCTTCAACACGTATCCAATACAAAATTCAAAATGGATTCCAATGTGTTGTCGTTATGTCTATTAAAGCTTTCAATTCCGCTTTCATCCAAGCCATTGGTACATATTCCATTGTATTTCGATTAAATTTTGGATTCTAACACTTGTTGGATAGTACTTAATGCAGATGTGAGTGCACCATTTTAAATTGAATTCCGTTATTTTCCAATTGGTGGATACCAATGTATTTTTTATTTTATTTTCATTCACTTACACGTGTTTTAAAGTGAAAAGAGTTTTCACGTGTGTTTTAAAGCGAAAAGAATTTTCCAAGTTCTTATACTACCATTATAATTACAATAATTAAAAATATAAATAAAATATCATGAAACTGTGTTTCTTAAATATACTAGCATAGATTTTATGTTATCAAGCACTGAGAGGGATAGAATCCCTTCAAGTAAAAACTTTTCCTCAAATTTACGATTCTAAAATGGATTTGATCCTTCTTAATGGTTGATAGATCCAAGCTAAGATGAACATATAATGATTATAATTCATTGAGACCATAATTATGATTTATTGATTCTTGAACAAATATTTAATTACCATTAGTTTGAATAACTATTGTGACAATAAAATCATGAATAATTGTAATGCATTGAAATACTAATTATGGTTCATTGATTCTTGAACAAATATTTAATTAATATTAATTTGAATAACTATTTCAAACAAATGCCTTTTTATTATTATTTATTATGACAATTTAAAGTGTTTTCTAATAACCATTAGTTTGAATAACTATTTCAAACAAATGCCTTTTATTATTATTTATTATGACAATTTAAAGTGTTTTCTAATAACCATTAGTTTGAATAACTATTGTGATAGTAAAATCACGAAAAATTGTAATGCATTGAAATACTAATTATGGTTCATATTTTTTTTTGTAAATAAAAATATATTACTGCTTAATTACAAATTACATAATGTTTTTACAGAGACTTCAGAGTCTTAGAGTTCCCGGCCATTCTTAGCCAAACAAGAAGAAAAACATAAACAAACTGTTCAAAGTATCTATCCATAATCGACCGAACTACTATAAGCGGTAGCTAGAAGAACCAGGCTACAAAAACCAACATAAAGACAAAAAGAAACAGCTAACCTAGACTCAGACAGGGTTCTTGGAGCCGATTTCTCCGCCACATCCGTCCATGTCCTTCGGTTTCCCTTTGTCGTCCACCTTCCCTTTCTCATCTCCCTGCTGCACCACCACGGTATTTGGCATATGCTTGCGGCTGGTTTCGATGTGCTCCACCTCGTCCATACCCGGATAGTAGAAGGAGATGCCCAGCTTGGATGCTATCACATCAATTTTACCATGCATCAACCGACAATCTGCATTATGGGCCTTCCACAAGCGAACAAGTTCCTCATCCCCCTGATGCTTGTTTAAGTTGTCCATGGTAACGTGCGCCAACATATTTTTCATAACCCAATAAACCATAATCATATGATCATATATTTTTCATAACCCAATAAACCATAATCATATGATCATAGGTGGAGGCTCTTCCAACCGTGGTGCCTGGATCAACCTCCTGATGAAGGTCCTCCACTGGGATTGTCTGCACCTTGGCCCACAACTCCTTCTCGACTGAATCAATATCATCCCGAATCAACGAAGAGATGCATTCATGGAAGAATATAGCAGCATCCTGAGCCCTGTATTGAGCTCTGGTAACATGCCCCTTACAATCTTTTGGCTTGTAATTCACCTCTCCTTTTCCCTTCTGCCCATCAGCACCAGAACCCATGGAGGCAACATAGCCGAAATGATGCTTTGGAGCCATCTCTCTAGCACAGAGACAATCTAGCGGCCTAACAAGAGAAATCCAGTCACTCGACAGCTCCCAGGAAAAGCTGCCAACCTCACAGAGAAAAAACCAACCCGAAAAGTGAAAAATGCGAATGGAAATGCGGATGTCTCCGTTGGAATATAAATCCCACGCAACCATTATTAGGATAACAATCATTCTATGATCAACCTCCAATTGGTACCATTCAGTAATCATAGAACATCTCCTACCATTAACTAAATTAAAATGAAACTAATGGCTGGATATGGCAGGAGATACGGACCCTCCCTTCCATTCTTCACATGTCTTAACCTGTACTCCCCTATACTGATATAGGGATTTGGAATGGGAATAGATGTCATTCCTCACTTTATTGTCCTTGATGATTTAATTCCCTATTTACGTTCTCGAACCGCCTCCTGTCATCATCATGGAAGGGTGGGGAAATGTTGGAAGGGACCCTTCGGGCCTTCTTGATGTAATCATTAGTTTGTATTAGTATATAATTGTGCTTAAAGAATGAGAAGTTGAGAGTGGGTAACTGATCGAACCTGTTTATCTATGTACAAATAACTATTTCAAGATGAATAAAGACGGTTGAATGCATTCGATCCATCATTTGTCTTGGTTATCTTTGTGTATGCTTGTGCTATCTGCTTGAATACAACGTCTGGCGCGGTTTCCTCCTCTGTCCGGTCTGGGTGACAACAGAAGAGGATGGAGGTAGTCGAACCTGAAGGATATCTTGAAGATCGAGAAGTATTGAATACTACTTCGTGTAATCTGCCCGAGAAACATCGGAGGAGAGTGGCTTGAGATTGCAAGAAAAACTTAACAACTGTTTCTGAAAGAAAGATAAGACACTCTATTGTTTATTTTCAGTATTTTTTTTGTCTCAGATCGCACAATTTCTTTTCAAATGTCTATAGAGTTAAATGATTATGCGACTTGAAGAGAAGACCTACCATATTCACTCAATTATATTTAGTAATTTGATGGTCGACTTTCTAGAGGAGAAAATTATATCAGTGAAAGGACCATGTTCAGGCTGTAAAATGCCATCCTCTATTCCAGTCGACAGGTTAAAGAGTATGGTGAGGCTTTGGTAAAATAGAACATGTCTGTGCATAATTTTCGGCTATATCTAAACATGTCGACCATGGAATTTTACCATGTACAACCAGTCGAGACTCTTAGTCAACATATCGACTATGACTTCTAGCCTGAAATAAAACCAGATTGTCATTCGACGAATTCGTCTACCACGCGACTCATTGATTATCTCGTCATCTATTCATTGCACCGTCCAGAGAAGAATGTTGCTTCATCGAATGATATACAGAAGATTTAAAGCCGACCATTGGAATTAATTACCAGTGAACCGTCGTTCTAGAACCACCTGTGACCAAACAAATATATCAACTGAAAATTTAATCATATTTCGTGGATGAAATCCGTCGATTGACCAGCCAGAGAATGAAGACGACCAGTCAATCAAAGGAATTCCTTCAACCACATGCTAGCGATCGTGAATGAAGAATTTGGAATCTGCAGTTGACCAACATTTTATCGACCATAAGACATCAATCGATCTTCGATGGGCATTAACCTGCTAACCATGTAGTCCACTTGCTAATCAAAATACTCAGTCGACGATCACTTATTCACTGACCAAAAATATCCATCCGCTCCAGAATTTAGCTATATCTCTCGACTGGATGTCAATTAATGATGATATGCGTTGGCTCCTATATCATTATTATATATTACATTGACTAAAATGTGCAATTGACCAGATAACATTATTAAGCATGGAATACACATTGCACTGACTAAAGCACTCAACCATGTGACTAGAACTGCTAATTTAATAGATCAATTTCTGACAAGTGAAGACTAACTGTAGAGCTAATAAGAATATTATTGGGTAGTCAGATAACCTTAGCAGTCGAAATCTTGTTGGAAGATCTGAATTATGAATTGCTAAGGTAATCTTTGATCGAAGGTATGATGATTTTATATAGAGTTGTGTAGATATTACTTTGGTCGTTGTGGATGACTTCCAGAGACTATTGCTGGTCGAGTCAAAGTTTGCAGTCGGTGTCTAAGTTTGATCGACGTGTTAATGTAGTCAAATCCTTCCTCTTAATACTTTTGCATCGAGGGTACGTTTATACAAGGAGTTCATTTTTTTATTTTTTTTTTTTCAAAAGAAAGTCTAGCATGACATTATATTGCTCAAGTTGAGCCTTTTAAAATTGGTCAGTTCTTAAATATATGGTCGAGGTGGTAGACACATCATTTGGTCGACATCTTATTAAATTTGTCTTGTATTTTGGTCGATATGCAAAAATATGGTTGGTCCCTTATAATACTCAATCATGTCTTTATTACTTTTTGGTCGACATATTGCATATGTTGGTCAAGGTTGTTGGTCAAGGTTGTCAAAATGGAGTTATCTTTAAGGTGGTCATTTTGTTGTAAAAGAGGTCGAGTCTTTGAAAATTAGTTGAATTTTTGTATAAAGGGTTGTTCAAGTTTATTGAACCATGTATATTCATAAAGTTGTAAATCAAGTTGGTCTCTTTCCGACCATTGTCTATCGAGTCGAGTCAATTTGAGTCAATTCAGTTGGCCACGACCAATATCAGTTTGTATCAAGCAACCGACCACTTACAAACATGCAGGAAGCCTCACGACAAATGAAGTCTACGAAGACCATGTATTCAAGCAGAAGACATCAAACAAACACACAGAAAAGAGCTTAATGAAAAAGATGACGGTACATAGAACACCTGAACTGACCAAGCCCCCCGGTGTTGAAATACAAAAGCATCTCTTGAGTGTCATTTCAGAAGTTTGAAGGCAGTTGGTGAGCTGGTGTAAAGGTAGAGCGTGGAAGCTCAGAAGTTCCTGGACCGATGGAGATGAATGTCGGTAGGAAGGTGAAAGGGTGAGGCTCGATTGACCACTACTAGATTGTTGATGAAGGATAAAGAAATCACGACTCATGGTTGTTTTTTCCTGCCTTCTTCGGGACGAAGAAGTGTTTTGTTGGTGGGCGATATGTTGGAAGGGACCCTTCGGGCCTTCTTGACGTCATCATTAGTTTGTATTAGTATATAATTGTGCTTAAATAATGAGAAGTTGAGAGTGGGTAACTGCTTGAACCTGTTTATCTATGTATAAATAACTATTTCAAGATGAATAAAGATGGTTGAATGCATTCAATCCATCATTTGTCTTGGTTATCTTTGTGTATGCTTGTGCTATCTGCTTCAATACAACATCTGGCGCGGTTGCCTCCTCTGTCTGGCATGGGTGACAACAGTTGTGGATGGAGGTAGTAGAACCTGAAGGATATCTTGAAGATCAAGAAGTATTGAAGACTGCTTCATGTAATCTTCCCGAGAAACATCGGAGGAGAGTGGCTCGAGCCTGCAAGAAAAACTTAACAATTGTTTTCGAAAGAAAGATAAGACATGCTATTGTTTATTTTCAGTATTTTTTTGTCTCAGATCGCACGATTCCTTTTCAAATGTCTATAGAGTTGAATAGAGTTGAATGATTATGCGACTAGAAGAGAAGATTTACCATATTCACTCAATTATATTCAGTAATTTGACGGTCAACTTTCTAGAGGAGAAAATTATATCAGTGAAAGGACCATGTTTACGCTGTAAAAGGCCGTCCTCTATTCCAGTCGATGGGTTAAAGAGTATGGTGAAGCTTTGGCAAAATAGAAAATGTCTGTGCATAATTTTTGGCTATATCTAAACATGTAGACCATGGAATTTTACAATGTACAAGCAGTCGAGACTCTTAGTCAACATATCAACTATGACTTCTAGCTTGAAATAAAACCATATTGTCATTCGACGAATTCATGTACCACGCGACTCATTTATTGACTCGTCGTCTATTCATTGCGTCATCCAGAGAAGCATGTTGCTTCATCGACTGACATACAGAAGATTTAAAGCCGACCATTGGAATTAATTACCAGTGATCCGTCGTTCTAGAACCACCTGTGACCAAGCAAATATATCAACTCAAAATTTAATCATATTTCATGGATGAAATCAGCCGATCGACCAGCCAGAGAATGAAGACAACCATTCAATTAAAGGAATTCCTTCGACCACATGCTGGCATGGCGTCTTGGCGATCGTGATTGAAGAATTTGGCATCTTCAGTCGACCAATATTTTATCGACCGTAAGACATCAATCGATCTTCGATGGGCATTAACCTGCTAACTGTGTAGTCCACTTGCTAATCAAAATACTCAGCCGACGATCACTTATTCACTAACCATAAATATCCATCCGCTCCAGAATTTAGCTCTATCTCTCGACTGGATGTCAATTGATGATGATATGCCTTGGCTCCTATATCATTATTATATATTACACTAACTAAAATTTGCAATTGACCAGATAACATTATCAAGCATGGAATACACATTGCACCGACTGAAGCAATCAACCATGTGACTAGAACTGCTAATTTGATAGATCAATTTCCGACAAGTGAAGACTAATTGCAAAGTTAATAAGAATATTATTGGCTAGTCGGATAACCTTAGCAGTCGAAATCTTGTTGGAAGATCTGAATTATGAATTGCTAAGGTCATCTTTGATCGAAGGTATGATGATTTTATATCGAGTTGTGTAGATATTACTTTGGTCATTGTGGCTGACTTCCAGAGACTATTGTTGGTCGAGTCAAAGTTTGGTCGACGTGTCAATGTAGTCAAATCCTTCCTCATAATACTTTTGCATTGAGGGTACATTTATACAAGGAGTTCATTTTTTTATATTTTTTTGCAAAAGAAATTCTAGCATGACATTATATTGCTCGAGTTGGGCCTTTTAAAATTGGTTGGTTCTTAAATATATGGTTGAGGTGGTCGACACATCATTTGGTCGACATCTTATTAAAGTTGTCATGTATTTTGGTCGATATGCAAAAATATGGTCAGTCCCTTATAATACTCAATCATGTCTTTATTACTTTTTGGTCGACATATTGCATATGTTGGTCAAGGTTGTCAAAATGGAGTTGTCTTTAAAGTGGTCATTTTGTTGTAAAAGAAGTCAGGTCTTTGAAAATTAGTCAAATTTTTGTATAAAGGGTTGTTCAATTTTATTGAACCATGTATATTCATAAAGTTGTAAATCAAGTCGGTCTCTTGCCGACCATTGCTAGTCGAGTCGAGTCAAGTCGATTCAATTCAGTTGGCCACAACCAATATCAGTTGGTATTAAGCAACCGACCACTTACAAACATGAAGGAAGCCTCAAGACAAATGAAGTCTACGAAGACCATGTATTCAAGCAGAAGACATCAAATAGACACACAGAAAAGAGCTTAATGATCAAGTTGACAGTACATAGAACACTTGAACTTACCAAGCCCCCCAGTGTTGAAATGAAAAAGCGTCTCTTGAGTGTCATTTCATAAGTTTGAAGCGAGTTGGTGAGATGGTGTAAAGGTAGAGTGTGGAAGCCCAGAAGTTCCTGGACCGATGGAGATGAATGTCGGTAGGAAGGTGAAAGGGTGAGGCTCGATTGACCACTACCAGATTGTGTTAGGAACCTATGTCAACCCTTCTGTTTACTATGTTAGTATATTGTTGTTGGACGCATATGCTTTGTAAGTCGTCCCGTAGTATTTGTTGATCCGTAGTTTATATTAGCCCATAGTATTGACCCATAGTATTGGACGCATATGCTTTGTAAGTCGTCCCGCAGTATTATATGTCCCATGGTTTTGACTCATAGTATTGGGCATAGACTTAGTATATAAGTGTGTGTTGAGGTCATTGAAGGCACCGTGAAGTTAATTGTATTGAGCTTGCTCAAAGGAGGTTGCCCCCTCGAAGTGGCCCATGATCAATATAAAAGTGATTCTGAGTTCTATTATTTCTAATATCTCGTGTATTGCATTAATTAATTATTGCAGGTTCATCACAGATTGTTGATGAAGGATAAAGAAATCACAACTCATGGTTGTTTTTTCATGCCTTCTTCGGGACGAAGAAGTATTTTGTTGGTGGGGGATATGTTGGAAGGGACCCTTCGGGCCTTCTTGATGTCATTTAGTTTGTATATAATTGTGCTTAAAGAATGAGAGGTTGAGAGTGGGTAATTGATCCAACCTGTTTATCTATGTATAAATAACTATTTCAAGATGAATAAAGACAGTTGAATGCATTCGATCCATCATTTATTTTGGTTATCTCTATGTATGCTCCACTATCCCACAAAGAGGAAGCAAAGGGACAAGCATCCAACAAGTGAACCAAATTTTCTTCAGAATTAAGGCAAAGGGGGCAACGAGAAGTCCCCATAATTCCCCGTTTCCTGAGATTCTCGCTGGTAAGAATTATCCTCCAGACCACCAACCAGCAAAAGAATGCAATTTTTGGCCATAGATTCATCCCCCATATCTTTTTCCAAGTATTGTCCTCCTCTTCCTCACGGTCAGTGTGGATATCCCAATGCAGACTTATGGGACAATGGTATGAACCTGCCACCGGAAGAACACTGGCATTGACTTTCCCCATACCTCGAGCAATGTCTTCAGTAGCCAAGAATCTGTCAATTTGAAAAGCGACCAAGTGATTGCCTCCACGTTTATTATTCCAGGTAAACCACCCATTTCGAGTTTCGACATCTATAAAAGGACTATGACCCAATCGATCCCTAGATTCTTCTTGGAATATGTCCATCACCCGTCTACCACCTTTTTTCTCGTTAAGAGAGGTTATCAAATTGAAGTCCCCTCCACAATCCAGGAACCATTATCTACCTGCTCTGATAACCAGGACAAAAAGTGTAGGAAGGCCTATTTTTGGGGAAAGGCACTCTGGCCATAGACATTCACCAGAGTGCCTTTAGCCCTAGAATCTAAGACAGTGAATTCTGAAGATAGGGAAAAATTGTCCTGCCAATTTGATAAGAAAATGGAATATGGATTCCACAAAATTGCCAAAGCCCCAACCATACCATTGGCATCAATCGCCATTACCTTACAACCTCTCCAAATCTTCTCCCCACTTCTCCATAATTTCTGAGTTTCATTTTGTTTCCTGTAAAATAGAACATCAGGATTTTCCTGCTTAACCTTTCTTACTAAGGTTTTTAGTTTCCGAGGATGATTGCTTCCTGGATGTTCCAAGGGACAACTTCATTGGGAAACTTTATTTACTTCAAAAAAGGCCCCCCTTATCGTCGGGTACTGGCCATATTCTATGAGTTTGACTCCCACCTTTGCTATTCTCTGTTTGTTCGTCTTCCTACCTCGCTTTAGGTCCTCCTATGGGGATTTCCTTTTATTCCCTTTATGAGGGTCATACGCTATCCCCAAATGTTGGCTAGCTTTAGTATTGATGATTGCTTCCTGGAGAAGTTCCAATTTCCTTCGAGAGACATACCCCTTCCCCTTTTTCTCGCACTCTTTCTCAATCTCGTCCAGATCTAATTCCCCCAATTCCATTTCTTCATCACCATCCTCCTCCATGGAAGCAGATTGATCAACGAGAGTATTCTCCTAGTTCGATGCTTCCTCAGAAACCACAACCGACTTCTCACGAGGGTCCTTCTCTTTTTTCCTGACCTCGCCGTCTTCACCAGTCTCCTCCAAGATCTGAAAAGGATTTTTGCTAGAATGCCCTTTATCCACCTCCTCCTTCCCTTTCTTTTGTTGATCTCCCGATCTGTTCTTTTTTTGATTCCTCACTTGGGTAAAACCCTCTTTATCTTTTTCTCCTTCTTGTTCTGTTCTGGTAGGGGATGTGGAGTGAGTCGACTGAGGGCAGTTTCTGCCAAAGTGACCATAATCATGGCACAATCTGCAGCGAAAAGGGAGCTACTCGTAATCAATCGGTTGGATCCATTCCTCGTCATCCCAGTTCGGACTAATAGCTTCTGGTACGTCTTTTGAAAGATCCATGTAGACACAGATCCAAGCACAGGCGGTATACCTCTATTGTTTTGTCTACTCCGTGTTGAGGCCTCAGGTGTGTAAGGTGCTGGAATGGGTTCCAAAGCTCTCAACAGAGGAAGAAAACCCAGCCAAAGGCTTTAGATAATCCTGCGCAAGTATACCCTATCCTCGAGCTATTTGGAATAGTGATCTTCCACGGATACAAAGGCCTCCGTTGGCACTTGTGGTTGTGATCCTAGAAGGATCTGTCTTCCAAAGAAGGAAAACAAAGTGTGTTCAGTTTGAAAAAACAAATCTACCTAGAAAGGAAATCTAAGCTAAGTTAGACCTATTTCTAAAAGGTGTCTTGTTTGAATTGCAGGTTAACTTGGTGTTAAAGATAAATAAGCATGTTCATCTACTTGACAGAAATGTGAAGAAGATAAATTTCTTATTTTATTAAGTTACAACCAATCAATTAAAATAAACTGGGTGCAATAGTAAGTGTTTAAGCTCATTCAAGATTAACCTGTAACTGATATGTCAATTGAAAAATTAACATAAATTATAATTTACTGCGAATCATTTGCAGAAATAGATAAATATTTTAATTAAAGAAATTCAATTAAAACATAACGCATACATAGATCAAACATAAGGAGAAATCCAGATCATAGATCTCTGCACGAAATAATAATTGCAAATGGATTAAACAACATAGATAACAGTCTGAACTAAAAATCAATATTTATCAAATAAACTTGATCAATGAACAAAAGATGATACAAGAGAATAACATTACTGTATTAATGAAAGTCTATAAGAAATTACAAGCTCGGCATAATACAGAGTATCTCCAGTCTTCTTCTGTCGATTTCTACCCCAAAATCATCATCCTTTCCTAAGAGAGATCTACCCCTTAAATAGTAAATTACAAAAATAATACAAAGGATAAATTCCCTCTTAAATAGGGATTACAAAATCAGAATATCCTATTTAGTGAGGAAATATTCCCACTTATCCCAAACTTCCATCAATTCATCTATATCTGGTTAACAAGGAGATTCGAGCCCCAGCTGGGCATCACACATGAATCCTTCAATCTCATTTTTGGTTATTTTATGCCACATGCGGATAAACATAAAAATATTAGCCTCCATGTAAACAGGTTGCCTAATCAACCAATCCATGTCTTCAATTTGGATGTGCTCAATCCGTAGGATTTTCTCTTTGACTTGATCACAATGGTTTTCGACCTGCTCAATCATCAATCTTGGTGGATCTTCCTGCTTGACGAGCCCCATTGCAGGGAATTCCAGTATCTCCATGAGATTGTCTGAGGCATACCATCTTCTTCTTCAGAGGGCTTGATCCTAGCTGATCGTATCCTCTACCATCTTAATAACATTGTCCCAAGCTCGCACAACAGTTCTGATCCTCTTGAATTTGAGACTGTCCAACTCAGGGATATCATCTGGCTTTTCTTCAATATACTTCTGCTAATCAATGATGTCTTGTACAGCTATAGAAGCCTGTTTTGTTTTCTCTACTTGCTGGCCCAAGGTGCCAGACATTTCATCAAAGGCAATGTAGGTCTCATGAATCTCACCCAAGGTATTAAGTAGCTTAGCCAGAAGCTGATGATGCTCCAGGTTGAATTGATTAGCTAGGTCCTTGAACTCTTTCTGTGAAAACCTAGAAAACAAAGAGGAGGCTGCACTTGCAGTTGCATCCTCAAGTTTCTTTTTAAGTACAACAATTCTTTCCTCCTTGACATCATTTTATGCTTCTGCATCATGTAGTTTAGCTTGGAGAGTAGTATTCCGTAGTTGCAGATCCTCCAACTTGTCTTCAAATAACTTCCTTAGATCCTGAACATAAACTTCATGCTCTTCCTTGGTTGTTTCCAATTGCTCTTGAATCTTTTTCATTTCTTCTTTTTTCAAGTCAACTCCCTGTTCAAGGTGTTGACTGAATCAAAATTTGCTCCTGCAAATGCACCCAAGGCTGCAGATGCATCCACTGCTTCTGCCTGGATATCATTAGACTTCTTAGCACATATGACTTGATTAGGAATGGGCGCCTCTAATCCTCCATGATCTCTACTTCTCTTTTTTCCTTTCTTCATGACTGCCTTGGTTGCCTGACTGTAAAAGTAGTCCCCCAGAGGAACATTTATATCATCTTCAAAGGTAGCCACAATATCAATGGATGATGTAGTCACATTTGTTGTTGTAACCAAAGGGGGTGTCTGGGTGATAGTAGGGGTAGGAATGGAAGTGGAAATATGACATGCGACTTGGGAAGAAGGAAGAGCTTCACTAGTTGAATGCAGAGAGGTTAGTGAGGGAATGGAAGTAAAATCTTGATACGATGAATCTTGAGTGTCAGCAACTGAAAGTGAAGAAAGGGAAGAGGGATTTAGGACATCAACAACTGAGGGTAATGAAGGAGATGGAGGTGATTGCAGGGGGATAGTGGAACATTGGAACTCTACAATATTTGATGGGGGAATAGGGAGTGTAATTGTCGAAGGTGGAGGTGTGGAAGTGAACAATGCATCAAACAATTAAGACATGGTTGTTGGTGGTGTTACCTCAGAAGTTGTAACAAGAGAAACTTCTACTGAGGGAAGTGATGTGGCTACAGTTATTGCATCAAGAACAGTAGAAACCTGAGACACATTCTCATGATGAAGTGGGTTCATCCATAGAAATGGTATCCAACAAATCTAAGACAGCCTGTGAACCTTCAGTAACCTCTTCCAATACAGGTACTGGAGAACTTACTTCATCTTCCCTATCACTATCAATATCAAAAGTGGGAATCTAAGAGGTAGTAGTTACAATCTCTTATCTCTTTGCTGGATTATTAACCACAATTAACTGTACATCACTAACTAAGCTAGGTGGATTGACTTCTTTGGTGTGGAGCACTGAGGTCATTTGTACTAGTTCTTTCTTCGATTGCTGGACAATTTGAATTAATTCTTTATACTGTTCAGAAATCTTCAGCTGTGGAGACTCCTCCATAGGTCCTTTGCCTTTATCACCATCAGGATAAGTTATCATGGGAGGGGTTTTAGCTTTTTGAGACTCCTTCTCTTCTCTTTCCCTTCTTACCTGCTCCATCAAATTGAATTCCATTTTCCTGTAGCTGAAAACCTTATCTTTGAGCTCTTTCTGGTACAACAAAATCTGGTTCTATTCATCCCTACTTTTAGCGTTTGCCAGGACTTCAGAAAAAGTGTTAAATCCCAAATAGATGGAGTCATCTCAAAGATATTCATGTTCATAGCTCATCTTCATATGGTTATGCTTGAAATGAGCATCTAGGAATTTTTTAGGATCATGTCTTCTTTTAGGAGCATATCCTAGTTTCAAAGAAGCAATCTTGCTGCCCAATACTTGAGCCCAGGTGGAAGTAGGGATAGAAAAAGGTCCAAGCTTCAATGGGAATTTGGGCCATCCTCTCCTCTTAGGACCTGTAAGTTTGAGGTAAACCCATTCTATAACAGTTTTATATGAAACTTCTTCAATCAGTATCCTATCTGGAACAATTCTGGGCAAAAGGTGAACAATACTGCTTCCCCAAATCCTGACATAGGAGAAAGATTCCCCTACATACCAATCTCCAATTGTGGCAATGAAAAGCTTAACATCAGCTGAGAAAGCTAGTGCATCTTCCTTAAAAATATTGAGATAAATGGCACCAAGGAAATGATCACAAATGTCATATAAAAGAGGTATATAATTATCCTCCCATAGTGCAGAATGATATATGTGAACAAGAGGAGCAGAAAGGGTCCAATTCCATCCCATATTGGGATATTGAAATTCAGCACAAAGGAAATCCATCACATAGGATGAAAGGAAGAAACAGGGTTGGCAAGGGGCTTCTGATACTTTTCAATTGTCGTTTTAAGCTCAAAAGACAAAACAGAAGCCCAAGGAAAAGATTCACCTGTAGTTAAGACATGATGAGCCACAGGAGCCCATTCAACTTTGAAAATTGTGGAATTAGGAAGGCCGTACAGTCGAGAAAGCGTAGCTACCAATAAAGAGTAGGGTTATTTAAACCATAACACTGGGTATAGGTTATCAGGCCTGCACATAAAGCTGGTTGGTTTGTGCATCCAGGATTTGATCATTGAAATTGAAATTGAACCTGGTATTTGCAGAATCCAAGAATGCAGCATTGAGGATCTGCACAGGCGGTCTATGGGAAAATGCCCTGGTAAATACCTCAGGACGGAACATGGTTGATTGGGAACCCGCACTATCGTTGAATGAGCGGTCTTTGGGGTTGGCATGCTGTACTATCCATTTAACTGCATCAGTATAAGGAAGGATGGCAGGTCTGGCAGCAATTGCATGAAACTGAGAGTTCCTAATTTTCTCGTAGGCTTGGCATTCGTTCTCAATGTCGGATAGGTCATCGTTGTCGAATATGGAGTAGATTTTAGACCATTCCAACCGGTAGGTTTCAGTGATTTTTCCACTGGTGTCTGAGAAGGTGCCAAAATTTGGGTCCTTGTTCAATTGGTATCTCTGGGTAATCTTAGAGCATTTGTTGCTTGACATGTTTGTAGAATGGAGAAATTCTGGAAAATGAAAAAAAAACAATAAAAAAAATCCAAAATAATCAAAACCATAAATAAGGGAATAAAGGAACAAAGAAAACCAACCTGCTTCAGCTGAAAATGGCGAGCAAGGACCCCTGGCAAAAACTCACAGTAAAATTCGAAGTAGCAGAGTAATTTTCCAAATTGAAAATGATAGCGAAAAATTAGAAAAATGATCTATTGAAGAATTAACACAGGTAAAATCTGAGCCGTCAGATCAAAACCAATGAATGGCTGAGATCAATTCTTAAGATTTGTGGGAGATGAACTGCAGGGCTTGGTTTCGCAGGTATGCACATCCTCCCCGCAATCCACAATTGCGGGTTGCAGGTTGCGGGATTGAAACCATGTCTATTAAATCAAAAGATAATTTCGCAATCCGCAATCCACAAGTTGCGGGTTGCGGGTTGCGTGATTGCAAAGTTCGAAAATTTTATTCAACAGCTTTTCGCAATCCGCAATTGCGGGTTGCGGGAATGTAAAAAAACAACTTGATATGAAATATCCTTTCTGCAATCCGCAATCCACAATTCTGGGTTGTGGGTTGTGGAAACACACCACGCATTTTATTATTCAAACTACTTTCCGCAATCCACAATTGCGGGTTCCGGGTTGTGGAATGAAAAGTTCAACGAAATATTTACACAGTCTTCCCGCAATCCACATTTGCGGGTTGCGGGTTGCAAGATGACAAAAATTTCGAAAAAGAAAAACAAAGCCCCACAATCCGCAATTTGCGGGATTGCGGGCTTGTGGACTTGCGGGCTGAAAAAATGACCTTTTGAAAAAATTCAAGGCTTTCCGCAACTTCAGAAAAACAATCGAAAAACTAAGAATTTTCAAAGGAAAAATTCTAATTCAAATCAAAATAATCCAAAGGCATGAAAACCTGATAAAGATGATAAAATCCCATAATGACAAAGGAATTTAAAGTATTACCTTTGCATTAAAAAAAAATGGGGTTCCCGTGTTCCATTAGAACATGAGATATGTTTTACCTACAACAAATGGAGACTTGCTGGGATGAACCACTTATCTATGTGAATAAAACCTTAGTCAAATTAAACATGTCAGTCTACTAATATTCCAACCTGAAATTTTAGAAGATGTTCATAAAGAAATACAAACAACAAGCAGAGTTCAACATATGATTGATATACCCCCATCTCTTAATCATTAAAAATGATGCAAATCTGATAAGGAGGTGTAAGAAATAACAGTAATTCATCACCATTATGCAATCATGGGAAGCCATCTTGAGTTGAACCTGGTAGCAAACTTAAAACTGCTCTGGATATCCAAATTATAGACCACCTTGATTTATTAATTGCTTTATTTATATACAAGTAGTTTTCTGCAATATATACATTTTTTTTTAATAATTAGAAACAAAATGGAAAACTATACATGAGACTTTGTTGATATAAGACCACTGTCCTGACTTGGTAATCAGATGTTAGCAATGCCATTCACAGACCTGATCTGGAAACTGATCAAGCTAGCTCGGTAAGGAGACTCATTGTCTTCGAGTTATGATAATGAAAGCAACTATCATGGCTTGGTGACCACATAATGATAATTTCAGTCCAAAATCAAACCCATAATCATGGCAAGGATGGCTTGTGATAAGACCCCCTTGTCCTCATATACAACAAGCATCTTATAAAAGAAAACAAAGGTTCATTGGAGTGTAAATTACAAGACACTACCATGGCTTGTTAACCACATAACAATAGTGTTACTCACCAGTGCTTTGCAGATCATGAATGGACCGACATGTGATAGGATCTTCCACCTTTCAGCAGAAACTAAAATTCATCTCCCAAGTTTGGTGGCTTAATGTGGAGATGTCATTCCACTAAACACCTATGAACCTAATGGGCTGGCTTATGATAAGACCCCCATCTTGTAATCTACAGTTATTAAGAAAATTATTATCAGAGTGACTATAATAGGATCCAGGGTAGATAAAGCTAACCAGGTTATTAAGATATGTTTCTTCACCAATGAGACATAAGATAAGAAACACCAGTCATTCCCCATACCTCAATTAAACAAATAAAACATATGTAAAGATGGATCAAGGTGGGAAAGTATCAATCAAGGCTCTGCAGTTATTGATTGTAATTCTTGTACAAAACAAGTTCTGTCATAGGCTGAGGAAAGCCAAAACTGACCATGAATTCTAAAACTTTCAGACTGTGTCAATCTTGATACAAACTGATCGATCAACCATTGCCAAATGTGTGCGGGAGTTATTCAAACACAAAAATAATATAAAAGGAAAAAAAACAATCAAATCAAAAGAAAGCAAACACACAAAACTTATGTACAAAAGCATCAAATTGTTCAGACAAAATACTTCTTGAGTAGAGAAACATTCACTGGATAAGTGTTAATGACTCCCTCCAGTGTCTGCAACCGAACAATACTAGGACCAATCTTTTATGTAACAATGAAAGGTCCTAGCTAAATGCATTGAAATTTTGTGTATTCATTTTTATCCTTATGTTGTTTATCCCATCTCAATACCAAATCTCCTACTGAAAACTCTCTATCAGAAGAGGATTTATCATCAAACCATCTTTTAACCATCTATTGATGTTGGTACAATTTTTTTTAGCCTTTTCCCTGTCTTCCTCCAACTTAAGCAAGGTATTAATTCTCTGTTGAAGAGGAGAGGAATCATCTTATTGAATGGATTGGGCTAGTTGTAATGAGGGAATGGTAAGGTTAGATGGTAGGATGGATTCCTTGCCATAAAATAGACAATAGGGAGAGTTTCCAATAGTTGCCTTTGGGGTAACTCGGTCTACCCAAAGAGCATTGCAAAGTTGTGTGTGCCAATCTTTGTGATGGGATGCTACTGTCTTCTTCAAAATGTTTATCAATTTCTTGTTAGAATATTCAGCAATCCCATTACCCTATGGATAATAATTGGCAGAAAATTTCAGTTTGATCCCTTTTTCAAGGGCATACTGTGTGAGATCAATAGAGGAAAAGTAGGATGCATTGTCAAAGACAAGATACTCAGGAGCACCAAACCTTGTAACTATCTGGCTGTCGAGGAAGGAAATTACTTGGTTTGTATTACACTACCTAAGAGGGACTGACTCAACCCATCTGGTAAAGTAGTCAGTTGTTGTCAAAATATACCTATGTTGCATGGAAGAAACATGATTAATTGGTCCTACAAAATCCAATCCCCATTGCTGAAATGGGAACTGAACTGTCACTGGATGTAGAGGAAAAGCAGGTTTTTTTAATTTCCCTACACACTTCTGACATGGCTCACACCTTCTGACATGAGCATAGGAATCCTTAAATAGGGTAGGCCGGTAATATCCTGCTCTGAGAATTTTGTGGGCTGTGGTTTCACCTAAAAAATGACCTCCAGCATGTCCTGCATGAAATTGTAAAAGAATGTCATCAGTTTCATTTTTCTCCAAACACCTAAGGAAAACTCCATCGTAATTTTTTCTAAACAAAACTCCATTAATAAATTGATATGGAGTAGCCTTTAATCTTAAAGCTTTGCATTTTCTGAAGTCAAGGGTTTCAGGAGCAAACCCATGGTTTAGAAAAAACTTAATATGATCGTACCTTTCAGATGTTGGAGTATTTATGGCATTAACAGAACCTGTAGGAACATTTTCCTCTTGCTCCCATTCATTTTATTGCTGTACAGGATCATTTGACTGAGGGGTAAGCAGGCACAAACCTTGTCCCTTTACACTCTTCGCTGGCCTAATTTCTAGGTCATATTATTGCAATGCTATCATCCAATGGGCTCTTTTCTCGCCTAGTTCTTTCTGGACCAGCACATTTCTGATGGTTGTATAAGGAATGATAACCTTCGTTCGAGATTTCAATAGGTACGATTTGTAACGTTTTAGAGATTTGTAGACCACATAAGCTTGCTTGTCAATTTGGGAGTAGTTAAGTTATGCTCCCTTAAACGTTGAGCTCATGAACGAAATTGGAATTTCAGCATCATTATCATGCTTCTGCATCAAGACAGCTACATAAGAAAAATCAGTAGTGAAAGTATACAGGATAAAATCCTTGTTGAAATCTGGGGATATCAGAGCAGGGGTTTCTGCAATGGCCCTTCGAATTTCAATAAATGCATCTTTTTGTTCCTGAGACCAGCTAAACTGTACATCTTTTTTAACTAATTGTTTCAATGGCTTAGCAATTTGTGCAAAATTTGGAACAAACCTATGTACAAAATTAATCTTACCGAGGAATGATTGCATGGCTTTGCGGGAACCAGGAAAACTGATCTTTGAAATAGCTTCAGTGCGTTTAGGATCAATAATCATACCTTCCTTAGAAACAATGAAACCCAGGAGCTTACCTTCTGTTACTACAAATATGGAATTCTTGGGGTTCAGCGAAATTCCATACTTCCTGCAGCATTCAAAAACCTATTTGAGAGCACACAGATGTTCATGTCATTTTTTTTAATAGACAGTGATATCATCTACGTATACTATGACAGAATTATGCATCAAACCTTTGAAATCTATATCCATAGCTCTCTGGAATGTGGCTCCTCCATTTATCAGCCTGAAAGGCATTCGCCTGTAGGAGAAGGTACACCAAGGGGTTCTGAAAGTTGTTTTTAGTTGGTCATCAGGGGTAACCATGACTTGGTTGTACCCTAAGAAACCATCCAGGAGAGATAACATCTCTGACCTTGCTACCTTTTGTAGAATATACTCCATGGGAGGAAGAGGGTAGTTATCCTTTTTAGAAGCTTTGTTCAAATTTATGAAATTGACACAAAGTCTGATTTCCCCATTCTTCTTCTGAATAGGTACTAATTTAGCTATCCATTGTGTGTGTCTAACAGGGAATATGATTCAAGCTGCCAGTAAATTCTCAAGTTCTTTCTTTACAGAGGGTTCCAAAATAGGATGCATCTTCCTTAGCTTTTTTTGGTAAGGTTTCACTTTTGGTTTCATCGGTATGTTATGATGCATGATGCTAGTGTCAAAATTATTCAGTTCATCATAGGTCCATACAAAAACATCTTTGTACTCTTTACACATTTTAATGAAAGCTCTTCTTTCTTCAACAGATTAGTCAACCCCAAGGTTTATGAATCAGAGATTCTATTCAGTACCAAGGTTGACTGACTCATAATTTAGAGATGAGCTCTGGGTCTTACAGTTTGTCTTCTGTTTGAACTTATCTTGCAAGTGATAAAATTTCTCTAGGTTGATCACTGATTTTGGGATAATGTTGGAAGGATCAGACATAGAATTCTCATGTTCAACCTCATCTATTGCCATGTCTTGAAAGGTATCCTGGGTTGTGAGAAACTCTAGTATTTGCTGGTCATCATCAAACACTTTCCAATTTGTTACATTATCAGGGATGGAAGGCATGTACCTAAGTTCAATTGAAAAGGTTTCAAGTGACAAGCCTTCTGGTGGAATCATCCTAGATGTAGTATTTTCCAAGAGGTTAGCATCAAAGTTCTGTGACCTGGGGACTGACTTAATGTTGAATGCAGAGAAAGAGTTAGTAAGATCTCTAACCATTTTTTGATAATTAGTTAAACGTGGATACAAACAATGTATCTTGTTTCTTACCTTGTTCAACTATGATTTCAGAATCTCCAAAATATTCTATCACTTGTGCACCCATATCAATAGTCTTCTTGAGTCTCTGAACTAGGGCCTCATATTCAGCTACATTATTGGTACATTCGAACTCAAGTCTGCAAGCAATCATGGTTTTAGTCCATTTTGGATCAATAAGGACACAACCTGCACTAGCTCCATCTTTAGATCTAGAGCCATCAAAGAATAAAGTCCATGCAATGGGAGCTATCCTAAAATTTGTATTAACATTATACACATTATGTACAATAGTTCCAGAGAATGGTACAGAAGTAACATTGGTAATCTGTGATTCATTTTGTACATTCTCATCTGGTAAAGAGTCAGTTGGAAAATCCCCAATGAAGGTATCAAATCTGAAATGCTCAATATGTGAACTGAAATAACAAGCAGGTTCACTTGAATCATTCAAGTCAGTGACTGTTTGCTTCATAAACGGTTCCCTACTGATCTTATTATTGTTTGGTTGTCCATTATAGGGTAGCCACAGGTGATACCAATCAGTAGCAAAGTAGCCCTTGATCTTTTCTGACCAATCGCTGCTCAGCCACATTCCATATGCTTCAGGTATGTTAGCTACAACGATATCTATGGTCTGGTGGATTCGGGGATCAGCACATAATGTCAACAACACATTTCTTAATCTCCCTACCACTCTCACTTTAGATCTATCAAGTTGGACAATCTGAGTAGGAAAGGGTTCCCAAGTTGCATTTATTTTTCTGTAGACAAACAGGGGCATCACATTGGAAGAGGCACCTGAATCTATCACACAATTGTGTACATTTCTATTGAATATTTCAAAGGTAAGCAAGAAAGTAGGTGTCCTCTTGCTTCTAGATTTCTGATCATCTCATTTTTTAAAAGAGTCTAAGTTATTGTTTTGTGTTTCCCTTGGTTGTTTGATTATCATGCTTTTAGGTAGAGAATCCCTCATAGAAGGGATTTTCAAAAGTTCATACAAAGAGATATTTGCTTTGAATCTTTTCAAATCTTCAACCAAACTGTATTCCATTTCAGGAATGACTGTATACTTTTGAGGAGTAGTTTTACTTTTTTTGGGAACTACTGTTGAAGATGAAGCTTCCTGAGAGGGGTTGTCCTCTAGACCTAGTATTGTAAGGATGTTGAACATTGAATACTGTCTCAGGTTCTTCTTCTTCTTCATTCATTGGGAGTTTAGAAAAATAGCTTACAGTATTAATCTGTGGATCCTCTTCTTCATCTCCTTCTTCCGGTAATTGTGGATCCTGGTTTGTTTGATCATCCGAGGGTTTAGGGACATTTTGTGATTCTATGGCCAAAGCTTTGAAGATAGAATAAATTTCTTTAGATGTTAGTCCTTAATTAGGATTAGGGGGTGGTGGATTTTGGGGAGGTTGATAAGGTCTCCTGAAAGGTGGCCTTGCAAAACCTCTGTTATTATTTTGATTTTCATTGTTATTTTTTTTTAAATCAACCATCTCATTTGACATTTTCTGGAGAAACTTCTTGATATCAGTCATTTCAAAAGCATTTTTGTTTTGTGTGGTGGATTTGGGAGCATTATCAGTTTTCTTTCTGGATGTGGAAGGTTGTTCTTCCGAAACATCAGGATTATCCTTTAGGTAGAACATATCCTTTTCAACCTAAATTGCTTCAGTGTATGCTTCATACAAGTTGTCTTTGTGTGCTCTCTTGACCCACATTGCAATAGGAACAAATAATCCTTTTTTATTATAAGAAACCAACAGTTCTTCTGCAGGAAGAAGAGTGGCAAGGATCCTATTTTTCAGATAATAAAATCTTTGATTATATTATTTGACCCTTTCTTTTCCTCTCATCTTCATGGAAGACAATTCTAAGACTAGATCTTGTGGAGTTTTACCTTCCCCAAACTTCTGGATAAATAGTTTTTCAAACTCATCCCAAGAAGTTATGGATCTGGCCTCTAAGGAAAAGTACCATGTGGATTCCTTTCCTTCAAATGTATAAGGGAATAGTCTGCAAACCACATATTCATGGACAACACTCCTAAGTCTAATGGCCTGCATAAAGGTTTTGATGTGATCCAATGCAGGTGATTTATTATCTGGATTGAACTTAGGAAGCCATTTCTCAGGTTTTTAGGAAATCTACGTTGATCCCCAAGTATAAACACAACATCTTAGTCAAGCCAAGGTCTATTTTGGCCTTCTTCAGCCATTGGTTGTTCTTCCTCTTCCTCAGATGAAGAGCTAGAAGAGTGTTAACTTTCAGACGAGGAGGATGATGATGGAGGAGGAGAGGGTGGTGGTCCACCAATTGCAACGTTAGGTTGATCTTGTGATACTGCTTGAAAGAGTGAATCAAGGTTGTATTCATGGGATCTTGGACGATCAAGTGTATCTTGATTCTGAGTGCTTTGGATAGTTGTCTGTTGACCTCATAGGTTACTAGTCTGCAAAATTGTGTTCTGTTGAATTGCTGCTGTTCTTCTATTTCGTTGTTCAGTGATTCTTTGTTGTATTCTAGCAACACTATCATTAGAAATTTTTAGTATTTTTTCAAGTGAAAGGGGGCCTCTAGTAGGTGATACGAAAAGGATATCCCATCTATATTCCTGCTCAGCTGCAGGTGTACTAGGAATTACAGTTGGTTGTTCATATGTGGATGCATGTGATTGGATACAAGTGACAACTGACGATGTTCTTGCTGGAGGAGGTTTCCGAGTATTCTATTTAGGCATAGTTTACTACTGGCCCTCCTTCTAGTGCCATTTGTTGAGGCCTCGTGTGTGTAAGGTGCTGGAATGGGTTCCAAATCTCTCAACAGAAGAAGAAAACCCAGCTAAAGGCTTCAGATAATCATGCGTAATTATTACCCTATCCTCGAGCTATTTGGAATAGTGATCTCCCACGGATACAAAGACCTCTGCAGGAACTTGTGGTTGTGATCCTAAAAGGATCTTTCTTCCAATGAAGGAAAACAAAGTGTGTTTAGTTTGAAAAAACAAATCTACCTAGAAAGGAAATCTAAGCTAGGTTAGACCTATTTCTAAAAGGTGTCTTGTTTGAATTGCAGGTTAACTTGGTATCAAAGATAAATAAGCATGTTCATCCACTTGACCGAAATGTGAAGAAGATAAATTTCTTATTTGCTTAAGTTACAACCAATTAATTAAAATTAACTGGGTGCAATATTAAGTGTTTAAGCTCATTCAAGATTAACCTGTAACTGATATGTCAATTGAAAAATTAACATAAATTATAGAATCATTTGCAGAAATAGATAAATATTTGAATTAAAGAAATTCAATTAAAACATAATGCATACACAGATCAAACATAAGGAGAAATCCAGAACATAGATCTCTGCATGAAATAATAATTGCAAATGGATTAAACAACATAGATAATAGTCTGAAGTAAAAATCAATATTTATCAAATAAACTTGATCAATGAACAAAAGATGATACAAGAGAATAACATTACTGTATTAATGAAAGTTTGTAATAAATTACAAGCTCAACATAAGACCGAGTATATCTAGTCTTCTTCTGTCGATTTCTACCCCAAAATCATCATCCCTGCCTAAGAGAGATCTACCACTTAAATAGTAAATTACAAAAATAATACAAAGGATAAATTCCCCCTTAAACAGGGATTACAAAATCAGAATATCCTATTTAGTGAGGAAATCTTCCCACTTATCCCAAACTTCCATCAATTCATCTATATCTGGATAACAAGGAGATTCGAGCCCCAGCTGGGCATCACACATGAATCCTTCAATCTCATTTTTGTCTATTTTATGCCACGTGCGGATAAACATAAAGATCTTAGTCTCCATGGAAACAGGTTGCTTAATCAACCAATCCACGTCTTCAATTTGGATGTGCCGATCCACAGGATTTTCTCTTTGACTTGATCACAACGGGTTTCGAATTGCTCAATCATCAATCTCGACAGATCTTCCTGCTCGATGAGCCCCATTGCAGGGAATGCCAGTATCTCCATGAGATCGTCTGAGGCATACCATATTCTTCTGCAAAGGCCTTGAGCTTGGTTGATAGTATCCTCTACCATCTCAATAACATTGTCCCAATCTCGCATAGTCGTTCTGATCAATTTGAGGCTGTCCAACTCAGGGATATCATCTCGATTTCCTTCCATATACTTCTGCCAATCAATGATGTCTTCTACAGCTTTAGAAGCCTGTTTCGTTTTCTCTACTTGCTGGCCCAAGGTGCCAGACATTTTATCAAAGGCAATGTAGGTCTCATGAATCTCACCCAAGGTAGTAAATAGCTTAGCTAGAAGCTGATGATGCTCCAGGTTGACTTGATTAGCTAGGTCCTTGAACTCTTTCTGTGAAAACCTAGAAAACGCAAAGGAGGCTGCACTTGCAGTTGCATCCTCAAGTTGCTTTTTAAGTACAACAATTATTTCCTCCTTGATATCATTTTTTGCTTGTGCATCATGTAGTTTAGCTTGGAGAGCAGTATTCTGCAGCTGCAGATCCTCCAACATGTCTTCAATTAGCTTCCTTAGATCTTGAACATAAAATTCATGCTCTTCCTTGGTTGTTTCCAATTTCTCTTGAATCTTTTTCAGTTCTTCTTTTTGCAAGTCAATCTCCATGTTCAAGGTCTTTACTAAATCAAAATTTGCACCTACAAATGCACCCAAGGCTGCAACTGCATCCACTGCTTATGCCTGGATATCATCAGAATGCTTAGCCCATATGACGTGATCAAGAATGGGTGCCTCTAATCCTCCATGATCTATGCTTTTCTTTTTTCCTTTCTTCATGACTGCCTTGGTTTCTTGACTATAAAAGTAGTCCCCCAGAGGAACAATTATATCATCTTCAAAGGTAGCCACAATATCAGTGGATGATGTGGTCACATATGTTGTTGTAACCAAAGGGGGTGTTTGGGTGACAGTAGGGGTAGGAATGGAAGTGGCAATCTGGGATGAGACTTGGGAAGAAGGAAGAGCTTCACTAGTTGATGGCATAGAGGTTGGTGAGGGAATGGAAGTAAAATCTTGATCAGATGAATCTTGAGTGTCAGCAACTGAAAGTGAAGAAAGGGAAGAGGGATTTAGGAAATCAGCAACTGAGGGTAATGAAGGAGATGGAGGTGATTGCAGGGGTACAGTCGAAGACTGGACCTCTGCAATAGTTGATTGGGGAATAGGGAGTGGAATTGTCGAAGGTGGATGTGTGGAAGTGAACAATGCATCAAACAACTGAGACATGGTTGTTGGTGGTATTACCTCAGAAGTTTTAACGAGAGAAACTTCTGCTGAGGGAAGTGATGTGGCTGCAGTTATTGCATCAAGAACAGTAGAAACCTGAGACACATTATCATTTGAAGTGGGTTCATCCATGGAAATGGTATCCAACAAATCTGAGACTGCCTGTGAACCTTCAGTAACTTCTTCCAATACAGGTACTGGAGAACTTACTTCATCTTCCCTATGACTATCAATATCAAAAGTGGGAATCTGAGAGTTAGCGGTTATAATATTTTGTCTCTTTGATGGATTATTAACCACAATTATGTGTACATCACTAACTGATCTAGGTGGATTGACTTCTTTGGTGTGGAGCACTGAGGTCATTTGTACTAGTTCTTTCTTCGATTGCTGCACGGTTTGAATTAATTCTTTATACTATTCAGAAATATTCAGCTGTGGAGACTCCTCCATAGGTCATTTTCCTTTGTCACCACCAGGATAAGTTAGAATGAGAGGGGTTTTATCTTTTTGAGCCTCCTTCTCTTCTCTTTCCCTTCTTACCTGCTCCATCAAATCGAATTCCATTTTCCTGTAGCTGAAAACCTTATCTTTGAGCTCTTTCTGGTACAACAAAATCTAGTTCTATTCATCCCTGCTTTTAGCCTTTGCCAAGACTTCATGTTCATACCTCATCTTCATATGATTATTCTTGAAATGAGCATCTAGGAATTTTTTAGGATCATGTCTTCTTTTAGGAGCATATCCTAGTTTCAAAGAAGCAATATTGTTACCCAATACTTGAGCCTAGGTGGAAGTAGGGATAGCAAAAGGTCCAAGGTTCAAGGGGAATTTGGGCCATCCTCTCCTCTTAGGACCTGTAAGTTTGAGGTAAACCCATTCTATAACAGTTTTATATGAAACTTCTTCAATCAGTAGCCTATCTGGAACAATTCTGGGCAAAAGGTGAACAACACTGCTTCCCCAAATCTTGACATAGGAGAAAGATTCCCCTACATACCAATCTCCAACTGTGGCAATGAAAAGCTTATCATCAACTGAGAAAGATGGTGCATCTTCCTTAAATATATTGAGATAAATGGGACCAAGGAAATGATCAAAAGTGTCATATAAAAGAGGTATATAATTATCCTCCGATAATGCATAATGATATATGTGAACATGAGGAGAAGAAAGGGTCCAATTCCATCCCATATTGGGATATTTAAATTTAGCACAAAAGACATCCATCACATAGGTTGAAACGAAGAAACATGGTTTCTGTGTGGTAGGGGACTTCTGATACTTTTCAATTGTTGTTTTAAGCTCAAAAGACAAAATAGAAGCCCAAGGAAAAGATTCACCTATAGTTAAGACATGATGAGCCACAAGAGCCCATTTAGCTTTGAAAATTGAGGAATTAGGAAGGTCGTACAACCGAGAAAGCATAGCTACCATAAAGAGTAGGGTTCTTTAAACCATGACACTAGGTATAGGTTATCAGGCCTGCAAATAAAGATGGCTGGTTTGTGCATCTAGGATTTGATAATTTCATTGAAATTGAACCTGGTATTTGCGGAATCCAGGAATGCAGCATTGAGGATCTGCACAAGTGGTCTAAGGGAAAATGCCCTGGTAAATACCTCAGGATGGAACATGGGTAATTGGGAACCCACGCTATCATTGAATGAGTGGTCTTTGGGGTTGGCATGCTGTACTATCCATTTAACTGCATCAGTATAAGGCGGGATTGCAGGTCTGGCAGCAATTACATGAAGCTGAGAGTTCCTAATTTTCTCGTAGGCTTGGCGGTCGTTCTCAATGTTGGATAGGTCATTGTTGTCAAATATGGAGTAGATTTTAGACCATTCCACCTGGTAGGTTTCAGTGATTTTGCCACTGGTGTTTGAGAAGATGCCAAAATTTGGGTCCTTGTTCAATTGGTCTCTCTGGGTAGTCTTAGAGCGTGTGTTGCACGACATGTTTGCATACTAGAGAAATTTTGACGAATGAACAACAACAATAAAAAACAATCCAAAATAATCAAAACCGTAAATAACTGAACAAAGGAACAGAGAAAACCAACCCTCTTCAGCTGAAAATGGTGGGCAAGGAACCCTGGTAAAAACTCGTAGTAAAATTCGAAGCAGTAGAGTAATTTTCCAAATTGAAAATGACAGCGAAAAATTACAAAAATGACCTATTAAATAATTAAGACGGGTAAAATCTGAGCCGTCAGATCAAAACCAATGAACGACTGAGATCAATTCTTAAGATTTGCGGGAGATGAATTGCGGGGCTTGGTTTCGCAGGTA
This sequence comes from Larix kaempferi, assembly GCA_027924585.1. Classification (NCBI taxonomy): domain Eukaryota; kingdom Viridiplantae; phylum Streptophyta; class Pinopsida; order Pinales; family Pinaceae; genus Larix; species Larix kaempferi. The sequence goes on along the minus strand of BSBM01000401.1, from coordinate 6,165,674 downwards.
TGCACATCCTCCCCGTAATCTGCAATTCGCAATTGCGGGTTGCGGTCGGTTGTGGGATCGAAATCATGTTTATTAAATCAAAAGATAATTCCGCAATCCGCAAGTTGCGGGTTGCGGGTTGCGGGATTGCAAATTTAAAAAAATTTATTCAACAGCTTCCCGCAATCCGCAATTGCGGGTTTTGGGAATGTAAAAATAAACTTGATATGAAATATCCTTTTCGCAATCCACAATCCGCAATTGTGGTTGCGGGTTGTGGAAACACACCACGCATTTTATTATTCAAACTACTTTCCGCAATCTGCAATCCGCAATTGCGGGTTGTGGAACGAAAAGCTCAACGAAATATTTACACAGTCTTCCCGCAATCTGCATTTGCGGTTTGCGGGATGACAAAAATTTCAAAAAATAAAAGCAAAGCCCCACAATCCGCAATTTGCGAGATTGCGGGATTGCAGGCTTACGGACTTGCGGGTTGAAAAATTACCTTTTGAAAGAATTCAAGGCTTCTCGCAACTTCAGAAAAATAGTCGAAAAACTAAGAATTTTCAAAGGAAAAATTCAAATTCAAATCAAAACAATGCAAAGGCGTGAAAACCTGATAAAGATGATAAAATCCCATAATGACAGAGGAATTTAAAGTATTACCTTTGCATTAAAAAAAATTGGGGCTCCCATGTTCCATTAGAACATGGGATTTGTTATACTTACAGCACTCCGCTACTTTGACGAATTCCCCCAATGTATTACCAATATCTTGTAGTATATCCAGATCCCAGTACTCGCAAGGGAGGGAAAAGAGCCTGATCCAAACGGGGGCTACTTTCATATCCTCCGTCTTTGGGTTGAATCTTTCTTTCTAGGGTCTAAGGTACAAGCCAGTTGAAAAGAAAAAATAGGGACCTCCCTCAAGGATCCTATCTCTGTCTTCCATATTAAAGAAAATGATGGTAAAGAAACCCTTGGCACCCAAATGGAGATCGTAGCGACCTTTAGGTTTCCAGTTGCTCTTGATCCACAGAACCAGGTCTTTATCCCGAGGCCAAATCCCCACAAATTTTCCAATTAAGGCCTTTTCCTTCCATAGTTCAACCTTCTCTCGAATTTTATCAAATTTGATCTGGATGGCCGGAATGGCTGGGGTTTTCGGGAGGCATCCCCCCAGACCCATCTTTTGTTTGGCCCCTTTCTCCGATCCGCTCGCCTCACCCATCTCCGCGTCACCTACCATGCCCCCAGATGTTAGGAGCTGGGGCGACATCCTGAGCAGCCGCAGGGGATACGGCCCCTACTGTCAGACCTTGAAAATGACAACCCTAGCTTCGCCGCAGTGAATCAAAACCCTTCCACCGCTCTAAGCATTCCCCAACTTTTACTCTACTAATTATGGTTCATTGATTATTGAACAAATATTTAAGTAATATTAGTTTGAATAACTATTTGAAACAAATGACTTTTTTGATTATTTATTATGATAATTTAAAGTGTTTTCTAATATCATCGTTGTGTCTAGTCACTTATATTCAATGTACATATTCAATTATATTCAATATTTTGAATTTTAAAGGATTATTGAATGTTTGAATTCAAGTAATAAACTCTCCCATTAAAATATTTTAAGAATTTTTCTAGGGTTTTCTTATTGAGTAGCACTAAGCTTTGTGTTGATAGTTCACTAGAGCTAGAGGTGACTAGGTTGTATACCCCATGCATCTATTTCATGCCACATCCATGGGAATATGGATAATCTTCGAGGAATTCCATAGATCATAGTATGTTAAGGCTTGCAGTTGCATGATGATGGAAAACCTTAAGTGCTCGATAGAGTTTGTGTTCATCTCAAGACATAGTTTGTTACATCATTGGATGAGACCATCCAACGATGTAATAGAATTTTCCTTGCGATGAGCACAATTCTATTTAAGGCTCACTGATATTGGTTGTCTTTGACATATGTACTAAATTTGATGATGGGTAGCTCTAACTGTGTCAACTTATAAAATATTTATAGGTCTATTACTATGTCACTATTAAGTGCACATTGATTATTTATTTGTCACAAAGTGTACTATTATGGATGTCAAATATTGTTCCCTATTTAATGTAATATTTATAGCTTTAGTATATTCATGCAACATTGACATAATCAATAAAATATAAGTGGTGGAGAAACAAATTTGGTCATTTTCTATACAATCTTTACAACTCAATGTAAATGAAATTAACCGTTAAAATGACAAAGGTTAGCTCCAAAATACAAGGCTTGAAATGAAAACTACCAATTGAACAACCAAGACTATGTGACGTCCATGCAAATCACATGCAACATGTATGGAATATTATACCACCACTTAATCTCTAACAATATAATTGGTGTAGAATGTAAATTTCAACAAATAGAATTAGACTCAATACTAAGAAAGGTAGAGGAAGAATTATCCTAATTATCACAATGTAAGTTCATATGGAAAATGTTACAACTGTAATACAATTCATAAGGAATACAATAAACCATAGCTTGCTAACAACATATGATGTGGAGTTCATATGGAATATGTTACAACTGTAATACAATTCATAAGGAATACGAGCAACCATAGCTCGCTAACAACATATGATGTGGATAGCCTGCAGTTATGAGATTATCATGCTTTATGGCCCATTTTCCCTCTGTCACTGTAGTTAGAGTTCACTGATCCTAATCATGTCAGTCTTGGTACAAAGTTCATAAAACTATTTTGTCAATGGGATTAAAACATCTTAATGTGCCCACAAATTTCCAATAACCTATATAGACACTTCCTAATGTGGAACATAATGAAAGTTCAAGTATATTTGACAATTTTATGAAGTTAATAATTTGCATTATTAAGTTTGAGACTTAGGTTGCAAAAAATTTAATCCTTTCTTCCGGGTTTTCTTCCCAAGTAGCACTGATATTTACATTGGGTTTTCATTAGTGGTGACTATGATTTTATTTTACCATAAGTCTACATGCAAAATATTCATAAATTGGCCTCTAAATAACCTCTTGTTCATGCAATAGGTGAGATCATCTATGCCATGCATCATCTATGCCATGCATCTACCGCATGCCACATGTATGGAATATAATGGATTATCAAGGAATGACTTGGATCTTGGTGTTATAAGGCTTGCAACTACGTTATGATGGAAAGCTTTAAGTGCTTGATAAAGTTTGTGCTCATCCCAGGGAAAGCCCTCTGTGTCATTGTATGAGACTTTCCAATAATGCAATAATCTTTATGTCATCATTAGCACAAAGTCAAGCAAAGTATATTGTGTCATTGTGTGAGGCCTTCAAACTATGCAATAAACTTTGTGTCATCATGAGTGCAAAGTCTCTCTAAAGATTCAGGCTAACTAGTATTGGTTGTCTTTGAGATATTTATTATGTTTGTGGATGGGTAGATCCAATCATGTCAACTTATACAATATTTAAAATTCTATTACTATGTTTTTATTAGGTGCACATTGATTATTTGTTTGTTTTCAACTATACTATTATGTCACTTGTGGATGCCATCGTGTCAAGTGTAGTATTATGTCACCTATGGATGTCAAATCTTGTTTCCTACTTATTGTAGTGGCTCAAAGTGTAATACACATAGTTTCAGTGGATTCATGCCCAACATTGATAGGATTGATCAAATGTCCGGTGGATAAACACCTTTGGTGATTTACTAAACAATCTTTACAAATCATATTAAATGAAATTAATTGTTGGATGGTAGATCCCAAATCCAAGTTTCCAGGCTTGAAATGAGAACTACCATGTGATTAACCAAGACAATGTGGTGGCCATCCAAACCACGTGTGAGAGTATGGAATATCATACTGCTAATTGATATTTGAAAATATAATTTTTTCAATGGGTGGTTGACACAACCTCGGAGGACTAAGGCATTTTGGTGGAGAATGTAGAATTAAGCAATTGGAATTAGAATCAAGACCAACAAAGGAAGATGAAGAATTATCCTCACTATCACAATCTAAATTCACCAAGAAAATGTGGCAACCTTAGTCGATTTCATAAGTAATATAGGAAATCATAGCTCATTCACAACACATGAGGTGGAAAGCTTGCAATTTTATGTTTATCTTGTGTCACATACCATTTGTCATCAATCTATGTGGTTAGAGCATGCTCTTAACCTGGACAATTCTTACACAAAAAAAAACAAAAAAACAAAAAAACAAAAAAAACAAAAACAAAAACAAAAAACAAAAACAAAAACAAAAAAAACTATTTTTTCCAAGGGAATATAACTTCTTAATATGACGGGTGTGGCTAAATAATTAGAGTTTAAGTTCGAGGTTCTTGGAGCAAAATTTGAGGGTTCTTAGAGCGAAATTTTGCTATAGCTTGGGCGGCCAGGGCTTGGCCCAGCCACCCCTCCTTTCCCTGTAGATTGTTATTTCTTTGCAGGATGATGGACGGCGTGCGGTGGAGGCATCGCAGGTTCTGGAGCGTAGGGTGTCTGGCCGTTTTTCTTCATCAGTAGTTGCTGGCTGAGTTCACCGATTTGGGAGATCCAGAGTTTGCTGCTTGTCCACAGACTTGGATCTGCTGTTCTTTCTGCTGAGGGTTTCGGTTTGAATGCTTTCTTGGTGGCCGACGGGCTGTCTCAGGGTTCGTGTGGCTTTGCCAAAGATCGGGCACCTGATTGGTGGTTCAGCTGATGGCTCCAAATCTTGTTCAGAGGAGTTGGAGGCCAAGGCAGCCACAATGTGGAGAAGAGGAGCAGCCAGACTCGAAGCCCTAGCGGTATCCGTGCTTGAGCAGCGAGCATCTGTTCATCACAGATGCGGCGGACATTGCTGCAGCAGGGCCTCGTCATCGTTCCTTCATTCTTTCGCGGCCCCGTTTTCTAAAATGGCCCCTCTATCAGCCCATGCTGGAGATGGCTCACGCCGATTGTAACTGGACTTGAGCGAGAAGAATTGGAGTTTGAACTCGAGGGGAGCGACCGAATCCTCTCGGTGGCGTCGAGCATCCAAACCGGTGGTTTCACCTGCTGCTCAAGATCTTTTTCTTGTGGCAACATTTGGGTTTCTCTTTGCTGTTCAAGATTCATCTTCTTGTGGCGAAGTTTTATTGGGTTTATCTTTTTTTTGGTTCAGCTCTTTAAAAGCTGTTGTATCTGCTTATATGGGACAGAAATATGTGAAAATGTAGGGATCCTTGTGATTCTACTACATCTGCAGAATGTAATTTTAATCATCTTTTTGAAATAAAATTATGGACTTTTTCCCAGGAAAACTCCAAGGAAAAAAATAACTTCTTAATATGCCCACAAATTTCTATTAACCTATGTAGACACTCCATAATGGAAATTTTGTGGAACATAATGAGACTTAAGTATGTTTAACAAAAGTTAATACACTACCTTGTCTGCAAGGTTGAGGCTTAAGGAGACAATTTTTAAGTCTTTTCAAAGCTTTTATTCTAGAGTATATGTTGAGCTTTGTCGTGGGTTGATATTTGGTTTTATAATAAGTCTCCATTCAAAATATTCAAAAATTGGTCTATAAGGTACCTCTTGTTCATGGTATAAAAGGTAAGGTTCTTTGAACCATGCATCTATTACATGACACATCCATGGTCATACAAAGGACCATCAAGGAATGCAATAATTCATAGTGTGTTAAGGAATGCAACTATGCAATGATGGTAGACCTTAGAACTTAATAGACTTTGTGATCATCTTGAGATAAAGTCTATTGTGTCATTGGATGATCATTTTAGGGAAAACTCTATGTTGCATTGGATGAATCCTATAACTACATAATGAATGAAAACATTAAGCGCTTGACATGATTTGCACTCATCTTAAGAAAAAGTCTATTGCATCATTGGACCTATTCCATTGCGTCTGTAGGGCCATTTCCAGTAGGAAACAGTTTTTGTCTCATCGAAAAAGGTGTCTGAATGACCAAGATACATTCATTCTCACCGGAGCCAAGGTTTCATGTGTTAAGGAGTGCACGTGTGAAGACAGTTCAGTGAATGCACCCAAGACACTTCCAGAAGATCAGTGAGCCACCCATATCAGTCATCAAACTTGTTGGAAGTCATATATCAGCTTCAAATTAGAGTTACAGTCACTTCTCCACGTCTTACATTGATTCTCTCGCAATGTGTAAGATTTTCCTAGCCTATGAGGCTCTTGTAATTCTGAATGTAATGAAATAGAAAATATGTATTATGGAGTTAATATTTCGACTTGTTACTGTCAATAAAGATATATCAGAACCATTCAATGTCTCAGATCATAGTTTAGTAATCCCTTGAGGCAGTTTGGGATTAAAGAATGCAAGACTAACTCAATGAGCCATTTTTAATAACTAGTTTTGCCATATTAACTGAAAATATTTATCTGAGCATCAGTTATCAGTTCTGTAAGTTGTATGAGTCTTTTATTACAGTATACAAGCCACTCCATCCAATTCCCATATTTTTTGGAAGCATTTAATAGTGTTTGGAGGAATCTATAAACCTCCTGGTTGAGCAATCCTCAGTAACGCCCTTGACTAGTTTGCCTCCGAATTTATCTTTAGCCTCCCAAAATCTTATGAAACCTGCACCAATATGTTTTAATGAGGATACTGACTGATATAAACCTTAATTCCATCCAAAATCAACTCCCAGTCTAGTATGCATATGCTGGAAGCCAAGGAAGCCTTGAAGTAGGCAATAAACTTGTTTGTTGTTGAAAAGTGAAAGGCTCCAGTACCTTGTGCATAGGACTTAGTAGACGTCCCTAAATTAACTTGTTGTTGTTAAACTTTGAGAATTAACTCACAATACTCTTGGATCTTTACTGAGAGAATAACATATATAGTATATCAATGCATAACAATCACAATAAGCATGACAAGCATCACAAGAATCAAAAGCATGAGAGACAAGAGACATAGAGTTTCCGTGGGGAAAACCATAAGGTGAAAAACCCCACAACTTCCTCAGAGATAGACAGAGAAATGGCTCAACCAAAGTACAACCAAAATACACTGAGATAGTCTCCTAGAAGCAGATGATCCTCCTCCTCACTAGTGCGCCACTTTCTGAGTGAGAGAAGTGTGACTTTCCAAATGATCCAAATAGAGATCTCCCGATCTCTATTTATACTTAACCTGTTTTCCCAGTTACACTATGGGGCCGACTTGCCTATCTAGATACATCCACAGTATAATATATATTTCAAGGCCGACCCCACACATGGTGGTCTAATAACCCATCGGCAAGTACACACACTTGCGACACTTGTCAATCCACATGACGACACTTCCTTATAGAGGAATAACACATCTCTAATAAGGGTACAATAAATATATATGAAATACATTCCGAAGTTACATATACATCAACACTCCCTCTTAACTAGGAAGGTATTTCTCAACACAGATCTACTAGACAAGTCTTCTTCTCGGGATCATCGTCATCGATGCATCGTCATCATCATCGTCACTGCTACTGCTATCTCAACCAATCTCTGACTCTACTCATCATAAGAAGTTCTACAGAGCCAGTTTCATACTGGATGTAGGCCCACCACTTGCAGGTCTTCATCATCACTGGCCATACTGTGGAATCCTCAGGACTTATTACGTGCGTCACAAAACCTCGAAAGAGCATCCCAGGCTGTTATGAGCACACGGCTCTACCTATAGGATCTCCCAGGGCCATATTATATGTGACCTCACCACAAAACCTCGCAAGAGCATCCCAGGCTGTTACAAGCACACAGCTCTACCTATAGGATCTCCCAGGGACGGATTATATGTGGTCACCACAAAACTTCGCAAGAGCATCCCAGGCTGTTATGAGCACACAGCTCTACCTATAGGATCTCCCCGGGACAGATTATATGTGGTCATGGAAAAACCTCGCAAGAGCATCCCAGGACTTATTACGAGCACACAGCTCAACCTATCGGATCTCCCAGGGACATATTATATGCCATAGGACAAAACCTCGAAAGAGCATCTACCAAATATCCCAGGGCCAAATTATATGCCATAGGAAAAACCTTGAAAGACTATCTGCAGATCTCCTAAGGCCAAATTATATGTCCTCCCAGAGAAAAACCTCGAAAGAGCATTTGCCAGATATCCCAGGGCTAAATTATATGTCGTAGGCAAAACCTCGAAAGACTATCTGCAAATCTCCCAGGGCCAAATTATATGCTCATCTGCACAACTTGATCCACAGCCATAGAGTATCAACCTGATACTCACCATACATCATCCTAATGTACACATGATCATCTTGATCATCATCACTACAACATCCTGCTGCATGTCATCTGGAGCAACATCCTGAAGCTCGTCATCCATGATCATCCTGATCATACAATGCATCTACCTGATGCATACCAAGTATCTACCTGATACATATCATCATACATGATCCACCTGATCATACAGTGTATCCACCTGATACAAATAGAAATACATGATACATATCACCATATATGATCCACCAGATCATACAATGTATCCACTTGATACATATACAGATACATGGTCCAAGCATCCAACATGATGCATATACAAAATACATACAAATGATCCTACTGATCATATCCAGCATCCAACATGATGCGTACATACATATAAATGATCCAATTGATCATATCAAGCATCCAACATGATGCATACATATAAAAGATCCAACTGATCATATCCAACATCCATCATGATGCGTACATACATATAAATGATCCAACTGATCATATCCAACATCCAACATGATGCATACATACATATACATATAAATGATCCAACTGATCATATCCAGCATCCAACATGATGCATACATACATATAAAAATGATCCAACTGATCATACAAAGCAGAAACCAGAACATCATCCTAATGCTCATCATCCAGCGCTTACATCCATAGCCATGTGAAGGATCCTCCTTCCAACATGCTTGGAATGGCTTCAGCGAATGTTTCCATCACTTCTTCCTCGAAGTGTCCTCGATCTGAAGAACACCAAGCCTCTCCCTGAAGTACTCAAACTTCACCCTGGCTAGTGGCTTCGTCAGCACATCTGCAATCTACTCGTCCGTTGCAACATACAGGAGCTTCACAGCTCCTCTCTGCACCATATCCCTGATATAGTGATATTTGATCTCTATGTGTTTCGACCTGTCATGAAACACTGGTTTCTCAAACAGCTTCACACAACTCTGGTTATCACAGAAGATACCAGTAGCATCAAACGGGAGATCAAATAACTCAAACAGTAGCTTCTGTAGCCATATTGCCTCACAACTAGCTGAACAGGCTGCAACATACTCTGCCTCAGTTGTACTCAGTGCTATGCAGGACTGCTTCCTGATAAACCAAGATATCACACCTGATCCCATACTGAAGTAGCACCCAGATGTGCTCTTCCTATCTGCAGCACTGCCAACCCAATCTGAAGCAACATAACCCTGCAGGTTAAACTTTTGATTCGCTTCATATTTGAGCCCATAATCCACTGTACCCTTAAGGTACCTCAGAACATGCTTTACAGCAACCAGGTGAACACTCCTTGGATCTGTCAGGAACTGACTCAATGTGTTCACAGCAAAGCAAATATCTGGTCTCGTGTTCGTCAGGTACATCAAGGACCCAATCATCTGACGATACATAGAGACATCAACCGGCTCATATGAAGCATCACATAGAAGCTTTAGATTCGATGCCATAGGTGTGGCCATGGCCTTGCAATCCATCATCCCGAATCTCTTCATGATATCTACTGTGTACTTCCCTTGACCAAGGAAGATCCCACCTACACTCTACCACACCTCCATACCTAGGAAATAATGCATCATTCCCAAATATTTCATATCGAACTCGGCAGCAAGCTTCCTCTTAGTATCTGCAATCAATATGTCATCTCCTGTTACAAATAAGTCATCCACATACAGGAGTAGAATCACAGGATTCCCTTCCTCAACGTTGTAGTAAAGGTTGGAATCCGCTTTACTCTTGGTAAATCCCAAACTAGATAGGAAACTATCCATCCTACCATACCAAGTTCTGGGAGCTTGTTTCAAGCCATACAAGGCTTTCTTCAATCTGCACAGATATGACTCCCTGTCATGTATTTCGAAACCGAGTGGTTGCTCCACATATACTTCCTCTTCAACTACACCATTCAAGAAAGTAGTCTTGACATCCATTTGGTGTATTTTCCATTTCATTGTTGCAGCTAGGGCAAGTACTGTTCTGATGGAAGTATACCTGGCTACAGGTGCAAAAGTTTCTTCATAATCTACTCCCTCTTTCTGAGAGAAGCCACGAGCTACAAATCTTGCCTTGTATTTCTCTACACTACCATCTGCAGCATGCTTGATTTTGTAGATCCATTTGGAAGTCACAACAGACTTCTCTTTAGGTCTTGGGACAACATCCCAAACATCATTCTTCATTATTGATTGGTATTCCTCAACCATGGCATCCTTCCATTCTTTCTTTTATGCTGCTTCTTCATAACTGGAAGGTTCTTTGTTCATGATGTCACAGAGTAAAGCAACATAGCTGGTATGTGATCTGGTTCTCTTCTTTGCTCTGTGTTCTTCTTCTGGAATACCAAATCTTTTTGCATCTTGAATGAGCTCTCTAGCCCATGCAGGTTTCCTCTTATGAGAGTTATCCTCACGGGGTGGATCTACAGGTTCTTGCGGATCTTCAAACTCACGAACAACTTCTGGAACTGCTTCAGTCATGGTAGTGTCTTGAAATCTAGTTTCCTTAGGTTCTTCATAAACTTCAATAGGTGCCTTCCTTGATTTGATGAATGTTGAGTTTTCATCAAATGTTACATCCCTGCTGACATCAATCTTCTTGAACCCTGGAAAGTATATTCTGTAGGCCTTCGAGCTTTCACTGTAACCCACAAAGATACCCTTCTTTCCTGAAGGATCTAGTTTAGTCCTCTTTTCCTTTGGGACATGAGTGTATACTGGACAACCAAATATTCTGAGATGTCTGACTTCAGGTTTCTTACCAGAAAAGACCTCTTCTAGTGTCTTGTTGTCCAATATCTTGTGGGGTGTTCTGTTATGCACATATACAGTTGTTCTAGCTGCTTCTGCCCATAGATGCATAGGTAGATCCTAGTCATGCAGCATTACCCTTGCTGCTTCCATGATAGTTCTGTTCTTCCTTTCTGCAACTCCATTCTGTTGAGGATTATAAGGAGCAGCCAACTCCCTCTTAATCCCCGAATCACTACAAAGCTTCTTGAAGTCACCTGAGGTGAATTCTCCACCATTGTAAGATCTGAATGTTTTTATCTTCTTGTCAGTTTGATTCTCCATCAAGGCTTTGAATTCCTTGAACTTATCAAACAGCTCATATTTGTTCTTCAAGAAGTATACCCAAGTCTTCCTGGAGAAGTCATCAATAAATGAGACATAGTAAACATACCCACTAAGAGAACTGGATGACATAGGACCACATACATCTGAGTGGATGATTTCCAGGATATCTTTTGCCTTGCTTTCACTGCTTGGGAAAGCCTTCTTAATATTCTTACCTTTCGCGCATCCTTTGAAAACACCTTCATGTTTGGTCTTGATTTCAGGAAGACCCTCTACATCCTTGCTTGCAATTGGAAGTGCCCTATAGTGCATATGAGCAAGTCTTTTATGCCAAAGTTCACTTGGCTCCATGGATTCATGTATCATGGCATGTTCAAGTTGACCCTTCAATTTATATAAACCTCCCTCTTGCTCTCCAATCACTACTGCATCATCGATTGTTTTACTCTTTGGCCACATTAGGACTTGGCCATCCACAAATGCAACCCTCATACCTTTTGCATCCAATGCAGAGATGGAGAGTAAGTTCTTCTTGAGCCCAGGTACATAAAGGACTTCTTTCATCTTCAAGGATTTTCCAGAATCTAGGTTGTAGGAGGCTTCACCACTTCCTTTGATTGGGTATTGATAATCATCCCCAAGTTTCACCTTATGGGGTGACTCATGTTCAGATAGATTCACAAAAGATTCCTTAAACCCAGTCATGTGTTTGGAAGCCCCACTATCAATCAACCAATCATTACAACCATGGGAGATAGTACCTGTGAGAGCAGAGATTAGAACATACTCTTCTTCACTTGATGAGTCATCGTCACTATCATCACTTTCTACCCTAGCTTTCTTCTTTGGAGGTTCATCATCCTCAGCAGCATGAGCATGGAAATTTATTTTGCTGGAGTTGTTGTTATTATCCCTTTTGTTCTTGGGACAATATGAAGCAAAGTGACACTTCTCATTGCATGTGAAGCATCTTAGATCCTTCTTATTCTTTTGATAGGATCTCTTGTAGCGAGAGTGCTCCTTCTTGGGTTTTCTTCTTTTGGTGTGAGCTGCAAGAGCTTGATCTTCACCTCCCATCTTTTCCTCACGAGCTACAAGTCTAGCTTCTTCTTGAGAGCATTCTTCCCGCAATCTGTTGAAGGATACCAACTTCTTTCTTGCACAGATTCCTTGAATGAAGGAGTCCCATGACCTAGGTAAGCCATTCAGAGTGGTCATGGCAACTTCACCATTCTCCACCATTTCATCTACTGCTTCCAGTTGTTCCTTAATTTGGGAGACCCTAGAAAAATAAGATTGAATGGTTTCTCCATTCTGAAACTTTACTCCTTTCAATTGGTTCCGCAGGGTCATCTTCTGATTTATGTTCTTCCCTTCAAATAGCTTGGTCAAAGAGTCAAACATCTCCTTGGGTGTCTTTAGAGAAGACACATGGGGTATGAGATGGTCTTTAATAGAATCAGCAATGATTCTCTTCGCTTTGACCAAGTTCTTCTTATGCAATACCTTGGCCTCTTCATCCTCTGGAATAGGGATGTCTTCTTTTATATATGAGTCCAACTCATTTTCTTCCAGGATTAACCCAATACTATACTTCCAAGCTCAGAAGTTATCAGCCCCTTCAAGCTTATCCTCAAGTTTGGTGTGGTGAGACATCTTAAAGAGTACTTCAAATGGAAATAGAAAAGATTTAGGTCTTACCACTTGAAATGCTAAAAATCGGATCTGGTCCCGGATTAGAGTTTGTCGAAAAAACCCTAAAAATTCAAAATGTGAATTTCAACTTTCTGAAAGGATAGAAAGATGCGCCTTGATGAGCTAATCAGCCTTGTGCATTCAGAATTTGAGATCGGCAAATTTTTACCCTTCAGATTTGCCTTTTTGTCCTCCCAGGTTCACTAGGGAGAGCCCTGAATTAGGGTTTGAGTTTCCCGGAGATCTACCTAGCCAAAAATCTCGATCCAAACCTCTAAACTTCGATTTTTGCAAGGATCTTCCAGCTATGTCTTCAGATTCCAAAAATTCCTATTTTTGTGGAAACCCTAATTTTTAGGGCCAAATCTGAAAATGCTCAGAATTGAATTCTGATTGGACAGATAGCTTCTCCTTGATGAGTAGAGTCAATCTACTATACTGCTTTTCCAAAACCTGTGGAGAGAAACCCAATAAACAAGAAACTCAAGTTTCTATCATTGCAAAATGTCTTCTTCTCAGGTTAGCTTTGATACCATGTTAAATTTTGAGCATTAACTCACAATACTCTTGGATCTTTACTGAGAGAATAACATATACAGTATATCAATGCATAACAATCACAATAAGAATCACAAGCATCACAAGAATCAAAAGCATGAGAGACAAGAGACACGGAGTTTCTGTGGGGAAAACCCTAAGGTGAAAAACCCCACAACTTCCTCAGAGATGGAGAGAGCAATGGCTCAACCAAAGTACAACCAAAAGACACTGAGATAGTCTCCTAGAAGCAGATGATCCTCCTCCTCACTATTGCGCCACTTTCTGAGTGAGAGAAGTGTGACTTTCCAAATGATCCAAATAGAGATCTCTCGATCTCTATTTATACTTAACCTGTTTTCCCAGTTACACTATGGGGCCGACTTGTCTATCTAGATACATCCACAATATAATATATATTTCAGGGCCAACCCCACACATGGTGTTCTAATAACCCATCGACAAGTACACACACTTGCGACACTTGTCAATCCACATGACGACACTTCCTTATAGAGGAATAACACATCTCTAATAAGGGTACAATAAATATATATGAAATACATTCTAAAGTTACATATACATCAACTATTGCTGCACATTTCCCATACAAAATCCATAATTAAAATTCATCCCTACCACCTTTGATTAGTGAACCAGTACCCCTCACTTACACCCTGCTCACCATAAAGAAATTGTTTAAAAATTGGTAGTTAAAATCCTGATCAACTTGGAAGTTGGAGTTAGTATTCTGGCCTATCCTTGGTTGGGATATTATAGTGGTATCAGAGAAATTTCCTTGTCCCGGCACATGGAAAGTAACTCTCAGTGGAAAAGTAGCTCAACACCATCTTCAAGTTTCAGTTGTGGAATTATTTACAGTCATGGAAAATTTAGACTTTGAGTTGTATGGAGAAGAAGATTCTTACTTTGATGAATATTCTTATGAGGAGTATGATGAAGACTATGATGAGAAGTATGAACTATAATGCAGATAGTATGAGGAAGAGAATTTCCAAGAAGTACCTTCCACAAGCATATCCCATGAGATCATGATTGGCAGAAGAGACTATGGTTATTCTGATAGCCGTATTTAGGGAAAGGTTGCATGTTCCACAGTCAAAGATCAACTTTATGAGGAAGAGAGAATGAATAAATTTGAAGCTTCATTGGATTCTGTGGTTTCACACTTCTTGAGAATTATTGGATCCTCTTCAAGAAGATCCTCCAAGAATCTTGACCCTAAAACAACCAAGGAGGAAGCTTCATCATTTTGGGAGAAGCAAGACCCAAGAACCAATCATGAGGTTGTTGATAGAATGGAAGAAGGACCCACAGTGGGGCATCAACCTTCAGGCACAGAGAGTGCACAAGTTATCATGATTGTGGCAGCCATGAATTTGAAGAATCCACAAGCCACTTGGAGGAGGATGACAGAGAAGAAGAAGCATCCAACGACCAAGCCAAAGGTGCCAAAGTTATGAACAGTGTGGAAAGAGATTCCACTTCAAGACATTCATATTTCTTTGTTGGTAATTTCAAGATCACTGCAAAGGAGGTTGATGTTGTTGATGGCGGTGAGAAATATTTTGGATCAGATCCAAAAGAAGGAAATAAATCAGATTCACAGTCACCACTTGAGAGACATAATGAAATAGACGACAAGCTCATATCACTTGGGTGTGATCCAAGGAAGTTGCAGAAGAAGAATACTTCCATAAACACACCACCTGATGAGGAGAATTGGGCACAAAGGTATGATTACAAAACTGATTTATGTATGCCTTTGTTGCAGCCCCAAATGGTAGCCACTTCGAGTGAGACGATTGGCTTATTCGATCCCTTAGGTGTTGGGTTTCAGGACTTTGAGAAGGCTGAATTACAAGAACAAGAAGAATAAGTTCATCTACAAGAACTTATTTCCTTAAATGGACCATTAAATATGAACACATTGGGGATCAAGGAAAGCATAACACATGGGAATTTTGTAATTTCTGATTTTTATATGCCTACTTTTCAGTATGATGGGGAAGCCACTTCAGAGGAGAAGATGGGCTTGGTTGAACCCCCAGGGGTTGAGACTCCTGAGTTGGGGAGGGCTGAAAATTGGAGAGAAATCCTTACTAGTGCACCAGAGATGAACGAGCACCCCAGTTGCAGCCAAAGATCTAGTATTCATGATCTGAAATATGAATATCTTGCAACCCAAAAATATGGATCAGTTTTCATAACTTCAATAGAATCAGCTGAATTTGATCCTAGGAAGCTAGAAGAAGGGAAGGTTCATCTTCCAGGACCTCATTTCCTTGAAGGGACACTGCCAATGAATGAATGCAAGATCCAAGAAGCCCTTCAAACCCTCAATGACACCCATGCCTTAATGAATAACCTCTGTTGGAAGTTGGGGGAGTAGTCTTCCATGAGAGACATGGAAGAGTTTCAGAAAGCCATGACAAGCATTAAGAGAAATTTCCTGAATCTTCTTTCTAATAGAGACAATTTGCTGGAGCTTGTAGAATTGTTTCATGGTTCATCCTTGAAGGATGAAGAGATCAGCAAGCTTAATGATGAATTTATGGCCACCCAATATTCTTTGAGAAGCACTCAAAGTTCCCTCCAAGAATCTAAGATAGAGATAGTGCAACTTCATGAAAAGTTGAAAAGATCCTCCCTACCCTTCTACACACCATTCAGCCAGCTTCACTTGGTTGAAGGAATTTCTAATCATAAGGAGGAACCGCTTGAGATGGTGGATCATGAGGATCATTTATTTTTACATGTGCTTGAGGAGCATGCAGAACAATTTGATGAGAACCAAGCACTTGATATTTTCCTGAGGGAACTTGAGTTGTTCCTTGAAGAGAGCCACTCTTCCATGGATAAGTGGGATGAGATGACCCCATTTGGACCATCCAATAATGAATAAGTTGCAGCCATAAGTTTGGTTACTGAAAGTTGCAGACATGCAAAGAAGGTTCACAGTTATTTCCCACATGACCTAGATTCAGCCACATCAATGAGGAATGAACATTGGGTGAATAAGTTTTTCTGGTTGATGCCACATGTACAACATGAGGAACATGTTCTGTCCCTACGGGAGATTGATCCTATTGTAGAATATTTGGCTGATTATAACTCTTATAAATCAGCAAGCAAGATTTCTTATTCATTCACTGAAGGGATGGATAGAGGCATCACTGAAAAGAAGACTCTGGAAGGTAAAAGGTTTTCTTATTTCTGCAATAAAGTTTTTGTTATAACTGACATTTTCCTGAATTGTGAGTAGAAACAAAGATATATTTTGCAGTCATTAGATATCTCCAGTACACATGCACAAGAGATGCATTTTGAGTTGCATGCTCTCAAGAAGTTCTATGTTTGGTGGAGAAGTCTCATAGCTATTCAATTTTGCACTAAGAGTGGCACACTTCCAGCATGGTGGATGGATCCTGGCATACCCTAGAGTGACAAGTTGTCATAAGTAACAGTGATGATGGATGGTATTCATCAAGGACAATGGGATCCATGAATTCCTTGGAGTGACAACTTTCCAAAGGTGGCAGAAACATTTGGGTCCTTACCGAGGAAGCAGTGGGATCTGGGAATTCTACTAAGTTGTCCTAACTGGGATGAAAATTTGGTTAAAGAGTTATTCATTTTGAGAATGACTATAATCAAAGTGGAGTAGCAGAAACATTATGGACCCTTGGTATTTCAGCTTGGAATGGAGGATTCCAATTCTAGACAGTCAGCAACATATTTTGAGGAGTGAAGTCACTGGTTGGCTTCTTAGTTGGTTAGAGTTGGTTTCTTGCTTGAGGACAAGCAATTTTGCGAGGGAGGACTGTCATGTCCCCAATTTTGGATAATTTAGTGACCATGGGTAAAAGGGGACATTATTTCCCTAGGCAGATAAATGATAATTTAATCCTATAACTATATAATAAAATTTAGCCTAAATTATGTTGGAGGAATTAATTAATTTAATTTAAATTAATTATGGTAATTATTAGCCTAAGTCCAAGGGAGGAATCAATTTTATTAATTTAAATTAATTCCTTTAATTAATTTCCTAAATAATGGAGCAAGTGGGCCAAGGGGGTACCCTCATGGAGATAAGGTTTCCAAATGGGATCTAGAGACAAGAAAATAGAAATATGGCTAAAGTAATTTGTGGATTTAGAAAAAGAACAAAAGAAGGAAAGGTGTAAGAGTTGATAAAATCTAGAAAAATGGAAACAACCAGAAAAATCAGAAGGAGGGCGCAGTTTCCAAAATGGAGGCCTGTTTACAAATCAAGCAACTTTTACAAAGCAGGAAACATATGGAGACAAAATGGGCACAATTTCTAAAGGAGAAAAGCTTGTAAGGAAAAAGAAAGGAAAGTATATCCACTCATGGGTGACCTATTCTCATAGGTCACCAAGCCAAGTAACTTGCTCAACAGGTCAACATGAATTCTATAAAAGAAGGATTCCAACTCCATTTCACAACTTTTGTCATTGTGAGTTTATGAGTGAAGCATTTTAGCTTCTCAAGGTTTGGTGATGTGCCCAAGCCAATCAATGGGTGATGTGCCCCATTATTCTATTCTACTTCTCTTCTCTAATACTCTCTCAACATTTGCATCCATGGAGATCTTATTTGTAGGTCCATATACTCAAATACTAAGAAGAACCCAAGCTTACAAGGAGTTATCATCATATAGGGTACATTCGACAAAAACAACGTTGAAGGAACGGAATGGAGGTTTTGGGTTCAACAATTATGATTATTTCTGTGTTTTGAGAACTATTCCATTGCGTCCATAGGTCTGTTTCCAGTAGGAAACACTTTTTTCCTCATCAAAAAAGGTGTTTGGATGACCAAGATACATTCATTCTCACCGGAGCCAAGGTTTCATGTGTTAAAGAGCGCACGTGTGAAGACAATTTAGTGAATGCACCCAAGACACTTCCAGAAGATCAGTGAGCCACCCATATCAGTCATCAGACCTATTGAAATTCATATATCAGCTTCATATCAAAGTTACAGTCACTTCTCCACGTCTTACATTCATTCTCTCTCAGTGTGTAAGATTTTCCTACCCTGTGAGGCTCTTGTAATTCTGAATGTAATGAAATAGAAAATATGTATTCTGAAGTTAATATTTAGACCTGTTTCTGTCAATAAAGATAAATCAGAACCATGTAATGTCTCATATCATAGTTTAGTAATCCCTTGATGCAGTTTGGGAATAAAGAATGCAAGACTAGCTCAATGAGCCATTTTTAATAACTAGTTTTGCCATATTAACTACAAGTCTTTATCTGAGCATCAGTTCTTAGTTCTATAAGTTGTATGAGTATTTTATTACAGTATACAAGCCAATCCATCCCATTCCCAGATTTTTTGGAAGCATTTAATAGTTTTTGGAGGAATCTGTAAACCTCTTGGTTGAGCAATCCTCAGTAGCGCCCTTGACTAGTTTGCCTCCAAATTTATCTTTATCCTCCCAAACTCTTATGAAAAATGCACCAGTATGTTTTACTGAGTATATTTAATTATATAAACATTACTTCCATCCAGATTCAACTCCCAGTCTAGTATGCATATGCTAGAAGCCCAGGAAGCCTCAAAGTAGGCAACAAATTGTCCGTTGTTGAAAAGTGAAAGGCTCCAGTATCTTGTGCATATGACTTAGTGAATGTCCCTGAATTAAATTGCTGCTGCACATTTACCATATAAAATCCATAATTAAAATTCATCCCTACCACCCTTGATCAGTGAACCAATACCCCTCACTTACACCCTCCTCACCATAAAGAAATTGTTTAAAAATTGCCAGTTAAAATCTTGATCAACTTGGAAGTTGGAGTTAGTATTCTGGCCTATCCTTGGCTGGGATATTACAAATAAAAATGATTTTTTTCATGGGAAAAGGGTGGGAAAATATGCTTTAAAGGATTGATGTGAGGAGCTAGGGATCATGTTTTTTGATAGTGGTGAATGTATTCCCTAGGATTATGTTTAATGGTATCTTTGGAGGAGTTTTACATGTATGAATGTGTGAATTTGAATAGCATAAGATGTGTGAAGTTGAAGAGCATAAGAGTGTTGGTTCATTGGTATAAGCTTTGAATCCCAATGCTAATAGGATAAGGTTTGAAAGTGCATATTTTTTTACCAAATAGGTCCTATTCTTGGGGAGAACACATTATTTGTCTTCCTCTTTATGGTGGAATGGATTTTAATTTTAAAACATATAAAAGAGTTACATTTGGATTTTGATATTATTTGGTTTATGTTTTTTATTATTGGTGAGTAAGTTAAAAACTAGATAAATTTGTGGATTAATATTGGATTCATCCATAAAATCAATATGTCAAAGGTTGAAGGAGACTTGTTATCTATTTTAACAAAATTTGTACAAATATAGAGAGGATGTTCAATTGGAAAATGTTACAATAAAACTTTAGTTTTCACATACTATAAAGGATTTAAATATTGGTGAAACTCTTTCTAAGAAAAGAGATGTTACCATGGAAGTGGAGAGCTTGGCTTCTATATCCCAAGTTTAAATTCCAAGCTAAGGAAGTGATCTTGGTTGTTTACCAAATATTGATTTGTTTGGTTGGCGATTGGTAGTTGTATGAGACAGAACATCATTATTTATAGCATAAAAAAGGAATCTACTCCTTTGTGCTACATGTTTATGGACGGGTTCAATGTAAAGATGTGCTTTTTCTTCCTTCTTTTAATTAAGTAGTGTAGAATAAATTATTTTTCATTTTGTCATTGTAAGAGGATCATTGGGTTTGGGAAAGATGGGCAATGTTAAGGCCAACAACAAAGTTAAATTTTTCAAAGAAGTGGTTGTGCGTTCACATCAGAAGGTTGTTGATTAGCAGAGTCATCATGATCATTAAGACATCCCTTGTGGTACTTTCTTAACATAGAGTATATGGAAGCAACAACCTATTGAAATGAGAATAAGACCAAACTTATCATAAGAAGGATTTTTAAGATTCCAATTTTCTTTTCACTTTGATCCTAGGATCCTCCATTTGTGATCCTTCCTTATGAAGATATAGAATGTCAATCTAATGTTACATATCTAGGTTTTAGAGATTAATGAGATCACCCACGATTACTAATTATGTTCCCTACTTTGCATATTTGATGGGTTACCCTCGTCAATAAAAATGATTACCCAATGCAAATGCACCATGACCACAAATATTTTAGTGTCTTCACATTCCAAAGGGTTTTATTGTGTTTCTTATTGTTAAGTCAGTAATTTGTTCTTTCAAATTTTGTTTGATTTGCATTTTATTTTAATTTATCTATTTGTTTAAATTTGATTTTTCCCTCTTTTAGAAAATTTTCTGTAGTTTTTATATGAATTTTTGGGCTTGCTTTTGAAATTTTCAAGTTTTTAACTTTAGGTTTGTTTTTTGTTTAAAGGGTTTTAAAATTCATCATATCAAATAATGGGTTCATAGACCATATTCTAAGTATAATCATGCATAATCATTACTCTAACAGCTTTAAAACTCCATGCAAAATGACAAAAAGCTGAAGAAAAGTGCCAAAACAGTGTTAAATTATTCTTGTAGCGCTGGAGCTCAAAATCATCAAAGGCGCGCTACAAGAATATCGCGACTCCAAAATTCCTCCAATTTTTTAACAAATATTGGCACTTTTTGGAATGATGAATGACTAATGCCATGTTTTAGAGAATTTGCTACATGCTGATGCAGGGAACATCATGATTCCAAGTGGTTACACATTGTGAGGAAATCGTTTGAGAATTCTGCTCTGTTTTTTTTCCTGTTTTGGGTTACTGAAGTCAAATGCAGACCACGAGCTGATGGAGAGGAAATTTTGAAAAAAAAAAGAGGTTTTTGTTCATAATATATACATATACAAAAACCTCTCTCAGTTTTGCAATAGATGTCAAGTTTTGAAAGATTCAATTTAATCTTTGCAGCCTATGTTTCAGGGATGTTAAATATTTAATATTTTCCTGTTTTAGTGTTCATCTTGCGGGGAATATTCTGATTGACTGGAGATGAATTTTTAAAACCCAAGAGAGGTTTTGTCCATCACGGACCCATTTACAAAAACCTCTCTCATTTTTTACACAGGTGTCACCAATTGAGAGATATGGAATCTTCTTTGACACCTATTTTCCAGAAATTCACCATATTTGCCAGGAATCCGATTTGCTATTTTTAGTTAATTAGTTGAGTTAGTTAGTTAATGTAACTGCTCGGTAGTTTCAATTTAGACCTAATGAAGGGGAAATAGAACCACTTCTTTGTAATTATAAAAGAGGGACAAAGGGACTGAAGAAGGGTTCTGATTTTTGGGAGCTTCAGGAGGTCTCCAGATTACCTTTGTCTTCAGACTTGTTCAGAGCTAAGTAAGATGACTCTTGTAAGCATTTGCTGATGAAATTATGAGATATAGATGACTTTTACCCTTCAGTTTTATGTGTTGGCTTCATTTTTCAGCTTATTTAGTTGCTTAATAGATATATTCATTGCTGGTTTATGCGTATCTACTGGTGATGCTTGTCTTTTATGAATGAACCTCAACATTGTATTTCTGTTTGATCTTGTTGGATATATCATGCATCTTTATTATCTTTTGTTTATGATTTAGTTATTATTTTGCTCATGAATGTATTCCTTGATTGTTCCCAAAACTTTACAACCACAAAACCTTTCAAAAACCTAAAACCTATTTTATTTACTGAGTTTTATTTGAGATTGTGTTGGCTTGTTTCTTTGGCCTTGGAAACAATTTCTGGTACAAACATCTTTGGCGCCGTTGCCGGGGAACGAAGCTGAAGCATATCTTCCCTGGGATACTTATCAGTTTTACTGGTTTAAGAGGTGGACTTAAATCAGCTCTTTTTTAAGGCTATTTTCACCAAAAAAGTTATCACAGTGGCTTCTAAAGGGATTGGAACCAGGAACATACCTACTTCTCCATTGAAACTGGGTGTGACAGACCCTGAACAGATCTTGAAAACAGCAAGGAAACTCAGAAAGTCTCAATCTTTTCCAGCCTCCTGTGACCCTGACCAGTTGGGTGTTTCATTACATTCAGCTGAAACCTCACCTTGGATAAAACCTACCATCCCTGAGAGCACTTTTCAGGTTTTTACTAATCCTCGAAGTTTTTTAAAAGCTAAGACTTCTTCTCCTGATTAAATACCTATCTTTCAGCTGAAAGTAGGAAAGAATCCCTTTCAAAAAGGTTCTAGCCAAGCTTCTACATCTTTCAAGCCAGTCAGTACCAAAATGGCAGGCCAAAACCCACCCATGGATATGATGGACCGAATGGTTGCAGCTAGGTATGCACCATTAGTTTTACCTCAGCCTTTACATGCATTACCTGGAGGTGATTACCAGAAATATATGCCTAGGTTCAATGGACAGGGGGAAACCACTGCTGAGGAACATTGGGAGGCTTTCCTAAGTTATGCTGACAATCAGAACATTGAGATTAAAGATGTGTGGATGAGGGTATTTGTTCAAAGCCTTTATGGGGATGTAAGAAAGTGGTTTAGAGAGTTGCCTGCCAACTCAATCACTATAATTGAAGAACTCCATGATCTTTTCATGAGGCAATGGGGAGATACAAAATACCACACCTACTATATAATTGAGTTTGGAGCTCTCTGTAGGAAAAAAGAGGAGACTGTTACAGACTTTTCAAAAAGATTTAACAAGATGTACAGTAGAATTCATGCAGAAATAAAGCCTACAGAAACATCGGCTAAACTTACTTATGCAAATGCCTTTGATCACGAGTTTTCCTTATTGTTGAGAGAAAGAAGACCTATCACCCTGCTGAATATGCAAGATGCAGCATTAGAGGTAGAATCCAATTTGCTAGCTTCAAACAGACTTAAGAAAGAAACAACACAACAGCTTTATGAAAGGAAAGGAAAGAAGGAGGTTGTTTCAGCAAGTGTTGCTCCTCAGTCTGCTGAAACCAAGATAGATGAGATGGCTAAGCTGGTTAAGATTCTTACTGCAAAACTGAATAAATTAGAGCTTGAGAAGAATTCTAGCAAACCTACTCCAGAAGCTGAACGAAATCCAAATAACCAGAATCAGTTCAGAAGGCAGTTTGATCCTAGATTTATACCAAGAGAACGAAGGAATAATGATATCCAACGAGAAAGAAGAGAAAATGAGGACCAAAGGGTGCCACCACCTTTTCAAAACAATATGGTTGATGAAGAAGAAATTGATGATGAGTTAATCTTTCAAGAGAATAATCAATATATGAATCATTTTGGAGAGGGATTGTCTGAAGGTTTTGTCACAAAGGAAGAATTTCTAAATGCAGAATATTATGATGCTGACATGTTTGAAACTAAAGAAGATTTAGGCTTGGAAAACACTGTTGCAACTGCTGATGTTCCTCAGAATGGACCTAAGAAAACCATAAATCTTAGATCAGGCCCAAAACAAGTGGTCCAAGCCCCGAAGAAGAAGGCACATGTCCCTGCTGCACCTGTTCCTGCTAATCAAATAACTGATCATGTCATGGAGAAGAGGCAATCTGCAGAAAAATCAAAGAAGACTGTTGAAGTTGAAGAGGTAAATAAATCTGCCCAGAATTTTAGTTTGGAGAATGAACTAGGGAAGCTAAAGATTCCTGTACCTTTGACTGAGTTAATAAAGAATCCATCATATAAAGAAACAGTTCTGAAAGTGATGAATGTACCCAGTAATCAGCTTGTTTCAGATACAGTTAACTTGCAGGAAGAAAACCCTAGAATTTTCATTGGATCAACTCTGGATGAGAAAACTGAAAATGAAGCTGGTGCTTCTCCTCCATTCTATGTAACCTTGACTGTCCATGAGCGAATGATTCACAATTGTTTATTAGATTCAGGATCATCCCATAACTTAATGCCAAAAGCTGTAATGGAAGCCCTGGGCCTCAGTGTCACTAAACCTTACCATGATTTATATGCTTCTGACTCTCGAGCTGTGAAGTGCATAGGAGTAATAAAAGACATGGTTGTCAACCTTGCTCAGTTGCCCATGAAAAGTGTGATAATGGATGTTGTGGTAGCGGACATCACACCAAATTTTGGCTTGCTTCTTTCTAGGTCATGGGCTAAGAAGGTTGGAGGAACTTTACAGATGGATCTCTCTTATGCCACTATTCCTATTTTTGGTGGAGAAAATAGAAGACTTTACAGAGAGTTGCAGCTTGCTTACATAGTAACAGATGATAAAAATCCCACCAATCATCCAATGTATTCTGTGGATAAAGACCTTGGTTCATGCATATTACAGTTCACTGAAGAGGATAATTTTGCTGGTCTGCTACAAGTGGAAAAGGTAAATCAAATTAAACACAGCAGAGGAGAAGAAGATGCACTGTGGCAGTTGTACTTTGATGGATCCTCATGAAAAGAGGGTGCTGGAGCTGGAGTTTTACTCATTTCCCCTGGGGGTGAAACAGTGAAACTCATGTATAAGTTGGAATTTGTTACCACTAACAACACTGCTGAGTATGAAGCTCTGCTACTGGGATTGAAGGCTGCTAAAGATTTAGGAATTCAACAAATTGCTGCATTTGGCGACTCCGAACTAGTTGTTCAGCAGGTGAAGAACAACTATCAAGTAAAGCAGGGTTTGCTGAAAGTATATCGGAATGAGGTATGGGATATGCTTGAAAACTATTTTATAGCATTTAATATCACTCATATTCCAAGGAATCATAATGAGACTGCAGACTCATTAGCTTTGGCAGCCACACATTTCAAAATCCCTAAGACCACTTAGCTAAGGTATCCCATAGAGGTGAGGTATAGACCATGTGTGCCTGATAATGTGAAGCACTGGAGGGTTTTCGAAGATGACATTGAAATCAAAAAATTCCTTGAGCTTACAGATGATTTTTCAAATGCTCAAATTGCTCAGGAGGAGGATGAGGGGGATGAACAGTTAAATGAGTTTGCTGCGGAAGAGATAGCAGGTCATAAAATCATTGAGTTGAAGAGCAACTTCATTCCAAAAGGTCTAGTACCTTTAGAAAGAATATTTACAAAGGATGATACACCTTCAAAGCCAGTGGTTCAATCTTCAGAAGACAATGTAATGGACTGCAATATTGGTTCAGCAGAACATCCAAAGATGGTAAAAAATTCTAAATCTCTAACAGCTGAACAAAGAAATAGATATATCAAACTTTTGAAAGAACATGTAGATGTATTTGCCTGGTCTTATCAAGAACTAAGAACTTCTGATACAACAATTATTCAGCACAAGGTCCCTTTGAAGCTCAATGTTAAGCCTTTCCGACAGAAACTAAGAAGAATCAATCCAGCTTTGTTCCCTGTAATTGAAAAAGAAATAAAGAAGCTGCTGGATGCAAAGATAATAGTGCCTCTCAGGTACTCTTCCTGGGTTGCTAATTTGGTTCCTGTCAGAAAAAAGAATGGGGAAATTAGATTATGTATTGACTTCAAAAATCTGAATAGATCATCATTAAAAGACAACTATCCTCTTCCCAAGATTGAACAGGTTTTGTAGCAAGTAGTTGGAGCTCAGAGGATCTCTAAGGTGGATGAAAAAGCACAGCTGTACAGAGCCAAGATTAAAAACAGATTTGACAGGAACATTAAAGAAAATACTTTCATAGAAGGTGAGATGGTTCTAAGATGGGATGCAAGAAAGGAGCAAAAGGGTAAGCATCGTAAGTTTGACAATCTTTGGTTTGGCCCTTTTCTGGTATCAAAAGTTTTAGAGAATAATACTTTTATCTTGCAGTCTTTGGAAGGTGAGGAGTTGTCCAGCCCTGTTAATGGGCGATTCCTCAAGTATTTTTACAGTTTATAGGAGCATTTTTACTGATCATTGTACATACCGGTGAGTGAATCATAATAAGACTCCATAGCCCAATGGAAGTTTTGCAGACAGGTAGATTGTTAAATTTTTTGAATTTACTTCAATATGATCTAGGATCTTAACTGAGAGAACAACATGTACAGCATATCTACAGCATATCAATCATGGAGACAATAATGCAAGCACACAAGAGACACAAAGATTTACTTGGGGAAAACCATAAAGGTGAAAAACCCCAATAACTTCCTCAGAGATAGATAGAGCAATGATACAACCAACCAAGAGAGATAGCCATAACCTAGCAGCAGATCCTCCTCCTCCATAAGTGCGCCACTCCTCCTTGAGTGCATGTGTGAGAAGTGAGTGAGCAAATAGAGTGCCTCCCACACTCTATTTATACTTGAATTGACTTGCCTTTTTACCTAACTCATGTAGGCTCGAACTTAACCACATAACATAATGCTGAGTGGGCCGACCCCCAATAGGGTAGTCTAATAACCCTTTGACCCACATGGCCGACCCCCAATAGGGTGGTCTAATGACCCTTTGACCCACATGACTTATACAGGGCCGACCCCAAACAAGGTGGTCTAAAAACCCATCAAGTATAAGTTACGACACTTACAATATAAATGACGACACTTCCTTATAGAGGAATAATACCATCTCTATAGGAATACAATATCCATATATGTGAAATACATTCTGAAGTTACATATACATCAACACTCCCTCTTAACTAGGAAGGTATTTCTCAGCACAGTTCTTCTAGCACAAGTCATCTTCTCTGGGTAATCGTCACTGGATAATCGTCATCGAGTCATCATTATCGTCACTGCTGCTGCTATCTCAATCAATCTCTGAATCTACTCGTCATAGGAAGTTCTACAGAGCCAATCCTTTTTCATACTGGATGTAGGCCCACCACCTGCAGGTCTTCATCATCACTGGCCATACTATGGAATCCTCAGGACTTATTACGTGCATCACAAAACCTCGAAAGAGCATCCCAGGATGTTACAGGTACACAACTCCGACCTGTAGGATCTCCCAGGGCGCTATTACATGTGACCCCACCACAAAACCTCGAAAGAGCATCCCAGGATGTTACAGGTACACAACTCCAACCTGAAGGATCTCCCAGGGAAGAAATTACATGTGGTCACCACAAAACCTAGCAAGAGCATCTCAGGATGTTACGGGTACACAACTCCGACCTGAAATCTCCCAGGGCACAAATTACATGTGGTCATGGAAAAACCTCGAAAGAGCATCTCAGGATGTTACGGGTACACAACTCCGACCTGAAATCTCCCAGGGCCCAAATTACATGCCATAGGACAAAACCTCGCAAGAGCATCCCAGGATGTTACAGGTACACAACTCCCACCTGAAGGATCTCCCAGGGCACAAATTACATGTCATCCCAGAGCAATGTCTCGAAAGAGCATCCCAGGCTGTTACGGGTACACAACTCCGACCTATAGGATCTCTCAGACATGCTCATCTGCACAACCTGATCCACGGCCACAGAGTATCAACCTGATACTCAACATACATCATCCTGATGTACTCATGATCATCCTGATCATCATCACTGCAACGTCCTGCTGCATGTCATCTGGAGCAACATCCTGAAGCTCATCATCCATGATCATCCTGATCATCACTGCAACATCCTGCTGCATGTCATCTGGAGAAACATCCTGAAGCTCATCATCCATGATCATCCTGATCATCACTGCAACATCCTGCTGCATGATCTACCTGATCATCAATGCATCTAGCTGATGCATACCAAGTATCTACCTGATACATATCATCATCCATGATCCTCCTGATCATACAATGTATCCACCTGATACAAATACAAATACATGATACATATCACCATACATGATCCATCTGATCATACAATGTATCCACCTGATACATATACAGATACATGGTCCAAGCATCCAACATGATGCATATACAAAATACATACACATGATCCAACTGATCATATCCAGCATCAACATGATGCGTACATACATACATAAAAATGATCCAACTGATCATATCCAAGCAGAAACCAGAACATCATCCTGATGCTCATCATCCAGCGCTTACATCCACAGCCATGTGAAGGATCCTCCTTCCAACATGCTTGGAATGGCTTCAGCAAATGTGTCCATCACTTCTTCCTCGAAGTGTCCTCGATCTGAAGAACGCCAAGCCTCTCTCTGAAGTACTCGAACTTCACCCTGGCTAGTGGCTTCATCAGCACATCTGCAATTTGCTCGTCTGTCGCAACATATAGGAGCTTCACAGCTCCTCTCTGCACCATATCCCTGATATAGTGATATTTGATCTCTATGTGTTTCGACCTGTCATGAAACACTGGGTTCTCGGACAGCTTCACACAACTCTGGTTATCACAGAAGATACCAGTAGCCTCCAACGGGAGATCAAATAACTCAGACAGTAGCTTCCGTAGCCATACTGCCTCACAACCATCTGAACAGGATGCAACATACTCTGCCTCAGCTGTACTCAGTGCTACGCAGGACTGCTTCCTGCTGAACCAAGAGATCACACCTGATCCCATACTGAAGCAACACCCAGATGTGATCTTCCTATCTGCAGCACTGCCAGCCCAATCTGAATCAACATAACCCTGCAGGTTAAACTTTTGATTCGCCTCATACCTGAGCCCATAATCCACTGTACCCTTCAGGTACCTCAGAACATGCTTTACAACAACCAGGTGAACACTCCTCGGATCCGTCAGGAACTGGCTCAATGTGTTCACAGCAAAGCAAATGTCTGGTCTTGTGTTCGTCAGGTACATCAAGGACCCAATCATCTGACGATACATAGAGACATCAATCTGCTCAGATGAAGCATCACATAGAAGCTTCAGATTCGATGTCATAGGTGTGGCCATGGCCTTGCAGTCCATCATCCCGAACCTCTTCAGGATCTCTACTACATACTTCCTTTGTCCAAGGAAGATTCCATCACTCTGCCACACCTCCATGCCAAAAACAAATAGTGCATCATCCCCAAGTTCTTCATCTCGAACTCGGCAGTAAGCTTCCGCTGCATGTCGGCAATCAATCTATCCTCACCTGATACAAAGAGGTCATCCGCATACAAAAGTAGTATCACTGGATTGCCTTCCTCAACCTTGTAGTAAAGGTTGGAATCCACTTTACTCTTGGTAAAGCCCAAACTGGATAGAAAGCTGTCTATCCTACCATACCAAGTTCTGCACACATATATGACTACACCATGTTGTCTTGGAATTCATCTGGTGCATCTTCTATTTCATCACTTTTATATTTCTCAATGCTGCCATCTGCAACATGCTTGATCTGATAGTTCCAATTGGAAGTCATAGCAAACTTCCCTTCATGTCTTGGGATTACATCCCAAACATCATTCTTCATGATCGACGGATCATGGCATTTCATTTCTTCATCCCAGATCCTGGAAACTTCAATATCTTCAATAGATATCTTTGTTGCTGGAACAAAATGTTGTAGTTCTTCTTTTGTAGGAGAGGCATACGATCTTTCCTACACAACAAGTTAAATTGCATGATTAGAAAACATCTCATAGTTTTCAGAACAAATTCTTACACATAAAGAAATATGCCATACAGTCATGCAATTATCTTAGCCAATGCTTCAATACAACATTTATCCATATTCCGTAACTTTCTAGATGCCTTCCAATCTCTACCAGAACATTGTTAAGAGTGTGCACAACTCCCAACATGTCAGCAAAGAGGTTTCATTCTAAATAAGTAGCAATGGAATGTTGTACAGTGCCATAGGCCACTTACCCATGCATATTAGGAGTATATTGTTCATCAATGCAATTATTCTAATATGCATAATACACAACTTAATTCTAGGAACATCAGTATATACATTATTGAACAGTATTATTTAAGAAATGATAATTCAAATACTTATCTTTGTTTGTTCGTTGGGTGGACTCCCTCTGAGTCTTCGCTTCCTTGCAGGAGCTGCTGGAGTCCTAATCTGAAGTAGCTTCTTCTACACCTTTCTGTTGTGGGATGTAAAGAGATGGTCAACTCCCTCTGAATATCTGCATCCTTTCATAAATCACTGGAGTGTACTCCCTCTTGATCTTTGCTCCCTGGATTACCTGTCCTTGAACTTATATACATTCTCGATCCCTATGCATGCTTGTTAGTATCATCATTGTGTTATCCTCTAGGTCTAATCATACATTCATTAGTATACTATTAAAACACAATAATCTCAAGCATGTATAGTCATGATCATTTCAAACATAAATAATAAGCATTATCATTCAAGGTTTATGTAGGATTCTTATGGTTAGTCAAATCATAAGAAACATAACATGTCTAAACCTATAATTACTCAAACCTGTGACTCTTCAGGTTAGTTGAATCATCAATCAAGATAAGAGATATAATATGCATAAAACCTGTGATTATTCAAACCTATACCTTCATGATTCTTCTGGTTAGTCATATCATCAATTATGGTAAGAAATATAATATGCATACAGCCATGACTTATTCAAACCTACAACTTCATGGATAATCATTATCAAACAACACAACAATATAAGATCCTAACACAAGGTAGGATTCTATCTTGATATAGGAAAAACATACCTAGATTGGCATGCTAGCTATTTATGTCTAACATACTCACATGATGTCTTCTTGTTCTTCTTCAATGACTTGTGCTAGTAACCTGTATATCTCATAGGTTAACTATTACAAAACCAAGTTATACATACCTCGTAAATGGATCTTCTATGAGATCCATGACAATGGATGAGTCTTTATCCTCATGTCATCATGATCATATGTTCTTGAACTGGAACATGATTTGTCTTTCTTGGTGTACCTTTCATGTTAGTAGACAACATAAACCTCATACAACACCATAATGCATTAGTACAATCATAAGTGTCAACACCCTAACCAATGAATATCTTCTATCATGCATTCATAATTTTGTTAAGGTGATACGACAAATCTAAAATCAAGATTGTACTAACCGTAATAACATGAAGACAAACATACCATAAACTTAAGCATGAACAAATCTCAAAACATACCTCGATGAGTCATACCTGTCGAGATCGCTTGTAATCTTCTTATGTAAGGCCTTAGCCTCATCTCCCTCTGAAACAGGAACTCCTTCACTTATGCAGGTGACCAATCCATCTTCTTCTAGGATTAACCCAATCCACTTGATTTGCAAGAACTGGACCTAGAGCTGGATATGGGTTTGTTAGAGAAACCCCAAAAATTCAAACTTTGAATTTCAAACTTTTGACAGGATAGAAATATGCGCCTTAATGAGCTGATCAAGCTGGTATATTCAGAATTTGAAAACTGCAAAGTTTCACTCCTCAATTTTGCCTTTGAAACTTCTGGATTCACTGGACGTGACCCTGAACTGGGGTTTGATGAAGCCCACTCTTCTTCCCAATCAAAAGGTTTGATCCAAAGCTCTAAGCTTCTACTTTTATGAGGAGCTTCCAGCCATGGTCACAGATTTCAAAAAATTCTCATTTTTACAGAAGCCCTAATTTTCCACTTTTCTGATCAAAGTCCCGAACTAGGGTTTGATCAAGCCCGGCCTTCTTCCCAACCAAAAATTTTGATCTTGGTCTCTAAATTTCTATTTTGATGAGTAGCATCCAGCCGTGGTCTCCGATTACAAAAATTCCAACTTTCTTCAAAGCCCTAAATTCCGGAAGCCATGAGTGAAGGTACTCAAAAATAATTCTGTTTTGACAGAAATATGTACCTGATTGTTTCTGGTGTAACTCCGAACTTTTTGATCCACAGGGTCTGAAAACGTTTTCTGAGATAGCCTGACCTATTATATTTCCATCCTAATAGGTCTGACCTCAATTGGATTCTCTGAGAGAGAGTTATGCCAAATGTCGCAACGTGACCTGTTTTGGGATAAAACAGGAGAGCGAACTTGTACGGC
The DNA here is from genome assembly GCA_027924585.1 of Larix kaempferi. Taxonomy (NCBI): domain Eukaryota; kingdom Viridiplantae; phylum Streptophyta; class Pinopsida; order Pinales; family Pinaceae; genus Larix; species Larix kaempferi. The sequence continues at coordinate 6,133,224 of BSBM01000401.1, read as the reverse complement.
GTGCCACGTGTCACTGTTTGAAATTCGGCCTCTAAAAAATTTTCCTGAGATAGACCAGCCTGTTATCTTTCCATCCTGACAGTTCTGACCTCAATTGGACTTTCTGAAAGAGATTTATGCCAAGTGTCGCAACGTGACCTGTTTATGGGATAATACAGGAGAGCTAACTTGTACGGAGTGCCACGTGTCACTGGTGAAACTTCGGCCTCTTAAAATGTTTTCTGAGATATTACAGTCTGTGTACTACCTGTCACTTTTTACGAAATTTCATTTGGAGCTTCCTAGCCCAAGTTATGACATTTTTCCCAAGGTCACCTGATTTTGACTCAGATCTGGAAGAGGCAGAAACCCTATATTGCACAGATCATAAATCACAAAGTACAACGAATTAGAGGTTTTCCTTTGGACACAAGGTACCTGGAGATTTAATCTTTGTCCTGTAACAATTTTAGATCCGAAAACTTCGCCAAAACGGATTTATAGTGAAAGTGCTACGATGACTGGTTTTTGCTATATCAAGCCCTAGCATCGTAAGTGCAACAAGTGTCATACATGCCATATCATGCCTTCTTTCAGGCTAGCTCTGATACCATGTTAAATTTTCTGAATTTACTTCAATATGATCTAGGATCTTAACTGAGAGAACAACATGTACAACATATCTACAGCATATCAATCATGGAGACAATAATGCAAGCACACAAGAGACACAAAGATTTACTTGGGGAAAACCATAAAGGTGAAAAACCCCAATAACTTCCTCAGAGATAGATAGAGCAATGATACAACCAACCAAGAGAGATAGCCATAACCTAGCAGCAGATCCTCCTCCTCCATAAGTGCGCCACTCCTCCTTGAGTGCATGTGTGAGAAGTGAGTGAGCAAATAGAGTGCCTCCCACACTCTATTTATACTTGACTTGACTTGCCTTTTTACCTAACTCATGTAGGCTCGAACTTAACCACATAACATAATGCTGAGTGGGCCGAACCCCAATAGGGTGGTCTAATAACCCTTTGAACCACATGGCCGACCCCCAATAGGGTGGTCTAATAACCCTTTGACCCACATGACTTATACAGGGCTGACCCCAAACAAGGTGGTCTAATAACCCATCAAGTATAAGTTACGACACTTACAATATAAATGACGACACTTCCTTATAGAGGAATAATACCATCTCTATAGGAATACAATATCCATATATGTGAAATACATTCTGAAGTTACATATACATCAACATAGATAAGATAGCAGACAGAAGGCACTGGTCTACAGGTTCTTGAAGCCTCGCAGGGAGGTCTTCATCCCGCAGCTGGAGCCAGATGTTAAGTTAGTAATTTGTTCTTTCAAATTTTGTTTGATTTGCATTTTATTTTAATTTATCGATTTGTTTTAATTTGATTTTTCCCTCTTTTAGGAAATTTTCTGTAGTTTTTATATGAATTTTTGGGCTTGCTTTTGAAATTTTCAAGTTTTTAACTTTAGGTTTGTTTTTTGTTTAAAGGGTTTTAAAAGTAATCATATCAAATAATGGGTTCATAGACCATATTCTAAGTATAGTCATGCATAATCATTACTCTAACAGCTTTAAAACTCCATGCAAAATGACAAAAAGCTGAAGAAAAGTGCCAAAACAGTGTTAAAATTATTCTTGTAGCGCTGGAGCTCAAAATCATCAAAGGCGCGCTACAAGAATATCGCGACTCCAAAATTCCTCCAATTTTTTAACAAATATTGGCACGTTTTGGAATGATGAATGACTAATGACATTTTTTAGAGAATTTTCTACATGCTGATGCAGGGAACATCATGATTCCAAGTGGTTACACATTGTGAGGAAATCGTTTGAGAATTCTGCTCTGTTTTTTTTCCTATTTTGGGTTACTGAAGTCAAATGCATACCATGAGCTGATGGAGAGGAAATTTTGAAAACAAAAAGAGGTTTTTGTTCATAATATATACATATACAAAAACCTCTCTCAGTTTTGCAACAGCTGTCAAGTTTTGAAAGATTCAGTTTAATCTTTGCAGCCTATTTTTCAGGGATGTTAAATATTTAATATTTTCTTGTTTTAGTGTTCATCTTGTGGGGAATATTCTGATTGATTGGAGATGAATTTTTAAAAACCAAGAGAGGTTTTTGTTCATCACGGACCCATTTACAAAAACCTCTCTCAGGTTTTACATCGGTGTCACCAATTGAGAGATATGGAAGCTTCTTTGACACCTATTTTCCAGAAATTCACCATATTTGCCAGGAATCCGATTTGTTATTTTTAGTTAATTAGTTGAGTTAGTTAGTTAATGTAACTGCTCGGTAGTTTCAATTTCGACTTAATGAAGGGGAAATAGAACCACTTCTTTGTAATTATAAAAGAGGGACAAAGGGACTGAAGAAGGGTTCTGATTTTTGGGAGCTTCAGGAGGTCTCCAGATTACCTTTGTCTTCAGACTTGTTCAGAGCTAAGTAAGATGACTCTTGTAAGCATTTGCTGATGAAATTATGAGATATAGATGACTTTTACCCTTCAATTTTATGTGTTGGCTTCATTTTTCAGTTTATTTAGTTGCTTAATAGATATATTCATTGCTGGTTTATGTGTATCTACTGGTGATGCTTGTCTTTTATGAATGAACCTCAACATTGTATTTCTGTTTGATCTTGTTGGATATATCATGCATCTTTATTATCTTTTGTTTATGATTTAGTTATTATTTTGCTCATGAATGTATTCCCTGATTGTTCCCAAAACTTTACAACCACAAAACCTTTCAAAAACCTAAAACCTAATTTATTTACTGAGTTTTATTTGAGATTGTGTTGGCTTGTTTCTTTGGCCTTGGAAACAATTTCTGGCACAAACACTTATCAACTCTAAATATCATAGAAATGTCTTTGAAGAGGGACTATGTTTTTGGGTCAAGATGATGTCTTCATAAAACTATGAATCTAGGGTTTTCACCCAACTATCATGTTTGTCACAATCCCCTTCTGCAAGTGATACCATTGAATCTTCAAATATCCAAGTGGATCCTACAAATTGAAGAGTAAATTAGAAATACTATGGATATATTTATTAAATCTAATACAAACTAATTAAAAACATAATCATTATCTACGATTAATTATGTGTACAGATTAACTTAAGTTGAGGCCTACAATGTAACATAGTTCTTAAACAAAATGTTTCTCATTGGATCTAGGAATAGTATTATGAAAATATTACTTTTGGGAGAAAAAATTGTCAATTGACGAGGAATTTTAATGATGTTTCTTAAAATTCTAAGTCTCACATGGGAAAAATGAGAAAAATAGAAAACCTTGACATTAGATTAACTATGAGATTAATCTTGGCATAACTCCAAAAACATAAAAGTATAGTTAGATCCTAGCACAACATCAAACGCCCCAATTCCTCCAACAAAAGTAGAGCATGTAGACATGGATTCAATCTTACAAAAAAATCCAACCCTTCATGTACATGTTCTTATGGTTGGCATGAATGAGCATGGCATGAATTAGACAACTTAGATCAAGAAAGGGAAACAATGCCTTTAATTGAATTCAAAGATGTTATATACTTAATATTACTAGAGCCTCCACCATACTTTCACAATTCAACAATCATAAAACATGTCATAATGAAAACTAGGAAGAAAGGTATACCTATGAACATTTAATATCACTAGTGTGGAGAAACAAACTCTACAAATATACATTCAGATAAATTTTAAGTAGTCCACTTTAGAGATAAACCTAGACTATCATAATTGTAATTAGATACTCAAATTCAATAAGAAATTAAAAATATGATTCTTTGATGAGAAAAAAAGAATTGTTAATCATGGATTCAGTCATGGCTTCAAAGGTTGTCCCCCAACAATCAAAAGCTAAAGGGTGGGTCATGGTTTGTCGACATGTTTTCCCATCAATGATAAAAATCCCAAAAGTGTGGAAGTGTCTCATCTCTTCCATGCATAGTTATTATATATTACATTGAAGCAATAACATGCATTTATTGTGATTCAAAAATCAATTTGACCAAAGTGTTTCTTGAAATTATATATTAGTAATTGCTCCAAAATGTGTAAAGAAATGTGGATAGAAATAAAAAAATGGACCTTCACATCACACAATTCATTTGAGGAATGTTAGATTTGCTAATTTTTACCCTTGTCTTCTCAAATAATCGTATCTCAACTGAAGTCTATTTTCCTTCATCTTTGAGGGTGCCAAATTATGGATTTAAATTGGGTCATAGATGGGTCTCTCCATATATATATGTATGTGTGTGTGTGTGTAGAGAGAGAGAGAGAGGGGGGGGGGTTAGATTTATTTATAACAAACATGGAAAGGACTACCTTGTAATTTGATTGTGTTTACCAACCTGACATATACATATATCAACCCAAGCTAAACCACGACCAATCTCTTCCAACTACTTTTGCAAGCACAAGGAAATAAAGTCTACGATGCAATTTTGGGTGTAATTGGAATTGTTTAAAAGTACCTACCATATATCCCATGATGCTTGGAGAAGGTCACAAATCAATATGCACGATGTGCAACTCCTCTTTCGACACAACCTCAAAGGACTAATACATGTTGGTGGAGAATGTAGAATTAAGCAGTTGGAATTAGAATCAAGACTAACAAAGGCAGAGGAAGAATTATCCTTTCTATCACAATCTAAATTCACCTAGAAAATGTGACAACCTCAATCCATTTCATAAGTAATATATGTATATCAACCCAAGCTAAACCTCGACCAATCTCCTCCACCTACTTTCACAAGCATAAGGAAATCAATTCTATGGTGCAATTGTGGGTGTAATTGGAATTATTTAAAAGTACCTACCATATATCCCATGATGCTTGGAGAAGGTCACAAATCAATATGCATGATGTGTGAATCCTCTTTCGACATAACCTCAAAGGACTAATACATGTTGGTGGAGAATGCAGAATTAAGCAGTTGGAATTAGAATCAAGACTAACAAAGGTAGAGGAAGAATTATCCTTTCTATTGCAATCTAAATTCACCTAGAAAAAGTGACAACCTCAATCCATTTCATAAGTAATATAGGAAATCAAAGCTCACTGATAATACATGAAGTGGGAAGGCTACAATTTTGTGATTATCCTATGTCACAACCCATTTGTTGTCAATCTCTATGGTTTATAAAGCACACTCTTAACCTTGAAAATAATTGTACAAAGTTCATAAAGCTATTTTCTCCAAGGGATTATAACATCTTAGTATGCCCACAAATTTCTATTAACCTATGTAGACATTCCTTAATGGAAATTCTATGGAACATAATGAAACATAAGTATGGTTAACAATTTTATGAAGTTTATACATTGCATTGTCAAGTTTGAGGCTCAGGAAACAATGTTTTATCCCTTTTTAAGGTTTTCTTCTAGAGTATAAGTTGATATTTTCCTTGGGTTTTCACTAAAGGTGATTAAGATTCAATTGTACAATAAGTCTCCATTAAAAATATTCAAAAATTGGCCTGCAAGGTACCTCTTGTTCATGCTATGAAAGCTAAGGTTCTCTTAATCATGCATATAATACATGCCATATCCGACAACGTATGAAGGACCATAAAGGAATGTAATAATTCATAGTGTGTTGAGGCTTGTAATTATACAATGATGGTTAAACCTTAAGAACTCAACTGACTTTGTGCTAATTTTGAGGCAAATTATATTCTGTCATTGGACAATCATATTAGGGAAAAGTCTATTTCCTCATTACATGAAGCATGTAGCTACATGATGATGGAAAACCTTAAGTGCTCGACAGACTTTGCACTCATCCCAAGGAAATGTTTGTTGCATCATCGCATTATAATTTTGAGGTAAAGTATATTTCCTCATTGGATGGATTCCATCCAATGAGGAAATAGCCTTTGCAATGAGATGACCATCCAACAATGCAATAGAATTTTCCTTGGGATGAGTGCAAAATATATTGAGCTCTTAAGGTTTGTCATCATCACATAGCTACTGGGATCAACACACTATAATATATTGCATCATTGGATGTCCTCATCCAATGATGTAATAAACTTTGCTCCAGTATGATCATCTCAAGCACAATAGAGTTTTCCCTAAAAAATTTGCACTCTACTAAATGCCTAAGGCTCGCACAATATTGTATTCCTTTGACATATGTAGTAAATTTGACAATGAGAATATCCAACTATATCAGTAGATACAATATATACACTGAAGGCGTTTTCTCTTGAGAAAGGGTTTGCATACACTCTTCATAAATTTGTTGTCTTCCTGGCCAGTTGCTTTACACCATGCATATGTCATGGCCAACGACTGGTTATCTCTTGCTTGCTAATATTTTAAAACTGATGGCTGAAATAAAATATATTACATAGTATCTAACCAGTAGTTGATTGTAGCAGACACGTGGCATAAAATGAGTGGCCAGGTAGACATCGAATCTATGCATAGTGGTTGCAAACTGATGAGTCCCAAATTAGGTACTCTATATCCTTTTTATGCCACACAAGCACAATAATGGATAAGGAAAATACCTCTGTTTGTGGGGTATAATGCATTTGTCTTGATGATTTAATAAAGTAGTTTAGAGATTATTCTTTTATGCTTAAAGGCATTTTCTATGAGCTAATTATATGGAAATAAGTATGTATGAGCAGGCGCATGTGATTTAGGAGACAACAAGCAAATCCAGCTCGAAGACTGAAAGACCATGAGTGGCTCAACGCCCTTTCTCCTGATTTATAGAAGAAAACTTCTGTTTAGCAGGATCGACATTTAAAGCATAGAGTTTGGTTATGATTCAGAATAGTTATATATATGGACCTCTTGGGTAGCAAGGGGTTCCTGTTGGCATTTTTTTAGAACTTATATTCAGCATATTTTATTTGAGCCAGTTCTGTTCTAAGACTTTTTCTGAGATATGAAGTTACGATTTTATTAATGGAATTGGTGTTATTTCAAGCTTCGAGTTTATAAGTTTTTTCCACTCCTGAAATACGGGTTGGGGAGGGCCCCCTCAACACGTAGGTCAAGAGCCTCGTTTTACTTCAGGTATTTCTCATGTGTTTTGCTAATTGGTTTAATCATCATAGTATGTAAAGTACTTTGATAATGGTTTGAACAGTACATTCTATTTCAGTTCAGCGATTTTTCTCCGTAGTTCGGTAATACCAATTCTGTATTTTTGTTGTACATGCATTATGCGCAGGCATATTTTACCCCTGTTTTCTAGCATTTTATATTAATTCTAGACAACGATTCAGATTTGCAATTCCATGCATATTTCCCTTATCTAAGTTCGATCATATAGAAGTTAATTGTTTCAGTTCTTTGATTTGAATAGAGTAATGATCATCACTTTCGGTATTAGATTTGAATAGATAAAAGTTTGATTGATTGTCAGTATTCAATTCTTAGATTAAATTTCCAGCTTTCAGTATTTTATTTCTAGATTAAGTTTACCAAGCTTTTCAATATTTACTTCTTAGACCAGATTTACAGTTTTCCAGCATTTAATTCTTAGCATAGAGATCTACCAGTTTCATCATTTCCAGTTCATAGATTTACAACCTTTTTATATTCCTTCATTCTTTGTTTAGAAACAACTCACTTCCATTTCCTTTTTGAGAAACCTTTAAGATACATCCCAACACCCTGAACGACGAAGACCATCCTATAGAGCACATACAGTGCTTAGCACCTCTTAAGTTTGTACGCTCCTTGGTCGATAATTAAAGTTTACTTCGGGTTTAGCTGCCTTAATTAGCCATCCATTCCTGGAGTCCACCACAAACCCTTTCTCAAGAAAAAACCCCTTCAACGTAAATATTAATCTTATGTAGAGTAAGAGTGATGACTATAGAGGGGATCACCATCCTCATGGATTATTTGAGGCCATGGGATTGAGCACTATGCAACCCTATCCTGATGTGAAGGTCGAGGTGGGGTTTTGAATATATACACAATTTTGTTAAAGCAGAACACGAGATCAAGTCATGTTAGAGATCAGAAATATGCTACATAAATACAAAGGAAACAAGTTAATCATAATGATACCAGGTGACAACCGTTATCATGAATCCAATACAAGACTAGGAATTTTATAGTAGTGGCTTGCTAAAGGGCCATGGACTTACCAATAGTATGCGGTGTTTCATGTGACCATAGTATTAAGGAATATTTTCTTTATCCCATGTGATTAACACCTACAAGGAGTTGTGTGTGCACTAGACTTATATAAGAACACCCCGATTATTTGAGATGATGTCGATTGTCAAAATTTGTGTAGAAATGATTTACCTACGTGAAAGTAAAATTTTAAATTTATGGGGGGTTAAGTGAATATGTCCTTTCCACATCTTGATGGCCCTACTTCACGCGGGGATCATGGAATTCCTAAAATAATTTTCTGGGGACAACGATACACATGTGTTGCAATGAATTGAGGAAGTAACCCATGTGGTTGTGTAATGCAATTCATTAAAGGGCATTGGGTCCAGTAGTAATATTATATTTATATTAGATAGCTCGGTTCCATGCTCTGTATGTGACAAAAAATGTTAATTGATTATTATTTTTTTGTTAGAATAACCCTGACTTGCGATATTGGCCTTTGGTCTAAGAAACCATGACCTAGGGGCATCTACGCCCTCAAAATCACCCAGGGATTGCACCCGACTTGGGCCACACCAACCCTCAACTGGTTGAATTTTGGGTGTCTCCCCCTACCTAGGTCACCCCTAAGGGGAATTTAACCGAGGTCTCCCTTCTGACAAGACCCACACCTTAACCAAATGAGCTAGTGAGAATTGATAGTTATTTGATTAATTTAAAAAAGTAATTATGTTTAATTTTATTTGAATAATTAATTTTAAAATTATATTTGTAGAATCTTTGTGAAATATATAATACAGTAAGTAGGCGGATCCCTTTCACTTTTGTTGAACACTTCTATTTATATTTGTCCCTCCTTTTTGGCACCACTTAGTCTTCAGCATAAACACAAGTTGGGGAAGGGTAGGATTTTAATACAAAAAAAACTCTATCCCCCATTTGCATTTTTTTAGAATTTTTGCTCTATTCTAGATCACCCCAATTACCTTTATTGTTGGGTTATAGTAGTCAACAAACTTGTGTAACACGAAGGCCCTTCCCTTAGTTGATTCACCTTCTTTTAATCACAATATTGGGACTCTTAAGTAGCGTTAAATAGCATTCATCAAGGTGAGTTACTAGATAATATATGATATCAACATTACAATATTTGAGGAGGTCATTGTCATCAAATATTTTTTCATAATCATAAAATTTGACTAGGCAGTATCATTAAACTTGTAATAGTAGTTTGAGGGTACAAACACATTTGCATCTCTTGATCCATCTTACCGCTTAATTGAGATCTTGAATATATCAATATTTAAAATGGCATTATACTCTAAACCATAGGAAGAATGAGAATTTTACAATAGCTTAGTTTGATGGGATATTCATACCCACCTAATAGACTATAGGGGTCATCAATGGTTACAACATCATGGGAAGTATCCCCTCTTCGACCTCTTCTCTGGCACCTCTTTTCCGACACTTGGGTTTCCTATGAACTTGTCTTGTCCGACATGCCTCTACTGTAATATGGGTTGAAAGCTAAAACATTATGCACTCACATGGAGAGAACAAATGAAGATTAAACCTCGGGAACACGCTGCTGATTTGAGCACATACAATATTGTAGAGTTGGGGTGAATCACTAGGAGAGCGACCGTCATGATGAAGTGATATTGATAATGATGATCTTGTTCATGGGATTGAGGGTGGGAAAAGTTGTTCTAAAGGATTTGTGTAAGGATCTATAGCTCATGTTTTTTGATAGTGGCGAATGTGCTCCCCGAGTTTCTATTTAATGGTATCTTTGGAGGAGTTTTATGTCTATGAATTTCTGAAGTTGAATATCATATGAGTGTTTGTGTTGTGTGCTAAGATTTGAATCCTCAATGCTCGTGGATTCGTTGAGTTAGAAGATATACAAACTTCAAAGTATGTAAAATTGATATCTTCATAGATGTTGTTCACATACACATATGAAGTTGAAGATCATACAGGGTTGGTGAAGTGTACGAACCTTCAATATCTAATTGGTTTTGGATGTTATTAGTTAGAAGAGCTTCCAAGTTTGAAGACATTGGTAGATTTGAAGAATTTGTTGGAAAACGAATGTGTTAAGGTAAAGAGAATAAGGAGGTTGGAATAGATTACATGCTATTCTCCATGAAATCCCCACTTACATATACTCACCACAACTACACCCCACTTACATATACACACCAAAACTACCTATATCGCAGTTCAACTATTCAAACCTTGATTTTTGTGTATATGAAAAAGTAAATATATGAATTGAATTCCTATTGAATTCAAAGGAAATAACATGATAGAATTATGTAATAGAATAGGTGAGTGGGTTTGACCCCACATCATTCATCAGTGATTATCACTTCTTTGACTGGAATTGTGATTTTTACTTTGTTTCCCTATTCCACTCACAATATTGTACACATTTAGGGTCTAACAATGGATTTGACCCTTATGAGTTCAAGAAACCATGTGGAATAGACCCCATTATCCTCTAGTGGTCTATTAATAAGGATATCAAATCATGCTTTGAATTACGACTGTTAACGCCTAAAAATCGTACACATGTGACATTTCAGTGATTCAGCTAGTAAGGCATCACCAACATAAAGAATGTATCTCACCACAAGAATCCCCAATAGATCCAAAACATAGCATTAGTCTATAAGTGCCAAGAAACAGTCAAAAGAAAGAGTAGCGTGGGTAATACACAATCAACCCACGTTATAGTGAAGGTTATCTGAACAATTCCCACGCTACACCCGCACGAATTTTCCTTCGATAGTTGTGCTACTATCAAAACTACAAGACCACTAGCTTCTAGCGGCACATTGAAGACTCCATCCTCCCCAAGGACCCGAATTTGGGTCCTCACACACTTGGTGGCATTAATCATCCCCTTTTGTGTACCTTGGAACTAGTTGATCATGAAGGAGGTGAGTTCACATTTGGATCTAGTTCGGTTCCTCACACACTTGGTGGCATTAATCAACCCCTTTTGTGTACCTTGGAACTAGTTCCTGGAGGAGGTGAGTTCAAATTTGGATCTAGTTGTTTGTTGGCCATATCTTGGCCTATAAAAGGAAGCCATTGGTGTGCATTTTGTAGAGATAAAAAAAGAGCAAGGTTATGCTGCTGGATTTGAGTTGGAGCTTCCTCATATCCCACCATTTCCCAACATTATGAGCATTCCCAAGATCCCTTGCCACCTTCTTTCAAGGGGCAAGTGTTTCTCTCCATTGTTCTACCATCTACTTAGCAATTAGTTTGGATAAGAAAGGCCTCCCTAAGGGAGATTGTTGGATTCCATTGAAGCCTACACCTCCTAGGTGTTGTACAACTATACCATTGGGAAATACAAAAGTGGTTTAGCATATCTTGGATTGTTATTGGAGTTTGCATTCTCCCCCAATCTTTTTTATTTTTATTTTTATGAACATTTCTTTGTTTACATGTGAATTACTCTAACAATTTATTGTAGGATCACTTGGAGGAATACCAACCAACCAACATAGGGGCTCCAAGGACTGAGGCCTTGCTACAACCTACAAGGCATAACCCCTTACCAAGTGGAAGAGTGCACTTGTGCATTTTTTTCCACAACAACCACAATGCCATTTTTATTGCAAAGTTTAAGATGAAATGGTCTAAAAGAACTTGTTCAAGGAATACAAATCATTAGACATAAAGTGGATTGTCCATTTTAATTATAGTTTGTACAATAATTATGTAAACAATTTAAAGTTGATCCTCCATTTTAATTATAGTTTGGACAATAATCGTTAACATTTTGAATACTTTTTCAATCATTTGGAAGTACATAGTTTTTACCAAATAATTCATATTATTGGAGAGGCCACATTATTTGTCTTCCTCTTTTTGTTGCACTGGATTTTGATTTTAAAACATATAAAAGAGATCCATTCGAATAATGATCTTATTTGGTTTATGTTTTTGTTATTCATTGATTAAGTTAGAAACTGGATAAATTTGTGGATTGATATTGGATTTCATCCATAAAAATTAAGGTGTCGAATATTGAAGGAGACTTGTTATCTATTTTGACCTACAAATATAGAGAGGAGGTTTGCCAATTAATTGAAAAATGTCACAAGAAAATTTTGGTTTTCATTTATTATAAAGAATTTAAATATCGGTGAAAACTCATTCCAAGATAACTATTACCATGGAAATGGAGAGCTTGGATTCTATGCCCCTAGTTTAAATTCCAAGCTAAGGAAGTGATCTTGGTTGTTTACCAATTATTGATTTGTTTGGTTGGTGATTGGTTGTTGGATGGCGGCCTTCATTATTTTTAACATCTAGGAAATGATCTTGGTTTTTTACCAATTATTGATTTGTTTGGTTGGTGATTGGTTGTTGGATGAGGGGGACCTTCATTATTTTTAACATCGAGGGGAAATATACTTCCTTTGTTGTTATGTGTGTTTATGGAGCGGTTCAATGTAAAGGTGTGTTTTTTCTTTTTACTTTTAATTAAGTAGTGTAGAATAAATCGTTTTTCCTTTCCTAATTGTGCGAGGACAACTGGGTTTGGAAAAGAAGGGTAGTGTTATGGCCACTAACAATATTCATTTTTTCAAAGAAGTGGTTGTGCGCTCCCATGAAGAGGTCATTGATTAGCAGAGCCATCATGATTACTAGTTCATCCCGAGTCATACAATATTAAGATAGAGTGTATGGAAGCACAAACCTATTGAAATAAGATAAAGATCAAAATTAATCATAAGAAGTTTTTTTAAGATTCCAATTTTCCTTTCACTTTGATACCAACATCTCCATTTGGGACCCTTCGTTATGAAGAGATAGAATGTCAATCTAATGTTACATATCTATATGTTAGAGATTAACGAGCTCAACAATGGTTACTAATTATGTTCCCCACTTTCAATATTTGATGGGTCGTGCTCATCGAGAACAATTCTTACCAATTGCATTTAATGCACCATGACCACAAATATTTTAGTTTCTTCATGTTCCGAAGAGATTTACCCTAAATATCATACAATGGTCTTCAAAGAGGGGCTATGTTTTTGTGTCAAGTCAGTCTCTTCATCAAACTACGGGGCTAGGGTTTTCACCCAAATACCATGTTTGTCATAATCCCTTCTATAGGTGAGACCATTGAATCTACAATTCTCCAAGGGATTCTCCAAATTGAAGAGTAAATTCAAAATACTATGGGTATATTTCTTAAATATAATACAACCTAATAAAAATGAATAATTACCTATGGTCAAATATGTGTAGAGCTTGACTTAAGTTGAGGTCTACAATATATTATAGTTATTAAAAAAACACTTCTCGTTGGATCTAGGAATAGTATTATGAAAATATTACTTTAGGGAGACAAATTTGTCAAAGTGATGAGGAATTTTAAGGATGCTTCTTAATAGGCTAAGTCTCACATGGCAAAAAAAAAGAAAAAAAACAAACCTTGCATTAGAGTAACTATGAGATTAATCTTGGTGTAAATCCAAAAAGGGCATAGTATGTTTAGATCCTAACATAACATCAAAGGCCCCAATCCCTATATCGAAAGTATATGATGTAGACATGTATTCAATCCTAAAAAATGGCCAACACCTCATATATATTCTTATGATTAGCATTACATTAGGGGAATGAGCATGATATGAATTAGACAACTTATATCAAGAAAGGGAAACAATACCTTTAATTGAATTCAAGGAAGTTATATACTTAATATAACTAGAGCATCCACCATACTTTAACAATTAAACAAACAAAAATCATTTCAAAAATAAAAGCTAGGAAGAAAGGTATATCTATGAACATTTAATATTGCTATCAAGGAGACACAAGCTCTAAAAATATACATTCATATAAATTTTAAGTAGTATACTTTAAACATAAACCTAGACTATCAGAATTGTAATTAGCTACTCAAGAAATTAAAAACTAATTATTTGATGGAAACAAAAAAAATGCTAGTATTGGCTTCAATTATTGAAAGCCCAAAATTGTGAGTCATGTCTTCAAAGCTTGTCCCCATCTTGGCTTGCCAAGATTCAAAATCCAAAGGGTGGGTCATGGGTTATCCCCATGTTCACCCATCAATAATCAAAATCTCAAGAGTGTGGATTCAGTGTCTCTCTTTTACCATGCATAGTTATTATATATTACATTGAAGCCATAACGTGCATTTCTCATGATGAAAAAATCAATTGACCAAGGCATTTCTTAAAATTATATATTAGTAATTGCCCGAAAAGGTGCAAAGGAACATCGATATAATTAAAAAATGGAACTTTTGATCTGGTATCTTTTGTTCGATGACTAACTATCACATCAATTACATTAAAGAGCATGAACAAAGATTATGTCTAACATAAATAAATAAACATACACATGAAGAAAATACACCATAAAAGGATTGTACCAGACGTGATAATGGAGTTCGTCCACAAAGGGACTACGTATTTGGGATCGCTTCTCCAATGAGGATTGATCTATTAATTTGTGGTAAAAAATGATTCTCTTACAATGATCTTCTGATCTTGAGTTCTTGGCTCGCTTCTCCAAAACAAAAGCCACAAAGATTCACTACCAAATCCCTCATCACAATGCATAAATGGAATACCCACTTGAATAACATAAGTAAATTGAGATTCCTATGCACTAAGCCACCACTTCAAACTTTGTTACAAAGTATTTTTTACCCATAAAAGGAACAAAAATCCACTAACAAAAGAAAAGAGGCACGAGACCTTGGCATCCGAACTTGTATTGCAATGGTGGAGCATGGAAGTTTATACAGGAGAGTCCACGGTTTAAAAAGATACCAAAACTTGTTTTAAAACCAAATACCATACATGGCATTGGTTTTAACATCCCAACTATTATTACCATCCATTGGAAAAACAATATATATTTTTTATCATATGATATATAATTTCGTTGTCATATACCATGTCCTAACGTCCTTTAGGATGTGGCATATATTTGTAGCATATAAAATTGTGGCATAAATCTTAACACCACCCAAACTATGTCTATATTCGTGGCAATGTATTAACCACTTCCCCAAAAGTTAGGATTTGGATTTAAATTTAGGTGTGTACATTTCCATAACATGTTCCATGGGATTCGTCCCCTTTTGACCATATCTCAAAGCATCTCCTAAACTTTAGGATATGGTTTCCTAAACTTTAGGATATGGTTTCCAAGTATTTAGGTGGCCATGTCATCATATGAGGTAGGTATGTTGGTTACATTGTCATATTTTAATTCACTCTTGTTAAAACTTTAATTAAATGCCTTCCCTTTAAAATATTTAAAACATTAATAAAATTCACACCTTCCTCATGATGCCACATGTCACGAATTTGGAGCTCAACCTTGCCACTTGACAAATTCTTGTTGGACCATATGTCAACATTTCTTATTGGACCAGAAATTGGCACCAAGAGAAAATTTGCATAGATAGAGATGACGTCTCCAAAGGAGGGAGATGAAAATCCTTTTGGATCCGATAACAAATTCCTGGAAGCATTCATGAGTTTGAAACAAATGGTTGAAGAGTTGTATCGAGAATAAAAGGAAAGAAACGAAGGATGTGGTACTTCTATGTCAGGTAAATGATTAGGAGGTGGTTGTGACCCTCCTAAATCTCCAGTTTCTTCAAATGTTGCTTCTACTGCGAATCTTGAAACATGTATGTCTCATGTTCCTTTGTTGAAAGGAAAACATAAGGGAAAGTTCAGAAGGACTACTACTGTGAAAAGGAATGATGAGAGGCCTATTTTTTCTCACTATGAAAAGAAGGGCCATGTTGAGGATCGTTGTTGGAAATTGCACCCAAAATTGTAGCCGAAATGGGCTAGGCATTAGAAAGGTAAGACCACGACCACAGTTTGAGGTCATGGATTGGATTTTGGAGATGAATCTAAGGTGATCACCATGGGTCTTAAAGGTAATGATTCTATTGCTAGTTGTTCATATGCTTCTACTTCTAGTTTTGATGTAAGCCATGATGAAAGGAAGAAGACATAACTATTCCATATTCGAGTTATTTCCCATCATACTAAGATTGATACACTTGTAGATAGTGGATCTCAAGTTAACTTGATCTCTGAAGACATTGTTAAGTAACTAGAGTTGGATACTAAACGACATCCAAATCCTTATCCTTTAGGATGGGTTCATGAGAATACTTGATTTCATGTATCTAAGCAATGTAAGCTTCGATTTTCTATTTTTGATAAATTTATTGATGAAGTATAGTTGGATGTGATTCCACTTGATATATGTGGGATTGTGTTGGGAAGCCCATATCTTTATGACATAAAGGTAGTGTTTGATAGGGAACATAACAGGTAGATCATCTATTCAAGATAATGGGACAAAATTCATCATAGGAGCTCACACGATGAAACATGATTTGTCTCTAATTGCTAGAGGGAAAATGAAGATGCTGGTAAATGCTGTTGACATTGGGTTCAATGCTCACCATGTGTTTAGTGACATGGTTTAACTGCCTCCCAATATACTAAATCTAATGATTGTATCGGAGATTAACACCTGCGGGTTTTGGTCTAACGAAAATCATCATATTATGTGGTATCAGAGGAACAGGTCAAGGGTTTGAAACTCACCCGACTCACGCTGGGGGGAGATTGTTGACATTGGGTTCAGTGTTGATCTTGTGTTTCATGACATGGTTTAACCACCTCCCAAGACCCTAAATCTGATGATTGTATCGGAGATGAACACCTGTGGGTTTTGGTCTAATGGTAATCATCATATTATGTGGTTGGTTTTCATTGATGTCAACTAAAGATGATGTCAGGTGTTTGATTGTCAACTAATGTCAAAGAGGATGTCAACTGATCCAGTCTGATTCATTGATATCAATTTAAGTCAAAGTGGATACAATATTCCTACAGAAGTATGAAGAAGTATATGGAAATCCACTTTGAAGTAGTATATGCGCGAGATGAAGAAGAACATGAATACCATAAGTATATGCACAAATAGTGAAGGTGACAGACATATATGCAACTTTGGAGTATATCTAGAAGTGCATTTAGTCTGGAGTTGTGTGTCAAGGATACATCATGCAAATATAGTTCAAGAAAAAACACAAGTAATGTATCCTACATCATGTGGTCCTTGCGCAAAAATCAAGTCCCCCAAGTCACACATTCACATGGTAGCAGCCAAGGAGTTGGTTGGACAATGGTACATGTGCTCAAGCAGATAAGGAGTTGGTTGCACAAATGGTTCGAGTATGAAATAAATCTTGAGCATTGCTTGGTTGAAGGTTGGAAGTGCGCAAGCTTTTAATACAATACAAGTCATAGACACATCAAGATTGCGCACATATCATAAGGCAATGATACATTAAGAGAGAAAAGGTACACCAACAAGGTGTAAAGTCCCAATAAGTTGTGGACCTTGAGGGAGAAAGACACATATCACATGACACATCAATAGCGCATAAGATGATGCATGGCATATGCATAATTCATGAAGTATGGAAGAAAGGATGCCATGACCAACTTGTGAAGATACAATCTGTGCAGGACATGCATAAATAGAGATGCAAGTTGGAGATTTGAAGTAATCTTTATGGCGACATCATAAGAGATTTGAGTGCAAGTTTCACTTTGTTTTTCGGGGCATCAAGGGGCTCGTGGATAGAACAAAATGATCTTGCAAAGAGCCAAATGCACACATGCAGAATAATGCAGTCTTGATGGTGCGCAAAATGATATGATAGATGCACAAATACTGAAATGAAGAAATACTAAAGTATGCGCAAGTGCTTAATGTTTTGAAGTACAATATTACAATCAACACACAGATAGTCATAGATGTTGTAGAGACAGAAGCACAGAAATAGAACCAAAGTATATTAGATATTGCGCAGATGTCTAGCTGATGCATATGAGCAGAAGTGAAAATGTGGGATGATGAGAACTTCATCTGATGCACAATGACATAACGACAAGAATATCCAATAGGAGCATCATGATGCAGATGATCTGAGACAAGTGAATTAAATAGAACGAATGAATCATTTGATGCACAAGACGTCGCAGATTATCTAAGAGACTGCAACACTTAAATAGAATAGACACATCAAAAAGTGAGCAGTTCCATCTATTGCTAGTGATTCATTTCAAAACAACAAACTATCAATTGAAAACACAGTATCAGTTGATCATTGCAGTCACACAGAGCAGAACGTTGAGATAACAGAGACACATACTACAGTATCAGTAGAGCACAAAGTATATGAAGAAAGTCATCAGCAGAAGTATGATTTGAGATGAATGAGAAGTAAAGTGATGTATGCAGCATAGTGACAAAGTTTAGTCTGCATACGAAGGTGGAACACAGTAGAATTGTCATTAGAAGATCTGAAGAAGTGCACAGAGTTGAAGTTTGGTGAGACAACAACTTACATAAGAAAGGGCGGTCAGACGGGCCAAGGAGACAAGGAGTCAAAGCTTCCTTCAGGTTGGTGCTTGTAAAACTAGGGGGTTGGTGCCTCATTATAGTTGGTGCTAGTAACCACAGGAAGTCGGTGCTTCCTTGAATGTATTCTTTCTCATTTTAAAGAAGCATTTTGTGGTTTTCTCCCATTTGGGTTTCCACGTAAACATACTGTGTGTGTGTGTTTTTTTTTATGTGGTGCATATATGTGTGGATGTTTATTTACTGATGCACAATAGAAGATAAAGATTAAGTAAAGGCTAATCTGTTAAATAAGGTAAAAACTGCTAATAACTACGCTAATACTGATTCACCCCCCCTCTTAGTATTAAATTGATTCCAACAATTGGTATTAGAGAGGGTGTCTTCAGTAACATATTAACATCTGGAAGATAGATTAGTGTGCATACATGGGAAAAGACGACTGTGTAGACAATCTCTATGTCACAGAAGCTCGGGATATTATTCGAACACAAATAAACACGATAGAAGAAGTTAAAAATATAGAAACCAAGATGTTAAACCTACTAAAGAAGAAAGAAGCAGAATCCAAGGAATTGGTAGCATCTCTTACCGACCAATTATAGGAAGTTAATGAGACCAATCAAAATGTAAAATTAAGGGAAAAAACCTTGGAGACCAAACTGAAGAATTTAGCTGCAGAAAATCGGAAGCTTGAAAATGAGATCACCCTCCTAAAAGAAGAATTGGGAAAGGCCACAAAAGAAAAGGAAGAAAAAGATAAGGAATTTCTGTCATTGAAATATTAGCTATAGAAACAATGTGATAACCAAAATCATCTTCAAAAAATTCAACTAGAGGTTATCTCTCTCAAAGAAAGAAACTTGGAGTATGAGAAACTGCTTGATGAAAAATGAACCACATTACAAGAAAAGGAAGAAGAATTGAAAAGGATACAAGACTGTGTCATAGTATCAAAAAGCTATGCTAGAAGCATAGAGGTACTAAATGAGATTCTCAGTAAGCAAAGATCTCCTCACAACAAAACTGGTATAGGTTTTGAGAATAAAGGTGAAAAGGCTGTGAAGGGAATTGCACAAATAAATAAGATGGACATGCGCAAATCTGTTCATTGTTGGAAATGCACAATGGCTGGACATATTGGAAAATACTGCTACACTGCAGCCTATTACAAGTGCAACAAAATTGGTCACAAAACTCAGGACTGTGGGAAGTCAAGAAAAACTGTGAAACGTTGGATAAAGAAGGATGATAAAATTTTTGAATCAAACAGTAGAGACAATGACAGTGATGAGGAATCTAGCTCATATGATCGAAATATTGCACGCTCACAACACAGACCTGAGAACAAAAGGAGGATTCCAAAACAAAGGAAGAGTCTGTACACCGAAGATGGAATCAATGCGTCTGAAGGAGGTGACTGCGATGAAGAACCTAAGGAAGTACTCTTCATGGACCATGTAGTGGAATAAAGCAAAGATGAAAGGAAAAAGAGTAGTTCAAAGAATACTCTAGTTGCGCAAAGTAAGCCAGGATCAATAGACAAGTATTTCTTCAGTGGTTCGCTCGAAACACCTCTAAATCCCATTACACCTCCAAAACCTGTTGAAGAGGTCAAGATTGCCAATCAATCCAATGATGAAGATACTGTAGACATTGACTGGGGAGGTGAATTTATAAGTGCCTTGGACAAGTTAAATTCGTCTAAGAAGAAAAATAAGCTATTGTAGGAACAACTGTCAAAATATGAAGAACAAGACAGGCCATGTCAGGTATCTATTAATGCAGATATTCATGAAAGAATTACCAGCTATGAGATTCAACTAAGTTACGCACAATAAAAGGTTTTAATACTTAAGAAAGAGAAATATATAATAAGAACTTCACTGGAGGAATTGGCACAGGAAATCAAAAAGATGACTAATCAACTTTTGAGGAAAAGGATAAGGAGATATCCCGTCTAGAAGACAAGCTGGTGGAAATAAAGGGAAAAAGACAAGTTCATATTGGTCCCATCTATGCACAATCAAGCAGTGACATGAAAGAAGTTTAAGATGCAGTGCATAACAAGTTAAAAGACATCATATCAATGTTGAACAGGATTCTGAAGGATTAGAGGTCACCAAAAGACAAAACAATTCTTGGTTATGTAAAGATGCCAAAAAAGGTCTACGACATAGAACATTGCTCAAGTCAGGATAAGACTTTTAGGTATGATGGTTCATTTAGCAATAATTCTGTCTGATATACTAATCGAAGAAGGATCAATAGGGTGAAGTGCACAAGATGCAATTGTTTGGGCCATATTGCAAAATATTGTTAAACTGTGAGATGTTATGCATGTGATTGTTTTGGACATAAAACTATGTACTGTCGAAGAGCAATGAATTGTATGGATGAATGCTTTTTGCGCAAAAGCTATTACACTCAATGAGACTCCAGTGGAAAATCTCCAGAGCATAATCAAAACAGAAGTGCACAAAACAAAGCTTGGGTCAGAAAATCTCCACAGAAGTGCGTTGAAGATGTAGACGATCGACGCACAACAAGCAATTGAGTTCAAACACGACACATCTTAAGGAATTCAAGGGAATGTTTGTTAGGTGTGTAGTTAAGAATGTGTGATGCATGGTTAGAAGTGTCTGAAGTTAGAATGAGTTCATTATTTTCATACATGATTGTATGTTAGTCGATTATGCCACAGAAAGGGAAAATTGCATGCATACTTTAAGTCGTTATACATTTTCCCGGCATATGATATATTACAAAACAGAGAAGTATCACATTGAGTTCAGTGGCACAAAAACAAGAAGAAAATATTTACATGAAGAATGAAACACTGTTGAAAGATATAAGTCTGCGAAAAATTCCAAAGAATTATACAATTGTAGTTCGATATTGAGTTCAGAGTCTCTCTGGTTCGCAAGACGTAACTCCAAATCCACTGGAACTAGGGATGTGCATTTAGAAGCAGGGTACGGAGGAAGAAGCTGCAGAGTGGAAGATGAGGATATTCTAGCATGATGAATCTGAAGACGAGAAAATTCATCTAGATTCTG
This sequence comes from Larix kaempferi, assembly GCA_027924585.1. Classification (NCBI taxonomy): domain Eukaryota; kingdom Viridiplantae; phylum Streptophyta; class Pinopsida; order Pinales; family Pinaceae; genus Larix; species Larix kaempferi. The sequence continues at coordinate 6,111,540 of BSBM01000401.1, read as the reverse complement.
CTGCTGCTGAAGCTCCAGATTATCAATTCAACGAGTGAGAAGGATCAATTGATCAGAATGTCTATGGTTCACATGAGACTGAGATTACCAATGAATACTTTGGTTATTCTTCACTTGTTGCTGCCAAGAATCCATATAAGTTCTCAAACGTGAAAAATTAGCCTGTTAAGTATGAACAACAAGACACACATTATCAAGGGAACTGTTTACTCTGTGATAAAAGGAGGTCATCGAAAGGAATAGAGAGAACCATAGGTCAGATCAAATAGCGAATGCAAGATGGTAATGCGATACGGAAATACAACGATGCAAGAAGTGATGAACTAGACATTGTTCACAGAGATCTTATAGAATCCATTGAAGGAGGTTTGCATGCATGCATTTAGTTGATGAGAGAGGAATTCAATATTGTCGCACAACATTGAAGGAGGTGTTGTAGTCACCAAAATTAAATGCTTGACTTAATGAGTTTTTGGAAATAGTATAAAAATGTGGAAATTTGATTCATTGCACCATACGATGAAGAATGTTTCCTCAAAAGGATCGAGTATGGAAGCAACACGTCATAGTTGTCACAAAAAATGGAGTGCCATGTCCATCTTTATGCTGAGTTGGTCGATAAATGAAAAACATGCCATATCTTTGGTTGTCTTGGAAAAGGATGTGATAACATTAAATGCAACAAGGCCCTATGACAATGCAGTAAATGCGACAGGTGAAGCAGTCAAGCGCAAGAAATATAATGCAAAATCAGTAAAGGATTGACTTAGGCACTGCACAGTGGGTAAGTAAGGATGACATCATGATCACTGCGCAAGGAATAGCGAATTATTGTGATAGGAACAAGATATCAAGGTAAAAGAACAATGTAACATCCATATCAGAAAGGAAATCAAAGATAATTATGAAAAGATATAATTACAGGAGGTCTGCAAAGAATACAACATAAAGATAAGGGGAGTTATCCCTGGATATAGTTGTGATGAACGCCAACGCAAAACAAACAAGAAGAAATCATATAGTGCAAAAATATGACACCTCTTTTCCATTGATGTCAAAGGGGGAGAAATGCATGAAGATGAGGCATGAAATACACATCAGAAGCCGACATGAAGAGGTCAATACATGAAAATATGTATGAAGTCCGCAGGACATAATGAAAGGAGATATGCATGAAGCTGAGACATACATGAGATGCATGCAGTCAATAGAACAACATGAAAGGGGGAGATTTTTTAGATAGCGAAATAAACAACATGGAGCTACAACAGATGTGAAAGAGCGTGAAGATGAATGAACATATGGTCTGCGCAGATGTAACAAAAAGCATAATGGTTCGCGTAGAGAATTGGTCGCAGAAGTACTAACAGCAAAAAACGTAGTAGCCATAAACCCAAAGAACTTAGGGGGAGCATATAGACAGGGGGAGCACTGCAACAAAGTACATATGAAGAATACAGTTCAAATAAGATCAGGTACAACTTCATAAGGTGTTGAAATCAATGCCAAAGGGGGATATTGTTGAGCATTGGTTGTCATTGATGTCAACTAAAGATGATGTCAGGTGTTTGATTGTCATCTAATGTCAAAGAGGATGTCAACTGATTCAGTTTGAGTCATTGATATCAACTGAAGTCAAAGTGGACACAATATTCCTGCAGAAGTATGAATAAGTATATGGAAGCCACTTTGAGGTAGTATATGCGCAAGATGAAGAAGAACATGAATACTAGAAGTATATGCGCAAATAGTGAAGGCGACAGACATACATGCAACTTTGGAGTATATCTAGAAGTGCATTCAGTATGAGGATGTGTTTCAAGGATACATGCAAATCTAGTTCAAGAAAGAACACAAGTAATGTATCCTACAACATGTGGTCCTTGCGCAAAAATCAAGTCCTCCAAGTCATACATTCACATGGTAACAACCAAGGATTTGGTTGGACACTGGTACATGTGCTCAAGCAACCAAGGAATTGGATGAACAAATGGTATGAGTATGGCAAGCAAGCCTGAGCATTTCTTGGTTAAAGGTTGGAAGTGCGCAAGTAGTTAATGGTTGGACAATTATGAAAGCGCGCAAGCATAGGAAATCAGAAGATGCTTTCAGTAAGTGGAATGAACATAATTTTCTAGAAGGGTTCAACGGTTGAATACCATCTATGAGAAAATTCCACAACCGACAGTATAGCAAGTGCACAATTCCCACAAAGGATGACAAGGCAAAGGCCAAAGACCCACTTAGTTACCCACAAAGAATGGTACATCACAAGTAATAGACACATCAAGATTGCGCACATATCATAAGGTAATGATGCATTAATAACATAAAGGTACACCACCAAGGTGTAAAGTCCCACTAAGTTGTGGACCTTGAGGGCACAAGACACATATCAGATGAAACATTAATAGCGAAGAAGATGACACATGGCATATGCATAATCCGTGAAGTATGGAAGAAAGGATGCCATGGCCAATTTATGAAGATACAATCCATGCATGGCATGTATGGATAGAGATGCAAGTTAGAGATTTGAAGTAATCTTGATGGTGAGAGCATAAGATCTTCGAGTGCAAGTTTTAGTTTTTTTTTCAGGGCATCAATGGGCTCGTGGAAAAAACAAAATGATCTAGCGAAGAGCCGAATGCAAACAAGCAGAATAATGAAGTCTTGATGGTGCACATAATGATGCGATAGATATGTGACAGATGTGTGAATACTAAAATGAAGAAATAATGAAGTATGCACAAGTGCTTGATGCTTTGAACGACAGTATTACAATCAACACACAAATAGTCACAGATGTTGTAGAGACAAAAGCACAGAAACAAAACTAAAGTTTTTTAGATATTGCATAGATGTCTAGCTGATGCATATGAGCATAAGTGAAAGTGTGAAATGTTGAGAACTTCATCTAATGCACAACGACAGAACAACAACATGATCTGATAGGTGCATCATGATGCAGATGATCTAAGACAAGTGCGTTAAATAGAACAGACGAATCATTTGATGCACAGGACGTCGCAGATTATCTGAGAGATTGCAACACTTAAATAGAACGGACACATCAGAAAGTGCGCAGTTCCATCTGTTACTAGTGCTTCATTTCAGAACAACAAACTATCAATTGAAAGCACAATATCAGTTGATCATTGCAGTCACACAAAACAAAACGTTGAGATAACAGAGACATAGACTGCAGTATCAGTAGAGCACAAAGTATATGGAGAAAGTCATCAATATAAGTATGATTTGAGAGGAATGGGAAGTCAAGTGATGTATGTAGCACAGTGACAGAGCTTAGTCTTCATACAAAGGTGGCACATAGTATAATTGTCATCAGAAGATATGAAGAAGTGCGCAGAGTTGAAGTTCGGTAAGATAAAAACATACATAAGATAGGGCGGTTGGACAAGGCAAGGAGACAGGGAGTCAGAGCTTCCTTAAGTTTGGTTCCTATAAAACAAAGTTCGGTGCCTCCTTCCAGTCGCTACTGGATAAACACAGGGAGAAGAAGCTTCCCTCAGGTTGGTTCCTGTAAAACCAGGGGGTTGGTGCCTCCTTCTAGTTGGTGATGATAAACATAGGAAGTCGGTGATTCCTTAAATGTATTCTTTCTCATTATAAAGAAGCATTATGTGTTTTTCTCTCGTTTGGGTTTCCACATAAAAATAGGTGTGTTATGTGTTGTTTATGTGGTGCATATATGTGTGGATGTTTATTTACTGGTGCATAACAGAAGATAAAGATTAATTAAAGGATAATCTATTAAAGAAGGTAAAAACATCTAATAACTATGCTAATACTGATTCACCCCCTCTCTGTAGTAAATCGATTCCAACAAATGCGAGAATTTTTATCACTTGTATCTGTAAAGGATTGTGATCTTGAAAATGCATTGATTAATACTAATGATGAGCACATTTTTCAATGCACAACATAGGTACAACATTGGGAATTGCAGCATGACAACATCATTGACAACAAACCAAAGCCTATTGAGAAGGGCAAGCTTCATATTGGTTCATTCTTTTATGAATTTGTTTTTTCATTTTTATGCTTGATTATGTTGTTGCTTAGTTGTACTTGGATGGTAGTAGCAACATTAAATGCAAATTTATGCAGGAATGGCCAAATTTTTAAGTTTGTCAACAATTTTATGGGTGTGTTTATCTTTATTATTATGAGCCAGGTGATCATTACTCAAGCAATATGGACAAAGGATACAGGGAAAGTGGGGATAGATTGTCCTCACTCTTATTCTAAATAAGAAAAATATTTTGGGGTCCAAAAGATTCCCAGTGGGGAGGCTTGATCTGGGAGGATCATCACCGATCAAAAAGTGGTCAAAATTTCACAATCTCGAATGCTGAATAAAAATGACACTATTGTGTAGAGCTCGTCAGTACCTTTTCGGCAACGTTTGAAATATCTCAATCTGAATCCGTATGCAAAAGATATGGATGGTGGACATTGAAGAAGTCCAAGCATAATGTTTCCACATGGACCAATCACATGTTGACATGTGGTCCAACAAGAATTTAGAAAGTGGCAAGGTTGAGCTCTAATTCCATGACACGTGGCACCATGAGGAAGGTGTGAATTATTAAATATTTTAAATGGAAGGCATTTAATTAAAGTTTTAAAAGTCCAACGAATTAATATATGAGGGAGTAACCAACATACCCACCTCATATGATGGCATGGCCATCTAAATACTTGGAAACCATCTCCTAAAATCTAGGAGATGGTTTGAGATATGGTAAAAAGGGAACAAATCCCATGGAACATGTTATGGAAACATACACACCTAAATTTAAAACCAAATCCTAACTTTTGGGGAAGTGATTAATACATTTCTACGAATATAGCCAATAGTTTGGGTGGTGTTAAGATTTATGCCACATTTTGAAATGTTACAAATATATGCCACGTACTAAAGGAGGTTACGACATGGTATATGCCAATGAATTTATATATCCTATGCCACACACACACACACACACACACACATATATATAGTTGCGAACTGATGGTAATAATAGATGGGATGTTAAAACTAATGCCATGTATGGTATTAGGTTCTAAAACAAACTTTGGTATATTTTTAAACAATGGACTCTCCTATATAAACTTCCATGCTCCGCCATTGCAAGACAAGTTCGAATGCCAAGGTCTCGTGCCTCTTTTCTTTTGTTAGTGGAGTTGTGTTCCATGTATGGGTAAAAACTCCTTTGTAACAAAGTTTGAAGTGGTGGCTTAGTTTATAGGAATCCCACTTTGCTTATGTTATTCAAGTGGGTTTCTCATTTATGCATTATGATGAGGGCTTTGATAGTGAAGATTTGTGGCTTTTAATTTGGAGAAGTGACCCAAGAAATCAATATCATAATATCATTGTAAGAGAATAATTTTTTACCATAGATTAATAAATAGGTACTCATTGGAGAAGTAGGCCCACACACATAGTCAATTTGTGGACGAACTCCGTCTTCAAAAAATTATTTCTAGGAATGTTAGATATGCTAATTTTTACCCTTGTCATCTCAAATAATTGTACCTCAATTGAAATCTATTCTCCTTCACCGTAGATGGTATCAAATTCTAAGTTTAAATTGGATCATAGATGGCTCTCTCCATATACCATTGCAGCCACTACCAGAACTCCCCCATTATAGGTGCAAAAGATATGGACGAAGACTCTGTTATCTAGCTATTCAACAAATGGAATGGATTCAGTATGAGCAATGGTTAGATGGTGGTTTCTGTTTCTCTCTTTTTTGAACTATTATGTTCTCTAGGCTCTTGCTTGGTGGGCAGTTCAATCAAATCTATAGTACAAGTAGGCTTGTAATAGATGAGTATCCTGTAGAATTTTCTTTTAGAATTTTAAATCCATACTTCATATGGGATTTTTTTCCCACAATTTTGTCTTTTGAACAAGCTTTGGATCTCGGTAACTTTTTGTTGGAAACAACTTTATAATTCTCTCTTATTTTGAAAATTAGTATTCATAAATGCAACAATAAATTTGTAGTTTCATGAATTACATTTTGGAAAATAGTAAATAGTTGGTTTAACAAGTAGCTGATTGAGGGGAAATTCACATTCTTTTAACTAAAAATGAAATTTCAATAGTTGGTTGATTGCAATTTATCAAGAATTGCAATTTCAAAAATTAAAAATTTGTTAAAATTGTTTTTTTATAAGAAATTGTAATTCCAACAAATTTAAATTTCCGCAATACAAATTAGCAATTTGAAATGATTGAGGAGAATTAGTTGATTGCAATAGCAATCAATAATTACAAATTGAAGACTTATTAAAATTGCAATATCAACTATAGGAAAATACAATTTGGGTATTTTGATAGTTACAAATTATAGAATTTCAACAAGTATAATTGAGGAGAATTCACATTTTGTAAAAGAAAAATGCAATTTGAGAATGGCTACAATTTCAACTATCATGAATTGCAATTCCAAGGATTGAAAAATTAAAGATATTGCAATTATTTTATGAGAAATTGTAATCTAACCATCCAAAAATTCCAATTTCAACAATTAATTGATTGCAATTTTCATAATTACATATTGCAATTTGGACAATTAGAAATTCAACAAACAAGTACGATTGAAGAAAAAATATTTTTTTAGGAGAATATGCAATTTCAACAATTAACTGACTGCAATTTCAGTGATAAAAAAAATTATAGTTTCAACAAATGGAAAATTATAAAATTTGTAATTTTTTTTTATCAAAAATTTGAATTTGGACAATGCCAACAATTAATTGATTGCAACTATAAATTCCAAGAATTGAGAATTTATAGAAACTTTAAATTTTTATGAAAATTTGCAATTTTAACATTGAGAAATTGCAATTTTAGCAATTTCAAGAATTAATTGATTGTGATTTCTATAATTACATATTACAATTTGAACACCTTTTAATTCAAATTGGCATTTTAAGAATTAGTAAAATTCACCAATATTTTTACACTTTAATATAAATATCCATCCTTAAAATTTTCCTAATAGTGAAAAACATGGTTATGTTGAGACTATCTATGAGGCTTGAGTGAGATAAGCAATTTTGTAGTCACATGAGAAAAAATGCTCTCTAGATCATTGCTTGTGTTGGAGACACGTGCAAAACAAAATGGATAGTGAAAAGGTCAAAGGACATGGAGATAGTTGAAGATATCATGGAAAGTTAGACAATTAACCAATGTGATGATAAATAGGATGGAAATCACGAATATTGTTAACCAATTTGATCATAACTTATAATCAATAGATTTGCGGTAATGTTTTTGTAATGTCCCTTGTTGGGAATTTTATTAAAATGGCAATTTTTCACTTTTTTCTTTAGTTAGACCTTTGACTAGTTTTGAGCTCTAGGTCCCCAAATTGCTCCAATTGCTCCCAAATATTCTGAGAAGGTATATGGATGATGTTAGAACATAAATATATGTCTCAGGGATGATTTTGGACCTTTAAAATACTTCTGCAAATCCTCTTTCATTTCTGGCCAATGTAGAGAATTTTACTAGTAATTTCCCTTTGACTAGTATTGGTCTCTAGGTCTCAAATTGACTCAAAATGCCTTCCAATATTCAATGAAGGTGTATGAATGATATTAGGACTTGAATATGATTTTCAGGGATGATATATGGCTACCAAAAGACCTCTGAAAACTCTCTTAAGATTCTGGACCAAGTATGCAATTTTAATAGTAATTTGGGGTTCAAATCCCCCTGGGGTAAGTACTGAACATGGCTCCCCAAATGCCTCCAAACCCACTCAAATTTATGAAAAGAGGTATGGAATGTATTAAGGATGTTATTAAGGTATCATGTGAACCATTAATTGATTATTATATATGTTCCAACCCTCTCCCATTCAGCTGCAAAAAATCACCAACTTGACCCTTGGGGAAATGGCACTATTTCTTCTCCCAATGCAATTAAACTGAGTAAGCATACTTCAAATGCTCAATTACAGTACATGAAACTTGTAAAATACATACATTGAAGTCCATTAATCACAAATTCATCAGAGAAGGGTGAAAAAATGAAGATGGGTGTCTATTTTGGGGGGTCTCGTGAGAAAATAATTCTGTTTTTTTCATGTCTTCCAACTTCGGGCGAACAAAAGTGATATTTTTATTTAAAATTTCACTTTGCCGTAAAAAGAAAACTTTTGTAGAATTATGTTAGCTTTCTACTCATAATTTTTTCAATTTTTTTTATTAAGATTTGATATGTCGATTTCGCAAATGTTTGACAGTGTGTTCTTATAAAATGAAAAGACTACAAAAGAGTTATGATTTGTTGCACCACTAAAATCGTTGTTAGACTTGTGTTTTGCAAAAACTGAAAATGCTACGACAATCTACACACAATGTACTAATGCCTGACTATAAGTTTGCATCCAATGGACCTCTATACTAATTATTATATTTTTTTAAAGTCGATCCATGGGGAAACTCAGTCGATTTTCAAGAACCTTTTTGTTGCACCACGTTTCTCTCAATCCACTATAAAATCAAAAAATCTACGACCACCCTTTTGAAGTAGACACGTCAATGAATAGACCCACATTTTCTTCGATTTTTTTGGTGTTGTATTTACAAAGTTATGGATTTTTCTTTTCGTTGTTTTTTAAAGAGCTGAATCATAACTCGACACATGTTACAAATATAAAACTTAAAAAATATCAGTTCTTATCTATATACAACAAAATTTATACCCTCGTAAAGTAGATTCAATTATGAATCTACTGGTATGAAGTCCGACATTCGTTTTGTTGTGTAAGAGGTGGTTTTCTCCTTCCGAAAATGGAGAAACCTGAAAATTTTGCAGAGATCTGAATCGGTCATGTTTCAGAGATTATTCGGCCGAAATAATTATTCGGCCGAATAACTGTTTTCCGTAACGGCGCCGTAACTTATGGCGAAGGTTATTCAGCCGAATAACTAAACGGGAAAAAAATTACGTCGGCCGGAAAAAATAAAAAAAATAAAAAAAATTATACTCATATAAATAAACGTAAAGTTAATTCATTATTTTCGCATGTTTAAACTTCGCATTTTTTTGTCAAACTAATTTCGGAAGGAGGAGATAATTTTTGCAAAAGGAGGTTTTTACAAGGTATGTTTCTTCTTCTTCTTTACAAAAGGCACATTGAAGGAGTTTTTTTTTCTAAGGCATATTTGCAAGGAGTTTTTCCAAACTATCTCTTTTCTTATTGCATTTTTACAAAGAAGACATTTTTTGCAAAATGAGGTTTTTACAAGCTATGTTTCTTCTTCTTCTTTACAAAAGGCACATTGAAGGAGTTTTTTTTTCTAAGGCATATTTGCAAGGAGTTTTTTCAAACTATCTCTTTTCTTATTGCATTTTTACAAAGAAGACATTTTTTGCAAAAGGAGGTTTTTACAAGCTATGTCTTCTTCTTTTTTACAAAAGGCACATTGAAGGAGTTTTTCCAACATATCTCTTTTTTATTGCATTTTTACAAAGAAGACATTTTTTGCAAAATGAGGTTTTTACAAGGTATGTTTCTTCTTTTTTCCAAAGGCACATTGAAGAAAAAAAATTTCTAAGGCATATTTGCTAGAAGTTTTTTCCAAATATTTATTTTCTTGTTGTATATTTGCAAAGAAAACATTTTTTTGAAAAAGAGATTTTTACAAAGTATGTTTCTTCTTCTTTTTTCCAAAAGACACATTGAAAGTGTTTTTTTTAAGGGATATATGCAAGGAGTTTTTTCAAAATATTTCTTTTCTTAGACATGTTTGCAAGGAGGTTCTTTGCAAGGATGTTTTTTTTTCAAAGTAGCTTTGCACTTTTTATTTAATTGAAAGAGGTTTTTTCAAATAGTTGTTTTGCTAAGGTATTTTGCAAATGATTTTTTTCCAAAGTAGTTTTGCACTTCTTATTTATTTGAAAGGAGTTTTTTCAAATAGTTATCTTATTTTGCAAAGGATTTTTTACAAGGTAATTTTGTACTTCTTATTTCTTTGAAATTGGGTTTTTTTCAAAGAGTTGTTTCTTTACAATGATTTTTTCCCAGATATATTTATAAATAAGTTTTTATTGAAAGTATTTTTTTCTAGTGGTTTTTTTCGTAGATATTTTTTCAAAAAAGTATTCTTGGAATGAATTTTACAACAAAGATTTATTTACAAGGTGTTTTATTTTCTTCCTTGGCACAAGGTGTTTTTATTATTTTCCAAAGAAGATTTTTGTTCAGAGAATTTTTTCAAAGGAAAGTTAATTCCAAAGAAATCTTCTTCAAAAGACTCTTACAAAATTTTTAAAAGGTAAAGTAAATTTCAGTTCATGTTTTTATAAATTCCGTAAATGTTTTTAAATCTTAATTTATTTGTTTTTACTATAAAGTAACATGATTCTTTAATTTATCGTCTATAGATTAAACAACCATGGGCAATAAGAGAAATCGTAAAAGAAAAGTTGATCGTAAACGTGATGATGATGATAATAGAGAGAAACAAAAACTCAGATATATTGCCAAAAAACAAAGGGTTGCTGAAACGGAAGAGAGAACTATTGAAGATATAAATACAGATTTACATGACAATGTTGAAGAAATGGAAATTGAAAATAGAGTACAAGAAGAACAAATTGAAGTTGAAAAGAACATTGTAGAAGATGTAAATAGTGATTTACATGCTAATGTCGATGAAATCAATATTGAAGATCAAGTTCAAAATCCAGAAATTGAACTTGGTATGTATATATCATATATTTTCCAAATTCATTTTTTTATAATGAATTTTATTTTTTGATATATGTTAAATTAAATTTAACTTGATGTATAGGTACTTTTACTATTGATGATGAAATGTTAGAAGACATTGATTGCGACAAATATGGAGAAAAACTACCAATACATGTTGCACGATATCGTGCTACAAAATTTTATGATGAAGTTCTCAAGGATTACTCAATAGCAGGACAAGCACAAATTTTGAGATGTTTATTAGTGTCCAAGAAATTAGAAGGTGCTACATCGTTATTGGGTATTCACAAAGTAACAAAAGAGTCGAAATTGAAACAAAATGTGATGGAAAATATAGGCGATGCAATAAAAAAATTTGGAAAATCCAGGAAGAAAGATATCAGTGCTGCACGTAAAGCAATTCATACAGCAATTCTTTCAGCTAGTACTAAACAAAAGCGTTTGACAACAGAACTAGCAAAAGCAGTTGGAACATCAAGAAAAACATTATACAAACATAGCAAATTCAGAATGCAAATAGATGAAAATAATGAACTTGCTTGTTGGGCAATTATTTGTAGACAACCTTACAAAGATAGATTAGGAGCAGGGGTTAAAGATATTGTACGAGAATATTGGTTGGAACATGCTCGAGTTTCACCAAATGCAAGAGATGTGATACGCAAAATAATATCACGAAATGTATATGAAAGCCAACCAAAACATATAATGGACATGACACAAGTACAATTGTTCAATAAATTCAAGGAAGATCATCGTGGAATT